>NQII01002745.1:237202-256275 GCA_002778355.1 Clitarchus hookeri
GTGAGAGAGCGAAAACCCTGTGGTGGTGTAGCGAAAACCATGTAGTGAGAGAGCGAAAACCCTTTGGTGGTGTAGCGAAAACCATCTGGTGAGAGAGAGAAAACCCTGTGGTGGTGTAGCGAAAACCATGTAGTGAGAGANGTGAGAGAGCGAAAAGATTACGAGTAGACTGCATTCCTTAAAAAGTGACTTTGAAATCGCCACTCTCAGAAATGAAAGTTTTAGTGGATGACCGTGTCACGCCCTGCGTATTAAAATATTAACTACACCGCTCCTCCCTTGATTATGAAATGTAAATTACAATTGTCTGTAGTGTATGTGAACCGCGTAGCCAACGCCTGGGGATGTCTAGTCTCCCCTTCCCAAACAAGTGCTACACGACCAATAGACTCCAACGTCATCGCCTCACGCAACGTGGCCAGCATCCTTAACAGCATCACACACAAGCAAAGTGGAAACTATCCAATGTTTATATATATTTTGTTTTACTAACTCAGGTCGATAACACCGAGAGGCTGTAAGGATACATTTTAAATGCACAAAGCCCCTTTGGTGTTTGTATCCTTTGGTAACTTTTTTAAATTATTTCTTTAATGTTGAATACAATGAAGTTTTATTGTACATAATATGGTTTGTTTGTGGCTGGCCTTGAATGTTTGTAAAAAATNTAATGTTGAATACAATGAAGTTTTATTGTACATAATATGGTTTGTTTGTGGCTGGCCTTGAATGTTTGTAAAAAATAAATATTTTCTAAGAAAACTTTTAAATGAAACAAGACTACTTTCAGTTTCCTTTAATCAAATTTGTTATGGTTTGGGTTACTTTATATGTGCTTCTGACATCACCATTGTGATTCTGACGGGTGATTAGATAATTTTGGTTATTAAGTGAGGCTTCGGTAACTGTCAGAAGAATTAGCACAGTACTGGTACAGATAAACTCAATTTCCATGGAAAATACATTACGTGATATTTAACCTAAACATAACGTAAATTTACAGGCAACAATTCAATGAAAAGTTTTCTTGAATCAAACAAAGTTAGTTTGGCGCAACCAAATTAATTGTTTGCAATAAAAATTTTGTTGTTGTAGAGAAATTATTTTGGTGTTCTTACTTGGTTGCCCCGGACTAAGACTTGGTTGGTGCAACAAAAGATTTGTTTGGCACTACGTAAACAGCTTCGGTTAATGTAAAAAAAAATTGGTAGCTCTGCAGCGACTAGAACCCAGATCACCTGCGCCCGAGCCAGCTCAGCTAAAGCGAATACAAATTAAGTCCGAATGTTTTAAAATACATACATTTCAAATACTGCACAACGCACAATTTAATATTTCAAGTTTAACAGCTTAAACTTTATACTTTCCCGTTGAACTTGTTTTGTTTGAATGTTCACGCCATGCACCAACGAACACAGTTACAAAAATGCAAACAAACTCTCGAACTGTATTTCCAAAAAAAGACAATCAAATAAAGAGGAATATATATATATATATATATATATATATATATNCTGTATTTCCAAAAAAAGACAATCAAATAAAGAGGAATATATATATATATATATATATATATATATAGTTGATTCAACTTAATATTTTGTTGACAATCTAATTTCTCTTGGTCCAAAACATAGGTTTTGTTTATTTAAACAAGTATTTTGTTAGATGAAGAAAATTCGTTTTGTTGCTTTTCAAGTTTTGTTTACTCAAACAAAATATTTTGTTGGGGCAAATAAATACATTTTTTGCCCTTTACAAAGATATTGTTGGCCTTTCTCTCAGAGAACTGGGTCGTTACCTTTGAACCAAGAAGTTCTTTGTTTTGAATCCGGGTAGCCACAGCTGTAACGTTTCCAGTTGTAAGCTGTATTTAGTTTGACAACTAACCTCGGTGATAAAACTTGCACAAATTAGCGCCGTTAATAAAAAAAATGCACATAAAAATTCCGCCTTAATAATTGCAAGTTTTTAATATGAAGTCAAGAATGTAAAATAAAAAATTATGCAAAGAAATCACATTTCACAAAATATGCTTTAAACGGGTTTCCTATGTTGAAATCTTCAGTTTTCGGGGTAAACGTATCGTCACAAAATTATCATACTTCCTCTTGTTTAATGTCAAAAGCACCCACACGTCAACATTGACATTTAACTTATTTTGAAAAAAATACGGGCTGTTCTGCAAAGTTCAACGTGTTTAATAGTTGCTTACGGTGGTTTTCAGCAGGTGTTTCAGTCACCGTTGACGCTGTAATGAAGAAACACTTTCTTTACATATATCTGTAGTTTTAAATTAAAACCACTTCCCCAAAAAAAAATTTAATGTCTATAACTATATAAAGAAAGAGTCACAAAATATTTGTTTAGTTATTTAATTTTTTTTTTTAATTTTAAATTAATTTGCCTTATAACCTTACTCTTGAGCACATTGTTCTAGTTGTTTTTTTATTTAATGGTGGCTGGTGGTCAACATGTTTACTTTTTAGGGATGACTTTCAGGATCGGCCTAGTGTTTAACCTTGTTCACACACGCAGGCACACACAACTAGATCCACTCCCTACGTCGGTCACCTTCGGTCCGGCGAAATCACGTGCTGCAGGGATCATCGCGATCACTGGTACGTTGTTCGTGTGACTGTGGGGAGGCGCAACACCACTTTACCGTGAATAGCTTTTGAATGAAGAAACGGCGACGAAGAAGAAGAAGAAGAGGAAGAGGGTGTGTGTGGACGCCGCACGTGACGGCGAGTTATTCCTGGACGGAGACTGACAGTTTGCGCAACTCGCGCAGACCTCACTCGTCGCCTGCGCAAGACTGCCTCATCCCTTTGGCGGCCGTGACTTACCGTGGGCCGGCGAACCTCGCAGGCAGACGAGATGCGCGCGCAGCGGTTTGTCACGCTACACAGACTATAGCCTGTTCAAGGTAAAGTGAGCTGTTGCTGTTTCATGTTTCCAAAATTTAAACTGCGTGAATTCTTAAATAAACGGGAACTAATCCCGAAAAGTTGTTAAGAGGGCATTTTCAAATTTAAAAACAACAAGATACTGTAATTTAGAAGTGAAATTGTTACCAAACAAAAATACTGTCGTGAGAAAATACCTATTTCCAAAATTTGTCAACAACTTGCCTTGTAAACAATAATTACTGAGTAGGAAACATGTTAGTTTATTTTACTTATCTCACCTCCATGTGTATTTAAACGTTTCTGACAAGCAAAACTAATATTGTGGTGATTAAGTATTTACTATATAGTAATTTGTCAGCTTAAAAACGCAAAAAGAGTAAATTACAATAAAAAAAACCTGATACATTTGTCGACAAAAACGGGTCACGTGAGCATTTTGTTAACAAAGTGCCAACTAGAATACGGCCTCGCGTCTCTCAATCAGCGATCTTGTACAGAAACAGAAGGCGTCTCTTTTAACTGATTTGCCTTCCAGCTCGTGTTTTCTGGCTAAACGTTTCGACTTCGTTTTGCCAATAGACTTATTGAAGTTTTTATACTTATTCATGTTCTCTTCTTTCATAGCACCTACTTCAGTTGTGAACATAGCTAAAGCAAGGGCAGAAGAACGTACATCTGCAAGAGAGGAAACGCCAATTAATGCCAGGTCACAACATTCTTTCTCGAGATTGGACAACCGTAGAATGCAAAAAATTTCTGACACGATGCAAAAAAAAAAATCAGAATAAAACCTTTCGCGTAGGCGAATTTCCTCTGTATCTCAGGCACCACGTCAGCGGCGAGGGAGCGAACAACATACAAAAGGAAAGCCGTAGTACACTGTATATTTGATTTTTTTTCCTTTAGCAAAAAGTTTTCTTGGCAAACAGTTTCTAAAAAAAAAAAATGTTTTTGTTAAAATTGCAATACATAAATGTATTTACAATATTACAAATTATAGCTTGTGTTTTAACTTAAATTATCGAGAAGTGAGAACAATGTTATTTTGACAATTCTCTCGAAAACAACTGTAAAGTAAAATTATCATGTAGGAGGAAAAATCTTTAACTCAGTATTCATAAAAAAAAAACCCTTGCTTGCACCAACACTCGAACCCGCGTCCATACAATGCAAGCACATTGCCTTTATCAACTCGGGCAAGAATATAGCAATTTCATATCTTGAAAAGGGTTGTGGATAGTGATTTAAGCAATTACTGCACTTCATAAGGGCATTGAGTCTGCAAGCAGACTGAATTGTAGCACAGTCAAAGTAGTTTTTTACAGTATAAATAACGTTAAAGGGAACCCCCCTCCTCCCCCTCCCCCACTGGCCGTATTAATGTGGTTATTATTCAACAGGAAGTCATTCGCAAACACATTCTCTTGCTTCAAGTTAAATTATTTTCACAGAATGCAATAGTTCGCAACTTTCACTTCGCGGCTTAATGCAATTCCTGGTCATTAACAAAATTTCTGGATGTATTAAAACTGCGGCTCTTGTAACGTTACAAATATTACATTTTACAAATTTTATTGTTGTATTTTGCAAAACTTTGTACAAAAGATTTTTCAATAAAATTTACATATTTTTACAGGGCGAGCTGCGTTATGTTTTCATAACATTTGTTTTCGTTGACACTATAAAAATAAGTTTGTTTCCAGTTATCAATAATGCAAGTAGAATTAAAAGCATTATTTTTGTAATATTTTTAATAAATGTATTACAAACTTTACGAAAATACTTTTTGCAACCCTTTCAGACCTACTTGAATTTACGGTTTCAGGTTTAGCAAACAAAACATTTAATGATGCAAGCTGCACTTAAGTCGACAAAACACTTGTTTCGTTGCCACAGCCAATGAACTGTAGGCTATATGTTCGGCTACGGTTATACGAACCAATTATGACCCAGACTAGTAAGACGGTATCCGAATCATTTACCCTCAGGTAAGGTCATTGGTCATTGAGCTTCGCAGTGTACAGTACTGACCACAAAGTACCCACACGTGCCCAGTGTACACAATTGTGTTCACTAGGTCGGAATGGATTAAAAGTAGAAAAAATGTTTTGCCATGTATATAGCTAAAAACTGCTTGGGACAGTCGCATCTCGCGTCGGAAACTACGATACTTAAGCATGCATTGGACTTTGCAACAGACGTTGACCAAAAATCCAGCTCGACAAAGACGCGGCACGCCAGTTCAGTGATTTGGGCTTAGCGGCGATGGGGCACTTGATGGTAACGACAATGTCGCCCTTATCGTTCCCTCGCTGTTGTGACCTCAGACGATTAAAATAGCTCCATGAAGGCTGGCGCCTTGGCTGCAGAAACTACACAAAAATATGACCGAACCGGGGGGGNACAGAGAAACTATACATCATTGCACAACATCCACACTTTGTGCAACTATTATTTCCTTGTCACAGACGGTCTCGCATGCCGCTGGCAATTCAAGGAGAAGTTCGAAGAAGTGGACAAGCTCTTCAAATCATTGATAGGTAGTTTTTGCCGAGTCTTTCTCGCTCGTTCACGAGCCCTTACGACCCCATCCAGCGAACAACTTCCCAACACACATGTTTGCGTGAATATTTTTTTTTTTAGTGAAACGAAAGAAAAAAGCGTCTCAAATACTGGAGTTCTTATGGAGTTTAGTAGAGATGTGAGCGGTTCTGAACAACGAGGTCTTGAGAGCCGACGAGGATAAAGTGAGCTGATTATGGAGCGGCGCATGAATGCAAGGGCGGGGGCAACGGGAGATCCCCCAGAAAACCCGTCGAAAAACGGCATCGTCCGGTACGATTCCCACGTGCGAAAATCCGGGAGCGACCACGCCGGGAATCAAACCCGGTTCGCCTGTGNATTTTTTTTTAGTGAAACGAAAGAAAAAAACGTCTCAAATACTGGAGTTCTTATGGAGTTTAGTAGAGATGTGAGCGGTTCTGAACAACGAGGTCTTGAGAGCCGACGAGGATAAAGTGAGCTGATTATGGAGCGGCGCATGAATGCAAGGGCGGGGGCAACGGGAGATCCCCCAGAAAACCCGTCGAAAAGCGGCATCGTCCGGTACGATTCCCACGTGCGAAAATCCGGGAGCGACCACGCCGGGAATCAAACCCGGTTCGCCTGTGTAGGAGGCGAGTGGTCTGACCACTATACCACTGTAGCCAGACGTGTGCGTAACGAACGTGTACGTATAGGCTGTTCACGGTAAAATGAGCACTTTTGAAAGCCCTGCTTAAGATCTACTTGTAAGCACGTCGTGTATCCTTCCGCCAGATGTAAAATCAACATTGCAGTGGACCTGATCACTTTACTCATGCGCCAGTAAAGGGAAACTGTAAAATCATTATAAAAGTAAATATTTTTACAACTCTGCTAATTCTTACATCTTATATGCATTTAAAAATTATAAAGGAAAATTAATTATTGTAGTATTGTATTGAGCACTTAATTGAACGTTGGGGCATTGAACTGCTTTCCCTCCACCGTTACCAACTTTACTGGCCACACGCCACTACCTGTGTCTGTTAAAAATACACGCAGGTATAGGGACAGTGACATATTTCAAAGGTTGATTTCAAAAGTGCTCACTTCACGGTGGACAGCCTTTACCAGAATATAAGAAGGTATTCTTACGAAACAGTTTACTGGCAGTGTGTATGTGTCGTCTAGGTACATCCTAGACTTGCAGACGAGTAAGAAATAGCAGTATTTTATTTCGTGTCGTGAACGCAAGGTCTACAGCCATTAGAATATAAGAAGGAAGGAAGAATGATTAAATCATTTATTGCATTAGAAAGCATATATCTTCTTTTTAAAAGAAAATCTTTCATTTTAATATTGTATTGCATTATCATATTCTGTTATATTCTTAACAAATTTTGTGCGCCAAATACTGACAAAATATGGACACAAATAAAATTAAATGTTATTTGCTAATAAATCAGTACTTCACTTTAATCAAGTTTAATTGTAGGCGTGTATGATTCAGTAAACACAAGACATGTATATTCACATATTAACAGCGCATTTTTAGGTTTCTTACGTACACGAAATTGATCGTGAACCCACCTTAAATCGTTTTCAAGGTTTTTATTTTGTGAGGTGATTTTCATTTTGTAAACTCGGCCAAAGCCGTGGTAATGTTTTGTCAACAATAAAACAAATGGTAAATGAATGTTACGTAGGAAAAAGCCACATGGGAGAAGATACTCAGAGCTAAATAAAACAAGTTGAAAGAAATTTTCATTGTCTGAAATTGAATTTGTATATAAAAGCTAATGCATATTTTAGGAAAATTAGGTGGTACATCATGTTTCCACTCAGTTTTACAAAAAAATGCAAAATCGATTGTAAGAACTTTTATATTTATACTTGGATAACTTGTAATAAGTTAACTTTTTTTTTTTTAAAGGAAAGAGAACTTGAGTAATACGCTTAAATGTGCAATTATTCGAGGGCCTTAAAAGCAGAAGTTGAGGGAACATTTCCGCCACTTCAGAATTACTTTACACCACACGCCGATAGCAAGAAAACAGAAACATGCAAGTTAAATTACAGACGGCTACAAAAAAAGGCAAAATACGAAAACCTGGCTGAAGAAGTGCGGAGCATCAGCTACTCGGCGAACGCAGCTCGCATCCTGCGTACGCAGTTTCCGCCTTGAGAAAGTGATACCGTTCTCATTTTGCCATCCACTCTCCCTCATAAATCGGTATTATCTCGTACAGTTCGCCCGCCCAACGCCGGGCCTACTGTCGCTAATACCGCGCACTCTTCTTAAAAACTGTTCTTATATACCGTCTACTTTACATTTTTCCCCTAACCGTCTTTCCTTACTCCCGCAACACTGCCCGAATTTTTTTTTCTTTAATAAAAAGGAAGATATACCTTTTATTACTGCATTAAAACTTCGGAGAATTAAATTACGAAGAGGCGGCAGTTTATCTCGAGCTCTATTCCGTTATTTTGCAACTCGGCCTACAGATGTAGCCATTAAAACTCTCGGACTGGAAAAACAAGTTTAGGCTGTTAAATGATACGGCCGCCAGATAACTTACCATTTTTTACGGACCCCCGAGCCGGCATCGTGCCACGCTGGGTTTGAATCCACGATAAGTGGTCAGAATTCCAACCACGAGCTACAAATGTAACAAACGTTGAGTATATAGTCTATTCGCGGTTTCTTCACGTTTTTTGATGCAATCTTTGAAAAATCACCCTTATGTATGACATGTTTGGTTGTTTATTACATATGTAACGTATTACATACGTTTTATACATGTGTCAAAATTAAGTGCCTTATTTTTTTTTAGATAAACTAAACTTTTTTAGTATATTCTATTAATAAATTATAATATTTCAGTAGTAATTAATACTAATAAAAACAGGGAGAAATTAGGTGTGTTGGTAACGCCCAGTAACAAATAGTTCTTACGTAAAATATTATTACAATGAGTGCGCACGAATGCGGTGAATTGTCATTTTGGTGTAATTTTCTAAACCTGGTTAAACTTTTGTTTGCACGAGGTGCAGAGCTTCAGGAAATCTGGAAGGAACCATGAACGGACTATATATAATAAATTAAAATTAGGCCTAGATCTGAAACGAAAAACATGCACGGAATTCGAAATTGAAACCTCGTGGTACAAAAACGCCATGGTTTTTTTTTACCTTTTTTGTGTGTGTTATGAAGTGCTTATGTTTTGTACGCCGCACACTGTCTGAATCAGTGATTTCAGTAAGGAGAATTATTTTACTGTATCTTCAGTTAATGATTTATCTACTGGTGAATAAGTGGAATGCACTGAAATTTTACTGGCAGGCCATCGCAATTCGCTGGGAACCGGTATAAATCACTGATTAATCAGCGAATACTAGTAACTGAAATGATCGGTAGAACTGAACTGATAGAAGTGCTGCAGTTCCAACAGAGCTGCAGTTGATTTAGCTTACCTGGAGCAGTTGTAACTGTTTATATTTCAGAGTGCAAGCTATTGCGTGGGGACGCTGCAGGCGACGGTGGACTCCGAACCACGTGAGCAGGTTGTTGAGCAAGCGGTGCCCGGGGCGTGCCCGCGCCCGTCACCGTTCACGACCTTGTTGACAAGCGAGCGCGACGCTTGTCACGGTCGCTGAAGACCTTCTGCGGTGCTGAGATATTTTTAAAACAGTTGTCTCTGCGATATCTGCTTTCCCCGTCGTCCTTGAGATACTGTGCCGACGTTTCTGTGAACATACTCGGAACTACTTTCTTGTCTTGGATGTTTCACAGCGACACTGTGTTCTCGTAGCACTCTCGGTGTATCTACGGCACTTTCAGCGTTGACCCTGTCGTCTTATTGGTGAGGAATCTGTAGGAAAGTTCATTGCTTTCTCCTAACGTTTCCCCGCTCGTTTCTGGGTAGCAAATTTCAATCCGTTCAGACCCAGTGTGCACAATTTGTGTACATGTTGCACACGAAGGTAATTTTTTGGATGTTACTGTACATTGCGAGACTCAGTGGACAAATGATGCTCACTAAGATAAACAGATTCGTAGACCACGTTATTTGTCTTGGGTTCACATTACTATATACTAACACAACGAAACAAGAGATTTGTCGACTGTAATTACAGCACGGATCACAACATTTCTTGTTTGGGACACCTGAAACCGTAAATTAACGTGGCGCTAAGGACGAGCCACGCAAGCACATCGGCCGTCTCGTCGCCTCTATGCTCCATCGCACTACGCATAGACTGGAGTCACGTCGTGCTGCACGAGGGACGGCCAGGCAACGTCATGCCAGATCTAGTACGTGCGTCCGCCTGTTACGTGTGTTCGCATTTAGATTCACAGCGATAAAGCTCCTACGAAAAGCAGGTCCTGCACACGAGACGTCTTCGACGGCAGTACGTCGCTGGAGTCGACCAGTTGCCGCTTACGGCATAGAAACATGCTTCCCCGCGAAGGTCTTAAACATTTTCCAGAGAAAACACGACTCGACTTGGAAAGGAGAGGAGACGCATTGCAAATCGCGTTACTCGAACAAACACCGTTAAATACGTACGTGTAAATGAACTCTAGTCGAAATTGCAAATCCTTTAAACATTGAAACTTGTAAAACCAAGCCCGTAAAGACCATTTCACGCAATCAAATTTTTCTTCAAATAACCTACAATTTTTATTGAATTAAATTCATCGTCATAATCGCGGCCATTTCCTTTTTCCATTTCTTAAATGTCTCGTTTCCCTTCAAGATTCTCGTTTAAGAACATGTTATATTTTTTCTTGATTCCAAAATTTTAGTCGGCGATCACAGCTTTGTTGACAATATTAATGGAAGTTAATATCACAATAATAGAGTTGTATACACACATTTATAGATGTTACAAAATAATTACGCATATTTTTTAAAAAGAAAATGTACAAATAAGATAACGAAAATTTGTCGTGATTTAACCAATTATTTTTGTGTCGTGTATAAGTCTTGAGCTACTTCTAAAAATTTACTTTTCGTATTTTTTAAAGTGGTTTCATTAAAATGATGATAGATTTTCGTGTGGAGACCTGAAAGCTTATTGAACGCAATTCATTGTGGGTTTGTAGTTCAATGAATTCAATTCAAGTAACTGAATTCAATAAATATTTGATCGTATGAAATGGCCTTTAAGTCTGGCCGTACAAAAATACAACTACCATGAATTTCACTCCAACAAGACGTGGATATTCAACATAATAATGTCTGTTAGAAAACTTTTTAGAAACTTCAAGATGGGAAGTTGATAAAAGTGGTGTGGGATTGACGCCCGTTCGAGATAAGGTATACAGGGATTTCTGTTTCCACTTGCATACGATGACCATGAAATCCTCCTCGCACTAAATATGGCCGACGCAAACAAACGAAGGAATACCGTCGTCATTAAATGTGAAAGGACTCCGCGTAGCGCAGAGGCTGCATTTTGGCGATGAACTCCATCGTACGCTACAACAGTTCCATGATAAATCAACTGCAACAAACAACCCATCTTCCTAGGAACATTTCTCAGACGTGACACAAAAAAATATATCCACTTGAATGACGAGGACTTTGTGAATATTGTTTTCTAACACTCCTGTATGTCAAGTTTTAATTAAACACCTTGCTGCATTTCATTATACAATCAAACAGATTCTTGTATCTTAAGACACGCACACTATTTCTACAAACAATTTTTTTCTGGAAAAAAGTTACAAAAATAATTTTTGTAGTACTACAGGCAACTTGCGTTACGTTGTACAACACGTTAATGTGGAATCTGTAAAACTAATGATGAATTTTAACGAGCAAGTACTTTGGACTTCTCTAGTTTACTATAAACATGGCGTTACGATAAAATATTTCCTATGTAGTGTTACAAGAAAATGAAGAGAGTGAAGATATTTGGGTGGCTCTTAACATCGAGCCGGTCTTGAGTGCCGCTGAGGGTAACGCGAGGTGAGTATGGAGCAGCGCCGGAATGAAGGAGCGGGGGAAACGGGAGATCCCCGAGAAAATCCGCCTACCAGCGACATCGTCCGGCACAAATGGGAAAAACCGGGAGCGAACCCCGATGGGAATCGAGCCCGGTTTGCCTAGGCGGGAGGCGAGAATGTCAAGCCACTACACCACCGCGGCCCCAGGAACTGCACAGTCTGTTCCACGAACAAATTCCCATTTTGACAGTTTTGAAAATTGTCCTGTGTACAGTTATTTCCATAAGGAAGTATGCTGTGTGCGTGTTTATGTTAACATCATCTGTGACATGGGGAAACACTGTTGTATACATGGCCGCCTTCAGAATTGTAAAAAAAAAAAAGTACACTCGTTCATGAGACAGGTTATATATATAGCCACTGCACCACGACGTGGGTAAAAAAAAATATCTGACGCCATCTTGGATTTATAATTTTTAAGCCATAGTGTATGTTTTAAAAGGCGTACTGAATTTTTTGATACTACAAAGTGTAAAAAATAACTGCCCGCGCATTCCTATATTGTTACATCTTCATTGCAATAATTATTTTGCAAGCTGGAACAAAAGACTTAAAACCATTGCATTTTTTTATTTCTTTCGCTCCAGCTTTAAAAAAAAATGTCATCAATGTGAAGACTTAACAATACAGAGAGGCTCGAGCGGCTATCTTATACACGTTACAGTGAGAAAAATTGCAGTGCGCCTTTAAAAACAAAAGAAATGGCAAAAAAATTTGGGAATCCAAGATGGCGTCAGATATTCTCCCTTAAAAGTGTTTTTTCGATTTTATTTAGGTTGGCGCTGCTGAAAAGACGGGGGGCAGCCGGGAAGGTTGGCAGCGCCGTCGTTCGTCTTGCGTCCCGCCTTGCTCCCTGACGTCGCGGGGTAAAGCTCTCGCCCAATGGAATGACAGAGGAGGAAGGAGAGAAAAGGGGGGTGAGTTGGTTTGCCAAACACGCAATCGATGGCCTCTGTTCGGGCGACAATAAATCTCGTGGGGGGGGAGGGCGGCATTGAAAATGCCCGGGCGCCCGTCTTTAACAAAGGAACGCCGCCACAGAGACCCCTTTCCTTCGAGAGACCCCGCTCCCCCCTCCCCCAGCAAAAAAGACGACACCGCGGGTTATGAAACAGGCGCGTTATTTGTGGGGGGGAGGGGGAAATTAACGTCGTCTAACAGCATTATTAGCTTGTCCGGACGCTATAGCAGCCCCTGGACGCATCCAGTCGTGGCTTGTGACAGTACCAGGCTTCAACTTGTGGGGGGGTTAAAAACCTTTCACGCCCACTTTAAGGAAATTCCCTAGTAAACACTTTACTCGTCTCAAGGTCACGTCTGACAACGACGAAGCACTGCGACGGCGATGCAAAAATAGCTAGAGAGACCTGAAAAAATTCGCCGATTCAATTTGGGTCAAGCTAGAATTCAAAACCCTTGTACGTTCGCATTGCTTATGCCATTGGTCCACCCGTTATTTTAACACCTTCCTCGACAGCTCTGAGCAAATAATATACAAACAATAAAATGCTGACCCAATCATAGTCTTCCACTGAAACAAGTTACGTGATTTTACGTACGACTGTGGAGTCTAGCCTACAAGTCATTGAAATCGCGGAATTTTTCACGTGTCTAAAAAATAGCGTAAACAAAAGCTGCGCGCGTGTTCTGATTCCTCAGAGTTTTAAGCCGATACGCTTTTAATAGAGCAATCTGTTCAGGAAATATACATAATTGTCGCTATGGTTTAAAACTATTTTACAGAAGAATATCGTAGAGTGCTACGTACGAGCAACAGTGATTTCCGCCGACTGTTGACACTTGTCAACGACCACATTTATATTCCAATAACCAAATTTATGAATGTGCAACAGAATATCGACTTACATTTCTATCCTGAAAAAAAAAAATTTAGATCAAAATACCCTATGTTTTTTTTAAAATATATTTAGGACAGACACCCACGTGACAATCAGAGGGGCGCCTTTATTTACAAGCTCGTGTGGTGTCGCGTTTATGTTCTTACCGCAGTCTACTTGTGCGCGGTGGTGTACTCTTTGCTTGGGTCGGATCCCCTCCCTTGTCCGTCCCCGTTGTCCTTCTTTGCTTTCCTCTTCTCTTCGTGCGTCGCAAATTTTTGATTGCCCAAAGTCCTTGCACGGCCGGAGCTCTGGCTATTCTGCTCTACTTTTCGCCGCAAGATCCTCGCATAGCACCTGATGGCTTAACCGCCTTCACCTTCGTCCAGCCGTGGGCAACGCCGACATCATGTTACTGAGCTGACGCAGTATACCAGTTTAGCTACTGAGCGCTGGGGCAGCAAAAAAGGCAAGTCGTGGAGAACGCTAACCTTGTCGTTGGGTTTGAAACTTTTTTTTTTTTAATTGGTGTGGCATAGTTGTGTTGTATCTCGGGTGTGCAGAGTAAGGCAAAACCAAATGAATTTTTGTTTCGGTTCTCCCTTCAAAATTACGTTCCGGCTTAACTGTCCTTGTTAGCCGCCCAAGTATTATGAGTAGGGGCAGTAATATTTCGCGAAAAGATTTCGAGGCAAGATACAGTCCAAAGTACTGTAGGGTCGTCCAGCTTCTTTGATTGGCTAAAAAATGTTCTGGCCCGTGTTAACCGCTTGCGCACGAATCACGAAGGTTCAGTGTCGGAGTTACTTAGTCCCGAGTGGCTTGGTCAAAGACGGAACACGGCACCAGCAGCCAATTGAGGTATAACAACAGCTGAGGTGTTAGTATTGAAGTCTACTGTGTGCTCTGATTTTTACGCGAAAAGTCCATTTTTGCTGTTTCCACGACTATATCGTTGGGGCGTGAATATTTTAATATGTTGTTGTTCTTTGTAATTTTTAACGGTCGGAGCCGTATATCGGTTATTTATAAAAAGTATCGCTTTACAAAACGATACGTCTAAAGAAAAGCATCGATTTTCGGTACATCGGAATTCAATATCTTATGTAGTAAAGGACTTGGCAATAAGTAAAATTGCTTGGAATATTATAGATATTGAGGACAAGAAGCATTGCAGAGGATGTGGTGCCTGATTTGGTGCACTTTGCCAATGTAAACATAGTAATTTTTAATTCGATTTTTGTATTCAAAACAGAGCTTATTAAAAGAGCATTTTAAAAATATTAACTTCCGATACCTGGAAAATATAATGATTACGATAAAATATCGTTGAAAAATACAGACGATTTATTTCGATATATCGATATTTTTTTCAACATCCCTCGTTCCCTGTTTTCCGGGTTTCCCACATGAGTGGCAACCATGAAATATCACTCGTGTCCAACACATCCTCGATCGTGGACACGGGAATTTAAACACGTTAGCTTTAAAAAAAAAAAAATTTCCCTCGGCGACTCTACACAATGTAACACAGTTAACTGCAGCGGTGAAAAAATGCATAACGGGAGGTGGGGAATGGCATCCACGCCGTTATTGTCGTCATTTACGGTAGCGCAACGGAGATGAGGTTCAACAAGCTGTAAAAACGCAGCGGCATCTCCGGCGGATAACGGACTGGTCCAGGACACAGCTAGCAATAACTGCCCTGAGACCGTGGTTGGTAGAGGAGGCATCTCTCACATCGCACTTACACTCGAAATATGAAGTAAATAATTCAATCAGTGGTATTATTTTACTGACTCTTCAGTTAGTGAGAAACCACAGACTGAGGTAGACCGATCTCGCTGGCTACGGACATTCCCGTGTCCCAACATTGAACTGCTGTTCTGCCAACACGTCTAGCGAAAACGGCATGGTTTGTATTCGATGTTACAGCACTGATTTGTAAACAAGTGCTTTGAGATGTATGCAACACTTCCTCGAACCAATTTGCAAAGCAGTTCGATTAAATTCAAACTGGTAGAAGTATTTTATTGATATAATAGTGCTTGTCATTTACAAACACTCTCATCACTGTTGACCACGGGACTTTTGACAGTTGTGTTCCTTTGGGTAGGTCAATGTTGGGACTTGCACAGAAGACGATTAAGCGATCTACCTCATATTTCGTCTATGGGGAAATAGTGTTATGCAATGCGGGTGTTTGTGTCAGAAACAGTAGAAATCGCTGTTTAATCGGTGACTGCCGGCTACTAAAACGAACAGTACTTATTCAAATGAAGCAGTGTCAACAGATCTGCCTTCAAATTCGCTAATCTGAGCAGTTTTGACATTTTCCAATTTTAGAGTGAAAAGCAGCACATACAAATTTTGCTGACCAAAGGTTAAAATAGTTTATCTAGGATTAACACTTTTTATACTGCTCTGCTAGATAACTTCTAAAAAAAAAAAAGGTTAAGTGAATATGGCGAAACACCTACATGTTAAGAGCCCCCTCCCCTACATTCTCTATAACGAACATAGTTCCATGACTGGTTGGCACATTCTGATTTACTTTCTCTTTAGTTTTCCGAAATAAGGCAAAGCTAATGCTGGCACACTCCTTTCCATCTTCGCGTTGTCTGAGCCGCTGATTACGTCTGCTGAAGATTGATGTGTTCTTGTAATCACTCAATATACATTTTCTGATTGGTCCACACAAGTACTGTTTTTTTTCCCCTGTATTAACGGAGTAACCTAGTCTGGTAGCGTACCTAGTACTTATTTTCGTGTTGCTATAGAGAATACTTATATGAGTAGCTCATGTTTTCGTCAAGATATACATACAACCTGTGTAGTTGTTCAAGGTAATATCATTAATTAGAACATGTTATTGTTTTATAAGAGAATCATAAATCATTTTTTATGCTGTATTCCAAACTATAGCCGCCACTCACGTGTCATGGTTAGTGACAAGCAAAACTGGTGTTATTATTTGACACCGTGTATCTACTTGAGGGTAATCCGCGATTCCATCGGCTACTGGCAATTGGCTAGAAGTGTACTTGTTACAAGCCACAGAAGTTGTCTGTCAATGGTAACACTCGAAAGAACATACGTCATCCTGGAGTTCAGTCGGCCACCTCATAATACCACCAATTCTGCACGCATCTACTCACCGTTTACGAACACCATAACATAGATTTCGAACTTCCAAAAAATACTGATCTTTTCGCTGGAACAAGGCGAAACTCCACAGGCCGTCGTGACTCCGTCGTTCGTGGGGCTGCAGGAACACGTGGGAACCATGAGAACACAGTACGCTCGTGTGAACGTGAAGTGAGTGTCTCGAGCGAGCATGCATAGCCGGCCGGAAGCGGATACCGGCACGTAACGCGCATCCCGCACGGACTTTCACACACAAGTTACGTGAAGTTTCATAGAGCAGACAGCCTGCGTGTGTTGGCATGACCTTCGTCCTCCTTCCCCCGCTACTTACACAAAGTGACACCTCCATGCAGCTCGGCAATGGAGAACTCCGCGAATTACTTTCAGTACAAGCGAGAATCCAAACACGTACAAAGACTGCTCGCGGTTAATTGAGCACATTTGAAATCAACCTTTGAGAAACTACGCTGCCCCTACCTCCGCATATTTCGACTGGCACACGGACTAGCATGCACCTAGTAAAGTTGGTAACGACGAAGGGAAAGTAGTTCCATATTTTGACGTCGAATAAAAAGTTTTAGGTAAATAATTGGTAAGTGTAAGAATTAGTAAATCTGTAAAATATTCACTTTTCTAATAATTTTACAGTTAGACGTGACCGGCGCATGAGTAAAGTGACCAGGTCTAATGTCAATGTTAATTTTACGCATGGTGGCAGAATGCACAGTATGCATACAAGTATATCTTACGCGCGGCTTTAGATCGCAGTTAGTATAACATACCCAAGGTGAACTATGAACCAATAACAGACCTGCACTAAAACAAACGGTTCACAGCGTTAGCGTTTTCGCGTCGCGCTGGCGTGCGCAGAAACATAAAATACAAAGGGACCCACTTGCTACAATCCCTTCATGGTCACTTCTAACTTTCCTGAAGCCCTGCTGAAGTTCTACTTTCTTCTTCGCCTCATGCAAACAATGTTTAACCGTGTAGAGAAAACTACACCAAGTCAAAAGATTGCACTCGTGCACATTTAAATTAATTAATAATTTACATGAGACATTTGTCATACTAGGCATTATTAGAACACCTATTTTCTCCCTGGTTTTATTCATATTAATTATATATATATTTAAATTTATATATATATATGAGTAAAAGTTAAATTTAACCAAAAATAATACACGTTTATGTTAACAAAAACATAAAACGCTTGTGATAGACGACATACTTAGGTAACAACCGCACACGTCATAGATGGGGTGATTTTTTTCCAAAGGTTTGATTCGGAAAGTAAAGATACCTGGAATAGGCTATAATTCCCACGGCACATATTTTCGTGAAGCCGTGGGTTTGTCGAGCTGTTGGCGTCAGAGCGACAACCTGTTTAGCCAGGTGCTAACGACCCGAGTATCGTCCCGGCTCAAACTTGGCGGCTCCAGTCACGAGCTCGCCTTCAAGGCCAGCTGGCCGGCCCTCGGCGAAGTCGTCGACTAAAGAGTGGTAAGCGACTACGCGTGGTATTAATAAAACATGGCGGTCGGGGGNCCCCGGCCCGGTGCCTTGGCGCTGCCGGAATGAACGTCGACGTGATTGATAGCAGCGGGGAGGTCGACAGCTCGCAGATGTCCGCTCACTAGCGAAGCAGTGCGCCGATGTGTCATGCGGCAGTTCCCGAGTTGAGACCCGCGCACGCGGTCAGCACTTCCCCCTCGGGAACCTGCAGCGGCCACCGCGCGAGCCTTGTGGCCAGAAATGAATAAAGAAGAACTCCTTCATTGTTGCCAGGTCATGTTACAATTTCTCAAAGGCAGTATAGGCTTAGCAAAGCTCTTTTAATTGATGGAGGTCTTAATTTAAAAAATGATTTCCTAATATGCATACAATATGTAACTACTAAGAAAATCAATATCTCACAATAAATTGCTATCACCTGCTATTTACAATAAGTAAATCTATCAATACAACTATTACCTATAAGAAATCAATGTTATTAAATAACTGAAATCAGACCCAATAAATAGTGTATCGAAACCTACTAAATTATTTTATAAATTATGTGTCAATATTTACAATAAAGTTCGTATCACAGATACAGTCCCACCTTAGTTCAGTCCAGACTCCACAAGTTCGAAATGTTCTATAAATCTCCGAGCGCCCTCATACACAGTAGCCTTCAACTCGTCGAGTGCCACGCCCTCTCGTCCGTCCACACCGCAGAAACACTCACCTGCCCTCGTCTCGTATCCTCCATCGCCGCCGTCCATCCTCTTCGCTGGTGTTCCTCGCTGCAGCAGACTTCGCCAGATTACCGCACTTCAGCCAAGTGGCTACCGTAAAAAAATCCCTACCTCCCAGCTGCGGTGCTATTTATAGTGTCGTCGACCAGAGCCGAGAAGTTTCTCCAAATGCCACGTTGCGTAAAGGGTTCTAGTTGCCACAATATTCTTGCTCATCCTCCCAAGTCGTCGACTGCTCCGTCAGAAGAGGGAGGGGCTGTGACGCCAGCCAGGTGAGCTGTCAATCATTCCCGGCAGCCCGGCGACGGAACAGAGAGTCGGTCTGCCTGGAGGGAGGGAAGAACAGAGCAAGGGAGGGGATTGTGGAGAAGGGGTGGGGAGGGAAGGGGAGACCATA
>NQII01002745.1:256346-274926 GCA_002778355.1 Clitarchus hookeri
GGGTGAGCAGGGGTGGGGAGGGTTGAGTCACATCCCATAGAGACTGATCCAACCAGGTAACACAGTTCCCATGCCCTGTGCGGTAAGCGCGTAACAATATTATGGGACATTTAATATTGGAACATATTCACAATCTAAATGGTACATCGTAAACATCAAAGAGCCTTAGTCTTGTGGATACGAATACGTGGCTCCTTAAACACTTAGTGATCATTTTTAAGTCCCCTCATTACATCCTTTGGCACGATATAAAAGTTGCACAATACATGCGGCTCATAAAAAAATACCAGGCATATGTGATGCCACATCATTATTTTCTTTAAGGGATAGTTTGTATGCAGTTATCGTGTTGCGTGGTTCACGTTCTGTAGTGCACATCAGGAAAATATAAGTCATTCGAATTTCTGAAACATTAGCTACTGGTTTAACAAAGTTCTGTTCAAGGCACTGCAGTTAACACAAAAAAAAAACGCAGCTTGCACTGTGGTAAAAATGATCCAGACAATTATATATGCTGAGCAACGCACCACAGAGGTCGGCATCAATATCACATTTTTGGAACATTTTTTTGTTAAAAGGGACATTCGTGATCTCAACTTGGGATGTTTGAACTCAAAATATTTGCAACACTTATTGCCATACAGTAAAAGATAGTAACGCCTCAAGGTCACACGGAAGCTTTGCGACGGGCCGTACCAACACAATGTAAGCCAATGAAATCACGAATTGCGCTGAAGTAGATACTTGGCAGTGGAGCCTAGCATGTCGCCCAATAATATGGCGAATTCTGGCTGCCCGGTCGGTATGGGTGAAGAAATTTGGTTCCCACTGCCGTATGTTTTTGTTCGGAGTTGCAGCGAGTGTTGAACCCGTGACCATAAGCAGCGGAAAGCACACGCGAAGGCTGGCGGAGTTGCACGACCCAGTGAGTGCTGGCGGCCTTGGCGGAACCTCGGTAACAAGCCAATCACGTGGCTGCTCTCTCCGTCGAAGGTCTGTGCCAGCGAGCGGCAGTGGTTTTGCGGAGGTCGACCGCAGTGACCAGCCTGCCACCGCAGTTGGAAAGGAGTGAGGTGGAGAGATTTGCGCGGCTCATTTGGAACATCGATGTTTTGACAACCGATGAGGGTGAAGCGAGGTGAGTATGGAGCTGCAACGGAATGCGGGGATCGAACCCGGTTCCCCTGGGTGGGAGGCGATTAGTCTGACAGGGTGGCTAGCATCACTAAAAACAGGAAAAACCTGGAAATAAAACTAAAAAATCATGTAATTTTGCCATTTCTGGAAAAGTCAGGGGAATTTGTATGAAGCCAGGGAATTTAGATAAAATAGTTTAAAATTTATTCAATAAGAAAATAAATATTAGTTTCTCGCACTTCTGCTACATGTCATATTATGAAATGTAATGTTACTTAGTTTATTCCACCTTCATAGGAAGATTTATGAGTCTCGGGACAATTTTGATGTATCTTTAACTGTCATTATTATTACACATATTTTCTTGGTTGATGTTTTTTTTATTTTACTAAAATAATTACTTAAAAATTTTCAGTGGTTCTTATTGAATTTATACATTGTATTGTCTCTTGTGGTTGTAGTGTGACTTTTTTCAGGTTTAGAGAATACTAGTATTTAACCTCTGCATCACCTTTTTCCATTTGCTATCTATGTACCTACGTACTTTTTTTTTTTTGAGTTTTTATAAATGTGTGTTTTTGGATAGGAAAGCATACATAAATGAAGGCTATGTTATTGTTAATTGTTGGCCATAAAAATTTGTAATTTATTATAGGAAAAACATAAAAAAATATTTGCAATATTAGCCGCGTAAATTGACCACGGAACTGTAACAGGTTACCTGAATTTGCTATAAGGATGCTGCTAGCCACCCTGCCTGCTCACCACACCACCGCGGCCCCACGGCTGGAATGGCAACCTGTGGTACACGCAGGCCCGTACTGGGAAGTCTTGTGGTATAGGGAAAGCTACACTCGGAGAAAAGTTTGTTCAAACCCACAAAACACTTGCTTGTATAGGGCCAAAAATATATTAAGTGGCCCCAACAAAACATTTTGTTGAGCAAACAAAAATTGAGAAAATTACGAAATTAATCGTGTTCGTGCTATCCAACACAATACACGCTTGACTAAAACAAAACCTCTGTATTGGGCCAAAAAAATTAAAAAACTATTGCCAACAAAATATTTTGTTGGATGAACTGTGGCCATGTTTGTATGGCCACTCATTTGATTTTCTTGGTCGGAACATATATAATAGTACAAAAATCCTAATTAAACTGGCAAACATAGAAAACTGAAAAGTAAAGCTGCCGACCTTCAAATATTTGTTTACGCACTTTGTCCAGTGTTCGAACTCTTATTAGTCGCCTTAGCTGAGGTTTCTAGGCGTGGCACTCGGGCGCAAACGACGTCGGTTCCTACCTCCGTTAGGTGCTCACTTTTTTATATTAACAGAAATTGTTTAATATACAATCAGCCAAACAAATGTTGCGTTGCACCAACCAAATATGAACCACAAAATAATTTGGTTTCGACAACCAAATATTTCATTGCCCCTACACAAGCAATTCATTTGTTTGCGCCAAGCCAACTTTGTTTGTCTCAACAAAACCCTTTTCTCGGTGTACATCAATCATGCCTTCAGTTGCACTACCGACATAATTCTTTGTTACAGTCTAGTTCAAAACAAATATTCAAGGGATTGTCAAATAGCAACATTCTCTACAGGAAAATGAAAACTGGAACAGTTTGTTTATAATTTTGTAACACTTTCATCACAGTGTCTATATCCCCTAAAATCAGGAGCCGCGGTGGTGTAGTGGTGAGAGTAACGGGTTCGAGTTCGGCGGGGTCGCTCCTGGATTTTCGCACGTGGGAATCGTGCCGGACGACGCCGCTGGTTGGCGGGTTTTCTCGGAGATCTACCGTTTCCCCCGCCCTTGTATTCCGGCGTTGCTCCGTACTCACCTCACTTCATCCTCATCGGCTCTCAATACCTCGGTGTTAAAAGCCGCCGAAATCTATCCACTCCATAAGAACAGTCACTTATTTATATTCCACCGCTTCTGAAATCGCATACATTCATATTATCAATATTATTCTGAAGTGTGTTGCGTAAGGAGCATAATATAATAAATTTCTCCCTAAAAAAGAACCCAGGAGTCAAAAACACCACACGACCATAAAATATGTGGTTTAACTTGATGAACAATTTATATCCGATTCGGTGTGCAGTTGGTGAAAGTTAATACGTTAACGCTCTTGAGCACAGCGGCCCCGTAAACAACAATTCATCGGCACAAGTGATTAACTCTATAAACCACTTAACACTCGAATAAAAACCACTGTGAAATGGAAGGAAATGTGAGAAATAGCAACTAAAAATAATGAGTCCCAGAGTCGCTTCACACTGTGACATTGGCGGACAAAGAATATACAGGGTGGTGCAACGAGAGTGATGCAGAACCATCCAGCCATTCCTAGTCTGGAGTTCAAAGTCCATCAACATGCAGCAAAGTACTGTTTCGCAATAGTTTCTCTTGCCATAAAGCCCTGTAATATACAGAATGATAATAGTTAACAACGTAACTTAGTCACCTATGCCATGTCAGTTAATGTTAAGAGCCCCCCCTCCTAACTTTCTCTCTCTCTCTCTCTCTCTCTCTCTCTCTCTCTCTCTCTCTCTAGGTGCAGCAGCCGCTTCTCTTGGATGATGGGCGCTCACTAGTAAAGTATTGAGTGTAAAAATCAGTGTTTGTGCGTATACTCTTATCTCAGTAAATAATACCATCTGGGAATACGATTTTCTCCAGGAAAGATAAAAAAAAACTATTATCTACAGTCGTCTCTTATTACTTTTATCCCGTTAAATATTGGTATCCTGAGGGAGAAAATAGTGAGAACGGATTAAAAAAAACAGTATTTTTCAAGGGTTTACCTACGCAGCTGCCATTAGGGAAATGAAAAAAAGTACAAAGGGATATCTGTCGTTTAATCAATTGGCTTTAATCGTGTGTAATAATAGCAGACTATTTGCAGATATAACTTGCAAGAAATTCAGCGAACAGAGAATCCACACCGCAGCCTTGGAAGGGCTTGTAAAACGCTTCCTTACAGCCTCACGTGACCTTGAGGCGTCATCCCATGTTGTATGGGTATCATTGTAAACAGCCATGTCTATTCTAACTAAAAAAAACTATGGAATATTTTAATGTGAGTTTTTTTAGGAGAGAAATGAAAGTAATATTTTTTTTTGCCAATTCATAAATTTGGCTATTGAAAATTAAATGTGGTCGTAGAGTGTCGGTCGGCATACATCGCTGCAAGGGTCGCTCTGTTTACGATATTTATTCTTCTGTAAAACAGTGTCTTAAACTGTAGGGATAGTGCTGTATCTTTTATGAACAAAATGCTGTATTGAAACACTATAGTCTGGGGAAACAAAACACACATGAAGCTCGATTATGCTACTTGCCATCGCCAGATGTGACCTTGAGGCTTGATGCTGGCACTTGGAACACGCGACGCCTTAAAGGCGGACACGTCAGGCCTGGCACGGCCGAGGAAGATCCTGTTGGAAATGCCAGCCCAGAGATAGACGACCGCGCTGTGCTCACAAATGCCAAATGGCAGCCCGCCCTCGCGAGGCGGCAGGGAGTGTGTCCGCCGGATGTGGTATATATACACTCTACCTCCGTGGCTTACGTCATTACCAGCCTCGGGATTACGAGATGCCGGGGTTTAATCCCGGCCAAGCCTCTGACGTTATTACCAGTAACAGAATAGCTAAACTGAAATTTGTTTGTGAAAATCCTCTCTGCCGCACTGGTAGTTTTTGTAAACCGAGAATGAAACCTGAGAGACGTTATCTTATGTTTTTACGAGCTCTTGAATTTCCCGCGTTTAGGCATTTTAGCAAAGTTTGTAACTAAAATATATCTGTTGTGCAAACTGCTAAAAATCTGATATAACACAAGGATGAAGTCCTGTATGACAGTAAACTCCAATAGAATTTTGGACTTTGAGATTCATTTGTGGGTGCAGAAACAGCGAGTGCAAAATGTGGAAAATTCTTAGGATACTTTTTTTTTACAATGTACAAGTAATTAAAAAAAAAAACTAGAGGTACGTTATGAGGCTTGTGAACATACCACCGCATTGTCGAACATTTTCAGTAGCCTTAATTAAAAAAAATGCATACTGTTACATGCGACCGCTCTGCGCCCTTTCCCCAGCGAGGCGCGATGCTCAAGGCCATCACCGGGAACCAGTAACCGGAGAAGCGCGCGGAGAATTACAAAGGGTGCCGCCGCGCCACTCGAACGCGTGCTGCCATAAGCCTATAGGGACGCGTCCCTTTCTCCTGTCCATGCGAGTACTGAATGCCATGGATTATCGTCGCAATAATGTTCTGGTCATCGCCCTTCATCAGCACGACTCGGGTTGCGATGAGTCTTCTGGACTGGACCAGCTGATCTACGTAGGCCGCGGCGTGTGTCCGAGTTGGTAGTCTCTGTAGATTCTAGCTGCATTAAAACTACGCCAGAAGAAAAGTAAAAAAAAAAGTTTTAAAGCACTTACGTAGATGTCTTCAAACCTCGAACGCTACACATGTTTGTTTTGACAGGGATATAGGAAAAAAAAGGCAATCCAAAGTTACAACACGGAATATATGCTTACTTCGCATCTGGCATGCGCACTCTAACTCACATTATTTCAACGGTATAAATGCGGACACGGAAAATAAATAAAATGAGATACGGGCCAAGGTCATCTCTGATGTCATAAGATATGTAACGCACAAAGAATTCCGTAGAAGTAACTAAGTCGCCACAGAAAAACATCTGAACGAACGAGGGCGATATAGAGACGTATGCAGTAACTCAAGAAATGAAGACAAAAGCAATAACAAATAACACAAAAAAGTAAACGATTAAATGAAGACAACACGTTGGGAAAGAATGAAAAATTCAGCTTGAAACAGTTTGGTTGCGAACTTGCAAACACACGTTCATTGAACGCAACAATCTCCGGGTTTGCAAGTTTCGTCACGTTTTATACACGTTTACTTATTAGCCGGAATTACGATGCATTCGATCACGTTACGTTGTTTTGGGAACGTGAGTCTACTAGCAAAACACACTGTAACCAACTTCATGCATAACAATGTCGCACTTACACAATTTGCGATTATTCGAACCAGGTCATGTTGAATAATAATTACTTCATTACCTCAGTAATGAAATCCTCATTCTTCGGTACATTTGTATAAAAACAATTAAAATTCCCATATCCAAGTTAAGATCCCCCCCTGCTGTAGTTCACAGCTAACATCATTATAAATCAAAAACAAAGTTATTCCGGAATTAAATTACCTGCCTTAATTATGTTAAACTTTGTGTTTGTAGATACTATAACTATCATTGCGCATGTATTCGAACCACTATTATCGGTAGGAGTTTACACATTTATATTAAATAAGAAAACTGCAAATATCCCTTTTTTTTTTTTATAATAGTAAACACAATATGATACATATGCAACACCAGTGCAACCTGGTGACGGACATTTGTAGTTGCCAAACTACTAGCATTGAGCTTCCTGTCCTGAGCAGAATAAACCTTACTTACGGTGAAGTTTATTCTACTCAGGTTAGGAACAAAACGAGATTTCTATTATGAGAGGGTTAAGCAAGGGAATATTTCCGCCGCTAGGGGCGCAGTGTTCCAAAAGGTAATATTTAGTTTAAAATGTTTAAGCTACGCGAATAAAAAAAAAGAGAAATATTTTACTTAGTTACGGATTTATTTTATATTTGATTTAGATTATTGTAATTATTCTGTTTTTAACATTGAAAATAGAGAAAATTTGGTAACTTGCTGACACTAGCGCTTATCTAGTGGCGAAAATTTTCCCTTTGCCAAATTGTTAACACTGATCTTCCCAATCTGTAAGTTTCATGTCAGTGGGGTAAATTTTGACAATTCTAACCCGTGTTTCCTGTCATGGCAGGCACTGGAAGACTGACGTTAGCTAACTTCCGTAGTCATCAATGGAGGATATTATAGGTATTTTTGTAATAGCCAAGTTGAGTTGGTTGGGGTTCTGTTTATTTAATTTCGAGGGAAAAGAAGAAAACATTGAGGGGGTGGGGACTTTTACTATTTTATTAATTTGACTGAGGTCTCATGATCCAGGGCTCGTATTCGGGACAATACACTCGGTTTACATTACACTACATGGCGAGTAATACAAGAAAAAGAATAATGCATGTTCCTTTTTGCAACTGTGGCCTATTCACTGCTTTACAAAGAAATGTTGCATTTGATTTGTATCCAAACACATGTGAACAGCGAACACGGAATTAATTATCACTAGCAGACACGATACGCATAATAATTATTAATTTGACATTTCATGGCAGACTATGTGTTTATAAAAACTTCCAAATTATGGAAACGCAGCTTCAAAATATTCCTGTCACTATCGTCGAATAACGCCTACATCGCCACTCTCCGCCGATCGCGAGTTGTCTGTCGGGCGTCAGCAAGCTGGGGACCTACATTTCATATTTACCACTTTAAATAGTTATTTACTGAAAAATACCTACATATTTAATAAAAATTACGGTTAATGTAATTTACTAAGGAAATAATCACGACTCATTGCTTATCATTTACAAAGGTAATCCGTATCAGCACTGGAAAAAATTAACTTCGCGTGACGGTGATTGGGTAATTTGTCAACTTCAAAGATGACAGAAAGTAAATAAAAAAAATACGGCGTGGCCATTTTATCACGAACCAAGTCAAGTGAAGGCAACTTCGGTGTAGGAGTCGTTCTCGTCACTTCTGAAGATGGGACGCTCAAATAATTGGAAGACTTCCCAAGCCATTAATGTTTTACAGGTAAACCATAAACACATTTTACACTGCGTCAGTTCTCAACAAACATTGTAACCGTAACTTGCTTGCAACACCCTTTGAGGCACCTAGCGTTGTTGCAGGTTGCCCTTTGAAGTAAACTTAAAGATTTTTTTTTATCTGCACTGTTGTTTACAATTCTGTTTTAAACATTCCGCTTTACAATAATTAAAATTCTACGGGGGCCACAAAAATTTACATGAAAATTCTTTATAGTTCTCAAATGGGTCTCTCTGTAAGCAATTGCATTTTATTTTAATTTTTTTAAAGACATATTTTAATGTAAATCTTTCTCCAGGGAAGACACGAACGTCGATATTTGATGCCCATTTATAAACTTGGTTATTGAAACATGAATGTAGTCGTTGAAAAGTGAAAGCAAATATCGCTGTAAGTAGCCCTCAGTTTACTATAACTCACTAATTATTCTGTAAAACAGTGTTTTAAACTACAGCGACAATACTGTATCTTTCCTTGACAGATTGCTGTATTATACACATATAGTGCCCTCTTCAAACTCTGACGAAACAAAACACTCGCGAAGCTTAATTACACTATTTTCCATCGCCGTCGCTATGCTGCCTTATGAAGATGATTTAATATCGCTTACTAAGAATCCCCCTATATTCACCAAACTTACCGAATGCATATAAAGAAATCGCATGGAATTATTAATTACAGCTTGTTATTAATGATTTTGTTTCCAGTTGTCATTCACTTGTCCTGGCGCTGCAGTGTCTCAGTAACTACATTTTTTAAATTCCTTTAAACTGACGAGTCTGTTGAGTTGCGAACTGGCCGAGTGAGGAAACCAACCGCGTCGTTGTCGACTGCACGAGCACAGGTGGTCGGACGAATTAGTCGACTCGTGTCCGAACGCCGCTGCCGAACACGTGCACGATCTCCAATTACTTTAAAATTACAGTTGACACGCCGCCGTATCGACCCGGCCGGCCGCACGTTCTGAACTGGAGCTCTGCTCGAATTTCGAATTTCGAATTCTCCAGCCACGGGCTTCGTGCCCTGGATAAGTGCGTCGGGACTGTCCTATTTCGCGGTAAGGGCACAGATAGTGATGACACTTTCCGAGTTCAAAATGTCGCAGAATTCGATTCCTTCTCGAGATATCTCGTATGTTGGCCAGAAGTGTTCGAATACTTTTAATCCCAGTGGTCTAGCCGAGTGATTCATCAGTACTCACGTCACGCATACATTCTTTGTCTAAGAGTACTCGAGTTTCTCGTACAAAGTCGTTCGTTGAATTCTTGTTCTCGAATGTTCGCAGACATAATTGTAGATATTATTCAAATTTAATATTTATTTTACTGAAAGCTAAGTTATTACACTTGTTATGTGGCCTACTTATATTACATATAGGCCTACAGATCTTAAATCTGTTTGTTCGATATCAAAGACACTGTTTCGTGTCTACCGTTGACTTCTATGGTATTGTTTTGAATTTTCTTTCTCTTTTTAGATAGTTGTCTGGTATATATGGATTCGTCGCCCCTCGGCTACAACTTCGTAGACCAACATAAATAATAATGCAAATGGTAACGGGCAGTCCAAAAAAAAAAAAATCCAAATCACGTATTCAAATAGACAAATACAATCTAGAATACTCCCAACACCTAAAGACACAAGCTAAATCCCCTTCACATACTCTACACTAAGTTTCATTTTTCACAACAGTTTTGTAGCAACTTGCCATTTTCTGGAAACAGCTGTTCTTATACAAACCAAGGTAACACAAGCAATGTGTTAAAATTGTTTATTTTTTCCCCCATGTGTTGGAACAATTGCGAAGGGATCAAGGGAATGTGAGAAATTGTGGCTACTGATAGGCTCAAGGTCAAATACACGATGTTATAAGGCAGTGAATTCGAACACAGCTTCGCCTCTCGTGTTACGTCGAAGGTGATTTACCGCACACGCCACGATACGCTCGTTATCTGTTTTGAAACACCGCAGGTCATCGACCTCGCAGAACGGTGTGTTTTTTTTCTATGCGTTGTTGCTGGCTGCTACCAGGAACCAAAAAAAAAAAAAGCTCAATTGTCTGAGCGACAGCAATCTGGTCGCCTCTTTTTCGTTCCCAGATGGTCGTAAACACCGCATTTTACTAACATCCTCCTCGAAGCATTAACACTGGCGACAAAAACACCGCTCTCGCATATANGGGGGGGGGGGCACCGTAGAGCTAACATAAAAAGTAGAAACGACTACAGCATCGCCAAAATGAGGTAAGTTACGTGGGTCGCGCAAAGTTAATTAAAAAGCCAAAATCGATACACCATCCATGATTACTTCCAATCTTTCTTAAAGAGCCACTTGCTCGATATTCTTCTGCCCCATGCACACAAAGCCTAACTACGTGTAGAAAATTGCACCAAATGAACAACGCACCGTATTTGTGCGGACTGAATTTAATAATCTTTAACGTGAGAACATTTCTTACTAGGCATTATGAACACACCTACATTCTCTGTTTGTAATTATATTAATTATAAACGAAGTATCATAATTCGTAGATTAAATGTAGGTTCAGTTTAACTATATGTAAAATATTTTTACGTTAACATAAGTAGAAATCTCTTGTGATACAGACAGAACACAGCCAAATACGACATACATGGGGTGATTTTTCAAAGGTTTGATTCATACAGTGTGAAGACATTGCGAACACACTGTACCATAATTACGCTGGCGAAAGCATGACGCACACTGAATTCCTTTTTCACGTCCTCAACACAAGCCCAGATCATCCATTAGCTACGACTGTTGAAAGGGCGTTTACCTATATCGTTGCTCATTTCAATTCTGTATACTTGGCTACTCTGTGACGAGGTACGGGAGAAACAACGGAACGCCATGGTGGTGACGGGATAACCCTGAGGAAAACCACCAACCCCATATCCCACGAGAATTATTTGTGATTGTATCTCCGCAGAACTTACCCGCATTGTTGTGGGGTGACTGGTGCTCCAATCGCTGATGAAATAAATTCTCACGCGTCTTTGATTTTCCTTCTCTGGCATCTGTAGTCGAGTACTATACTCATCACGGAAAGTAATTTTCTTAACGAGATACTAACAATCGAGTAACGTAAAACATTCGACGATAACAATACACCTATGTAAGTCACACTAAATTGACAGAAATAATTTTATTATGTAGTCTAAAAATAACTAAAAGAGGAAGTAAAAAAAATCATTTAATTACTTCCAGGAAATAATCTGACCACTCTTGCTTACGTATATAATAACTTAAAATAAACACTGTAACTACAATTATTAAATTCAGGAACAAGAGTAAAATTTTGGGCAGTAGCAATAAGCGGGGGAAAAAAAAAACAGGTGTTAAGTTAGCCTATAAGCAGTTGAATAGGGCCCAACGTGCTGGAAACTTAACAAAACTGAAAAGAACCAATCGCGTTCCATACCGAGATGTTATGCAGTAAATCCTTCATCAGTTTCGAAATCGACCCGCAACAACAAAATATTATGCTACAAAAATAACTAACTACATTACCGACGAGTAGCACAAGGACTAGAGTACATTATGTCGAATATAACTTCTTACGTATTAAAATAACTTAATTCGATAACACTTAGTTTCAGTATTAAAGTTAACGAGATGAAGAGCAGTGATCATATTTGATTTCCGGCCTGTAACAATCGATGGTTATTTGACTGCTTCGAATATGTCGGTTTTCCCCCATAAATTTTATCTCCAGCTTCAACAACGTCAACTTCTTCCGTGTCCGTACAGAAGCATTGTTACAGCAGCCCTCGGCAATACAGGAAATAAGAAACTCCGTGAAGAGGTTTAACTAGGTTACTTCCTCATCAGTTAGGAAGTGCGTGGAAACGACTAGAAGTAAAGTAAGTCAACGGCTTTCAATCACGCAACTGCCTTGCAACTCGGCTTGTCGCGTCCCAATCGAACGACGCCCCACAAGAAAAATATCACGCACGATGGTCAACGATCTTCACGCGAACGTAAACAGACTTCGTTCTCGTCGTTTTATTGATGATTCATGGCTGTACAATTCGGTAATCCAAAAATTCCCTCCCATCCACAATTACAAAATATTGACACGTGCAAATAACATAACTCACCAGTTTCATCCAACCTCTTCAACGCATCCTGTTGTTATCCACTTTTGTTCCCCTTGACACGCCTGACGAAGTGATGGCCTTGCAGATCAAAACACGACGACAGCGTTACCTGGCTCCGTTCCAGCGCATTACATCAGCGCCGTCGTCAAATAACCATTTCGCAAGAGGGAAGTGACAAAGAGACCGCAGGACATCACAGAAAAACATCGGCGACACAAGCCATGCTCACAAAGCGTTAGAAGGGGAGAGAAGCAAACGGGGCGTATTTCGAACTACCAAGCGATTCCGTGCTTGCTGCGTGCAAACTTGTGATGACGCACTCAAGAAACAAGTAACAAGTAAAAAAAAAAAAAACACTGAACAAGAGGAGAAACGAGCGGTCGCCGCCTACGCCAGGAACAAACGTGAAAACGCCTTGCCCTCACGAACTGCACTGACTCGTCCGCAGACTAGAACGGCATCTGGCGCGCGGCGGGAGGGGAAGTGTTTGTCTCCCTGAGAGGGGGAGAAGCGAGGAGGAGAACCGTGGCCTGACCACGACACCGCCTGGCGGCCGCCGCTGGAAGCTCCGCGGCGATGCCACGTCTGTGCTCTGCGCTGTCACCACCGCGTCCGCCGTAGACGTGGCAACGCCGCGCAGAGGGAGCAGGAGAAAAAAAAAACACAGCCGACATACCACGCATGTCGAGGGAAGGGAACACGGGCCCCGGAGCAGAGGAGACGAACAATAAGGCACTAAACGGCTTACACAATGAGCACCTCTCGCCTCGCTCTTTCTCAATGGACGTCGGTTGAACTCGGGCTCGTCGCCTCGTTGAATTCCACAGCGCACCGTCGCATGTGTGCGTCGTTGCGCCAGAGTTTTCGTTCCTTTTGGACGCGCGGCGAGGAATTATTATGCCACTTGAACCATAAATCACAGAACCGAAGGTGAAACTTCCATATCAAAAACCAAATACAAACCCTTTTACATGAATAGGACACTTTTACGTATTCGAATTTAACCTAATTGCAGTAAACATTGCCCAGAGGAAGCATAAAAACATTTCACAAGCATTTGTTTACATGAATAGTGTTCTAACCTCAAATCATACTCACGTCGTTTATGACAATCGTTTTGGCAGAAAAGTAATCCAATGGTGGAACACGGAGACTAATACTGCGCAGCCAGCGAGATCTCTCTACCCCAGATTCGTTCTAGGGTTCTATTCCCCGGTGTAATACAGTGAGTGAGTGGAAAGATTTGGGCGGCTCTTAACATAGAAGTCTTGAGAGCCAGTATGCTGTAGTCAATTCGCAATGGCGAATATCCAAAAATCTCCACCTAGTCGTTCACCGCATTGCACTATTCGTTCTCATATCACAAATAAAACGTGTGTTTAATCTGACGTCAATGGTTTGATTACAGTTAATTCATCGAGCAATCGTGTGTGTTTCAACAGTCCACACCAATGCAACGAAAGCCTTGAAACCTTGCAGTGCGTCGTATTTTGCAATGTACGGATCACGTTTATACGTTCGTTTCTTGTACTCAGTACGTGCAGCGAGGTACGTACAGGATATCTCCCGGCTGGTGGGTGGTTCAACCTACCTCGCCACAGCAACAGTCAAATGCGCACACCAGTGTACACCCCCCTACATATCTCAACAAGTGCTCGTCGGATTTTCAAGACAATCACGTCACTGAACTCGCCACTTGAAAACATTTCGTGCTGTTGGCAGAAATGGGTACATTCCCATCTACAAAACCAAAGTTGACGTTGACGTATCAGTAGGGTCAGTGATATTTCGCGAAAAGATTTCGAGACAAGATACAGTCCAAAGCACTGTAGGGTCGTTCAGCTTCTTTGATTGGCTAAAAAATGTTCTGGTCCGTGTTAACCGTTTGCGCACGAATCACGAAGGTTCAGTGTCGGAGTTACTTAGTCCTGAGTGGCTTGGTCAAAGACGGACACGGCACCAGCAGCCAATGGAGGTATAACAACAGCTGAGGTGTGTATATAGTATTGAAGTCTACTGTGTGCTCCGATTTTTACGCGAAAAGTCCTACGTATCAGTAATTAACTACATCTCGGAACAGACATAGAAGATGTCTTACGAGCTCCGCGGTGCCGTTAAAGAATTCGAAATCAAAACGACGATACCTTAGGGCGGTTCGGAAGATATTTTGCGGTGGACAACTTAGGTGAATAACCCTCTGCATTTACAGCGTCGAGTCCGTGGTTCCAACACCGTCGCCGGATATTTCCAAACTTTTCTAAACGAAGGGTCTGGCGGCCATGCTGCCGAGTCAGCAGACAACAGCGAACAAATGACCGTAGTCCGATTCAAATACTGATCAAAAATGTTTCGTGCTGAAACTTACGAGAGTCAGGACTGTCTGAATATAAACGGGCCGGAGAAATGGAAATAACAGAATTCGAAGTGGCAACAAGCTCATTAATAGCAAATGTCTTCCAACATATAATGTCTCTTGAATCTATTTGACTAAGATAATTAACACTAGACACTGTANAAAAAAAAAAAAAAAAAAAGAACTAATATTCCGGAAAACAGGTCTTGAAATATATCTGTTCTTATGGCAACGTGCTAGCCTCATGGCGTTGTGAATGGTAATTAAGTTCACAAACAATTAACAGAACTGCTCCCGAACAACGTTTAACTACTACTTACAAAACTCCGCGACAGCGCTCTGTAAGTATAGGTGCTGCCGCGACGTAAGCTCAGCGATTACCCATAAGCGCAATGTTAAATAATCAGTGGATGTATATCCCCTGCCTTTACCAGGGGGATAGTAACCTAATTCCACCTGTCATTTTCAAAATACAGACAAATCAATAAAGGTGGGAATTTTTGGCCGTCGTTAAATTCATGATTCAATTCTACTTACAGGCACTGGACGGTAGGAAACACACCCAACTCAAAGCGACAGGTCTTGAGTTCTAATTACGCGAGTCCGGTAGAACGTTATCGCAAACAGTTGCCGGAATTCGTCTGCGCTCAAAGATAATAAGTAAACATGGGCTTTTCCGGAAACGCTGGTAATCAGTTGTTTGCTGCCATATTCCAAAGAAAGACATTGCTTGACGTGATAAAATATTTTCTCGGATACGGTCAATAAAATATAAAGTCATTTGGGGGGAAAAAAAAAACATTTACTGGTATAATAAAGATGGCAGTTGCGTTTTCAAATTCTTTTTTTTTCCAAGAACATTTTTGTACACGAATATTGTTTCAGTGTAAATTAGAAACAAAAAAAAAATAGAAATAGAAATTATTGCAGTACCGCTGCGTGCGAACAGAAGCGGATGTCTATTCTCCAGTTTCGTAGCTACTTTGTTGAGGCCAGAGTTATATTTTCAGCTTTTAGATTTAGATCTGTAGAACTCATTGCCCAAGACGCTAAAGCGTTCGGATCACGAATTTCTATAAACGCTGTATAATTACAATCCAGTAACAGACTAGACGTGATGAAAGTATACGTTTGTTTCACTCACGTAACTGCACCTCCCCTCATCATACACATTCATAATTATGTTGACTGTGCTCCGTGTGGTCGAGTCGAACAGGATGAGGGGCCTTGACTGAGAGCAGCCAGCGAACAAACACATCTGCCTTCGCTATGTACAGAACTATCAAGTCTAGCCTGGCGCCGCGCTGCTGTTGTTATTCACTCTAAACGTGAAACAGTTGAGAATTGAGCCAAATCAGTGGAAACAGTGAAAATTGAGCGTTTCATAATCAATGCCAGATAACTAATAAATATGGTGACTGAATTTAACTGATTCATCTGTGATTCCCACTGAATGTAGAGAATTCCACTGCTATAAGTCACTTGTTCCCAGTTCATTTGCTTGATTTGCCAGTCGGTAGTAGCTTATCAACTGGCTTTCACAGAATGTTATTTCACTGATTGATATCACTGATTCGGGTAGAGTGTTGATTTATCAAGCTTCCACTTTTCACAACATATTTCCTGGGAATTGTCGATTCTTACATAATGGTGTATGTGTGTGTGTATATATATATACATACACACATACACACACAAAACATTCACAAAGCAATACAAACAAAACAGTTATTTGGAAAAGTTTATAACAAGTAAAATATTGCGGCAGAATTTTTTCATTACAATTACATTATAATCCAAAATGGTACTGTCATTAAAATTTCTTGGATTCGGATCCTAGTTTAGCCATAGGAAGTCTGTGCCTTTTATAGATAAATTGGTGGAGTAAGTGCCAATCGTCTTTGAAAGAGAAGAGGGAATTTTATTAGTAAAAATAGATTAAAAATAATTCTTTTATCCTTACCTTTAATACAGAACTCTCTTTCTGTGTGTGCGTGTACACTCACGCACATCCGTACACCAACACAGGAAGTTAATTTCTACACTACAAAATTCGAAAGAAATATAATGTGGAGAAATTTCAAATAACCTGCTGGGTGCACATACAAATATTCGACTCAACAAAAAACATTAATATAATTTCAATCTCATTAGAAGCAAAACATTTTTTTGAAGAAACGTATTTAACGCCAGTGGCAATTTTTAATTCAATCCCTTAATAACCATACAGTAAAGTATAAAATATAAAAAAAATGTTCTGTTTTTTTTTTTTTAAATATTGAAGAACGCTTTTTTTCCTGCCCTTTTTTTTATGTGTGTTGAGCAAATTTATAACCAGAAAAATTTACATTTTATTTTATGTTTGTACTTTAGTGAGTTTTTTAAGTTGAAAATGTGACATTTTTAATTGAATTGATTTGCAAACTTACTGCAAGTATTTCACATGTTTACAAACGTGTGGCGGGTAACCGAAGCTAATAGAAAGGTGAAAACCGAACAGCTGTTGTACATATATACGTCCGACCTACAAACTGACATTCTTTTGTTCAGTAAAAAAAAAAATTTCTTCGGTGCATCTCATCTCCATTACGTGAAATTTTTCGATCGGCCCTTGAATTGCCGAGGGGGCCAGCCGGTTAACCGAGTTATGATGTGAAATTGCGGGGTGTGCAAGTCATTACCCGGGAACAGGCGGGCCCAAGCCAGGAGAGCCTCGACGCGCGACTCGATCGCGTATCGATTCCCACGTTTAAGGCCGCGCTCACGAATGAAACGCCTGGACGTGTTTGTTGCGAATTCTTCGGCAGCCGTGTTCGAATGTGTTCGCAAACGGAACTGGTTCCAACTGCCTTCCGTCGACAAGATGGTCACGTGACCCTTCTTTGTTAACAAAATCTAATACGTATTTTTGTAATTTCCCTTTTTCTCTTTGACAACTTCGAAGCTGAGAAATTACCAAATTACCGCCATATTACTTTTCCTTGTTTGAAACTTTTAAATACGCGTGTGGTCTAGGTTATTGTAAAAGAAAAAACGTGTAGGTATCATACTCACAATAATTATTTCATAAAGCAAGTTGCTGAAATATTCTAGAAACTATGTATTTTCTTCGTGGCATGATTTTTATTTCGTAACAATTCCACATCATATTTGTTTTATTTTGTTGATTTTAAATTTCGAACGGTCCTCCAACAACTTTCGGCAATAATTACCGTTTCTTTTAATACCTCGTGGATTTCTAATTTGGTATCACGATAACGCCAAAATAATAGTGGCACGGCATGCTAGACAGTTGAACGTCGTAGTTTTCAGACTAAACTTTACAAAATGTTACATTACGAATTACTGGAAAATAAACTCCAAACGAATTGGAAGACAACCTCAGTGGTTACACTCCTATGTGACTGAATGCAAACAAAATGAAATCCTAACCTCGAAAACACGATCCCACAATTTCTTATAATCGCCTCATTCATGAATGTTGAGTATTTTATTGATTTTTTTTTACAAAACTTGCCTTATTTTTATTTTATTCGTATAGCGAATGCTGTTTTTTTTTTAACCTGGTTTACTATTTATTTTAAATAATGCAGAAATTCCTGCCAAATTCAGCCATTTCAAACATCATTTCTATTTGCTTCTTAGCAGTTAACTGGAGCGCAAAACAGAAAGAAAGGTCATTATGACGTACTTACACAAACAGTTTACTGTGAGTGAGTGAAGAGAATTGAGCGGCTCTTAACATCGAGGTCTTCAGAGTCGATGAGGGTGAAGCGGAGGTGAGTATGGAACAGCGCCGGAATGAAAGGGTAGGGGAAACGGGATATCCCCGAGGTAAACCCGCCGACAAGTGGCATCGGCCGACGCGATTCCCACATGCGAAAATCCGGGGGCGACCCCGCCGGGAACCGAACCCGGTGTGTCTCGTGTGACCGCGGCCTTGAGATGGATTTCACAACCTCCAAGTAGCGTACGTACGTAAAAATAAAAAACTGCACTGCGCATGTACATGCAATCATTCACATTTACACTTAGCGTACATGCGTGCGTAGAAAAACGATGCGGAGTAACTCAAATTTAAACTTCTATGTACGTATGGCAGAACTCTCAGTCAATCAGAATGTCCGCTTTGTTAATGAATGTATTATTAAAAAAAACCATATA
>NQII01002745.1:275154-299876 GCA_002778355.1 Clitarchus hookeri
GAAATAAAGTGTCCTTTAGCACGCCCGTGGAGATGAATACTTTCTCCTGCCGTCTCGGCAGAAGGAAGTGCCAGAGCTGCTCCAAGGACAATGTTATCTGCGACGTGCCTTGTCTTGTTTTCCCGGTAATCGTTTTTGTGAAACTTCTCGCCGCCTGTGACCCCTGTACCAGATTCGCGTCCGGGCGAAAGCCGGCCCCCACGTCTGGCGCAGTCTTGCCAACTTGGGGGCATTTCCCTACCCTCTCCTATATTTAGGGAGAAATCGCTTATCAAGGGGGAAACATTTTGGAACCAAGAAAAGTTCTGAAAACGTAATCAGGGGTGAAATTTAGCAATTCATTGACTAGCAACACCGGTTGTCAAGAGGGCACCGAGTCTGTCAAGACCTCGACGTTAAGGCTTCTGCCAACCTGGAGCTTTCTCCCGCGTTCGAAGCCGAGAAGCGCGGAAGCGATAGGGTCGACACTGCCACGCCCTACAAGTGCGCCATCGCCACTAAGCGCTAGGCTCTGAACTGGCGTGTAGTGTTCTCGTCGCACTGCGTCTACCTGGGTCCCAGTGGCGACGCTATCACTTTATCGGGTGTAAGTCTGTACGAAAGGTCAGTGCAGGGTCCTCGAGTACTCCTGTATGTACCAGGTGCGTATATTTTGTGCCATGGTCAGAGACCTGAAGAATTCGCTGATTCATGTTAGGACAAGCTAGAATTAAAAACACATGCGTTTATATAACTTAATCCATTGGCCCACGCCGTATTTGACACTTCCTGGAGAATGCTGGTCCAATCGTCGCCTTCCACTGTGACAGCAAGCAACCAATGGACAGTTGATGTCGGCATATTTGTACATAAGACTGTAGAGTCTAGCCTGCAGGTCATTGAACTCACGATTTTTTTCCCGGTCTCTAGCTATGGCGCTTTGAAAAAGCCGTATTTAGCAGTTTTGGAGTACCTGCTCTGAAATGGAGTTTCTAACGCGCGTGCCATTTTGAAAGTACTCAGCCAGCAGCCTGTGTCTGAAGTACGTGTTCTCTTCTTAGATCAGCACGTTGGACGCACGTTTAATGGTTTCGTGAAGAAACGTGTATTTCTAACATTTGGCAACATAGTTGAAGCAGCTCCACGCTACTGCTGAACATGGCTGTCGTAAGGAACAAATTATCATTGTAATTTACGAAGAGTTTGTTGATAGCCAGACACTACTAAAAGAGCATATGCGTGTGTTGCCATCAGTCCCGGTACGCTGAGGACATTTACTTTGAACTCTTGAACACGTTTACTATAAGAACGTCACATCTGCCGTTCTCTGCTTTCCCACTGCCATTGTCCGATTGGTTCTCACAACATTCGACACGGCTACTCCACTGAACAAAGTTTTATTACTGGCTGACTGCGAACCAAACAAGTGTACGAATCATTGTCATCCAATCAAATACCCTTTCACACGTAACAAATTATATACTTTACATTGCTCACTTCAGTAGCTATAAAAATTCGATAAAGCCTTGCGCGGCTTTTAACAACGAGGTCTTAAGAGCCGATGATGGGGAAATGATGCGGGAATGGAGCAGCGCCGGAATGCACGGGCGGGGGAAACGGGAGATCCCCGAGAAAACCCCCTGACCGGCGGCATCGTTCGTCAGTATTACCACTTGCGAAAATCCGGGAGTGACCCGGGCTGGGGATTGAACGCGGTTCGCCTTGGTGGGCGGCCCCTAATTATAAAAATATTATTATTTTATTCGCGGTAATTAGTGCTAATGTCCTGTAAATGTTGTGACAATCATTGACGAAACAACGCAATTACATCCACGCGGATTTCGTTTTCAGCGGGCGGGAAATTCGTCAAGTCACTCGGGTGACACCCGTGCACAGTGTTTGTTCTACGTGTCCATGATTGCCTGTACGACCACAAAGAATCTGAGCTCTGCACTAACGACGAACCTACTGTCCTAGAGGAACTCTTCTTCTGATAAATACTGTAAACAATTATACTTTATTCTGTTTACATTTTTTACGTCTACTTTAAATATATTTCACATAATTCATTGTTTAGGCACAGGTGTAAATTAAATTGTAAAACTGCATGCTAGATAGTTGTATTTTTTTTTTTTTTAAAGGTATTTCATGAAATTTAGGAGGATTTTAGTTAAGCTCGTCATAGACTCGTCCAACTGGCCTGCGGACAACACACTTCATCAGCAATTATTTTAAAAAAATTGTAATCTTGTGCATAAAATTACGTAATTTGACGTCGACTGTTGATATCACTAGGGTAAAAACTTGTAATAATGTTGTATAAATTTTCATGTATTACATCTTCACGTAAACAAACTGGCTATGCACAAGTGTGCCACAACTTTGCAGTAAGTGATTGTGGCCCAGTGGCGTATGCAGAACTTGCACCGGGAGGGGTGTCTCCTTTATTGCTAGAGCAGCGCCTATACACAGTTTTAAGCTGAAGAACAACAGTAGAAGTGGACAAAACTGTATTTTTAATTTCACTTATTTTTACTGTTTCATTACACCATCGTATTTACCTTTTTCACATTTCACTGATAACTAATTATATACGTTCTTTTTTTTATGTCACCTTCATATTTAGGGACGGGGTTTGAACCAGCTCCCCCTTTACTGACCTACGCAACTTGTGTGGCCCGTCAGGCATTGTAATTATTTATACAGTATATTCGCGGTATCTTCACAGGTAATGAATAAAAAAAACCTTGGTAAAATTTCCACAAAATTCACGTGTTTAGTTGTTTCTTTAATATCGTACGTATCACAATCGTTTCATAATTATGTTAACTTAAATTATTATATTTTTGTGTAAAATTGAACTTTTACCTATATTTATATCTATAAATTACAACATTCAATATATATTTAATATGAATATAAACAGGAAGAATAAAGGCGTGTTGGTGATATCTTAATAAGAGATAGTTCCTGTACAAGATGATGTTAACGTGAGTTGCGGTGCTTTGTCACTTAGGCGTAACTTCCTAGTAGAACTTTAGCGGGGCTTTACAGAAGTCAGACGTAACCATAAATGAACTGCAAGTGGCTCGATTGGAAAGTTAACGGAATAGCCGTGATTATTCTAGGGGTATTCCTCGACTCCTAGTTGGCAACGCCGACTGTGCCCTCAGGGGGTCTACGCCAACAGCCGCGGGGCACCTTATAACGGTCAGGCCCCTCCAGGAGGCGAAGTAAAAGGTGCCGGTGCCTGGGTGAGGAGGGGGGGTATACTATCCAGGGGGACGGGGGTAGACCGAGGCACGCCGAAATAAAAACACAATCTCTCACACAAGTCGCGGAGAAATTGGGCGATGATTGTCCCGGGATGACTAACCGCATTCCGGGCGACCGCAGACGACCGGCCCAGCCTCCACAATAGAAGAGCGGTCCGCTCTGCGAGCAGCCGGACCAATTTGGCGAGCTCTCTTCAAACGGAGGAGAAAAAATATGTATAACCAGCTAACGAGCCAGCGTTTGACGTTCCGCGGAGGGAGGTGGGACGCATCGGTCGCAGAAAAACTAACGCTGCGGTCGGGCGAAGTTCCGACGATATCACATTCGCCCACGGTGTTCTCCCCCGCCCGCTGTGTGCGTCTGTGGTTGCTACCTATCGCAAGAGCCTTAAAAAGTGCTCGCTTTACCGTGTACTAGCGTGTACTAACACGTGCAGGAACTCCCTTCGACGAGGCTAGGCTTGAACTCGCGTCGACCCTGTCTGGATATTCCCGCACGTATGTATATGCCCCAGATAGCCCCCAACATTTCCTTGAGATGATAACAGGAGCAAATACTAACTATAATCCATTCACGGCGACTACTACTTTTCTGAAGCTCTACTAAAGTTCTACTTACAGGATATTCCTCCGCCTCATGAAAACCAAACTTAACCAAGTCTAGGAAGTTACACCAGAGACAACGCGCCGCATTCGTGCGCTCTCAGAATAATAATATTTTGCATGAGAACTATTTATTACTGGGCATTACCAACATACATATTTTATTCGTGTGCTCAGTCGTGTTAATAATAAATAAAGTATTATAATATGCAGATAAAATATAAGTAAAAGTTAAATTAAACCAGAAATAATGTACTTTTATGTTAACAGACGTGTAAAACACTTGTGATACATGGCACATTTAGGAAACAACCAAACACGTCATATATGGGGAGATTTTTCAGAGGTTGGCCTAAAAAAGTGTGATTAAACCGCGAATAGAATATACCTAGGAGCAGTGATATTTCGCGAAAAGATTTCGAGACAAGATACAGTCCAAAGCACTGTAGGGTCGTCCAGCTTCTTTGATTGGCTAAAAAAATGTTCTGGCCCGTGTTAACCGTTTGCGCACGAATCACGAAGGTTCAGTGTCGGAGTTACTTAGTCCTGAGTGGCTTGGTCAAAGACGGACACGGCGCCAGCAGCCAATGGAGGTATAACAACAGCTGAGGTGTGTATATAGTATTGAAGTCTCCCGTGTGCTCCGATTTTTACGCGAAAAGTCACTGGCCCTAACTATACTCCAATTTCTACAAATTCTTTTTCTCTAGTCTATGTACCTACTGTTACACCCGAAGGTAAGACGACGTTTTATTCTAATTTTTACTACAAAGGTTTGCTGTATACCGGATGTTTCAGGGGGAAACCATAGACTGAAGATGATGTAGGCTGTTTATTCGTCTTCTGCGCATGCACCCAACACTGACCTGCCCCAAAGGAACACAACTGTCAAAGTCACATGGTCAACAGTGATGAAAATATTTGTTTATATCAGAATTTTTAAATGACAAGCACTATTATATGAATGAAATTCTTTCACCAATTATAATTTAATGCAACTGCATTACAAATTCGTTAGAGGAAGTATACAAACATCTCAAAGCACTTGTTCACAAATCAGTTTTCTAACGTAAAATTCAAACAATGCCGTTTTCGCTAGACGTGCTGGCAGAAAAGCAGTTCAATGTTGGGACACGGAGATTGGTTGTGCGCAGCCAGCGAGATCGGTCTACCTCGGTTTTAGTCTACGGGGTAAACGGGCATACGTTAATAGATGATAGTATGGACCATTCTGAAGGGAAAACATCAATAAACATATGCTCTATTCGCAAAGGTGTCTGAGATACAGCTGTGTGAAACTGACAGGAATGGGAACGGTACAAGTGATAGAAAATTAACAGATCGTTACGTGTTGGGTATTATTGTGTAAATTCCCATTAAAACACTTGTTCAAAAATGCCACCGCCGACTTCAATGAATGTTGCAGCTCGTGTAGGCAGATGCTGTGTTGCCAATCGGAGCTGGTGTCCACATTCTTCTATAGCGTGCGCACAAGCATGTAACACGCGAGCAAGCAATTTCTCCCTTGTAATAATCTAGCGGAGTGAGGTCGGGTGAGCGCGGTGGCCAAGCAACAGCACCGCCGCGACCGATCCAACGGCCAGAATAGGTTTCGTGGAGGCACTGTACCACTGGTCGTGTGGAATGTGCAGGGGCTCCATCCTGGTGGAAGTACATTCCAGCCCTTGTCACCAATGGAACGTCATCCAAGTGGTCCGGGGACAGACTCTGCAGAAAGTACACAGACCGTTCTCCGTTAAGATGGTTGTCTACAACAACTGGACCAGTGAATTAGTTATCAATGATACCGCACCCCACGTTCACCGAGAAACGACGACGTGAGATGTATCGCGGACACCATCGCGAATGCAGCATATGTTTATTGTCGCTTCCCCTTCAGAATTGCCCATACTATCACCTCTTAACGTACACTCTAAATTTTAATAAGTGGTAATTTAGCCAATTCAGTGAAAAAAGTGAAAATTGGGCAACTGATAATCAGTACCAGATAACTTAATTAATATAGTGGTTGAATTTCCCTGAATTACTTTTGATTCCCACTGAAAGTCGAGACTATAAGTTACTTGTTCCCAGTTAATTTTGTTTGATTCGGCGGTCAGTAGTAGCTTATCAACTGACTTCCAGTGAATGTTATTTCACTGATTTATATCCCTGATTCGGACTTAAGAGTGTACGTCGGTTTCCCTCTGAAACATCCTATAAGCACTGGAGGAGTTGAGTGTGTATAGGAAAGCAGCCTGTGCTAAAATTAGCCATCCATTTGTTCCATAATATACTGTATAACTGGTTATTAAATATCAGTATGAAGAAGGGCGAGTTATTGTGCTTACTCTGAACGTGACTTCATGTATATCAATAACCTATGTCAGATTGAAATCGAGTTGTTTTCTTTCACGAAGGCCTCCTCCATCCGTCACGAACCTGCCCGCCCGCATGTTCACGTAACAACATGTATTTTGTTTGTTTACTGTCCGTTCGCAACATCGCAAACACATAAACGCGACAGCCCTTGGTTGTCGCGACATCCAGCTTGAGAAAGCATCGCCCTAGTGTCAAGCCAGATAGATATTCTTGCGTATTCCAGGGAGACTATCCAGCTCTCAAGGGGGNAGCGACGCGTCGTATCCCATCCCCATCTTTGTCCAGGAGTAAAGTGCTAGGAACTCTCAAAGGCTAATTTGCGCTGTGAATACACCCTCCCTTGTCCAACCACTCTTCCTTCCTCCCCCCCAATCATATTTCAATCGCCCGGGGAATCAACAAAAGAAGGGACCTGTCAAGGCAAACAAAAGAGGCGCGCAAAATGTTCTTTTTTTCCTTTCTTCCCTTCGCTAATATAGTCATCACAAATACGAAAAAAAAAAAAAAAAAAANAAACTTCCAAAAATGTTGAAAGTTTTTTACTCCACATTCACTTCGATTTACGAATAATGCAAAAATTATTTTATTACTTTTAACTTCGCACAACAACGACGTAATCGCATGGCATGTAATTTGTCTTAAATTTAAATACTAATTTTGAAAGTACGAAGAAATTCTGTATGGTTTCCTCCCCTTTCGAAGACGATTCCCACTTGAAAATATTCAATTTTAATTATAGGCGCAGTATGATTACAATGTACTACTGCTGAATGGCGAGAATAAACAGTTCATCATTAAATTGCAGTTTCTAACTTCGGTGTTCGGTGGTTATGGACACTGTCGTAAAACACAAATTTTCAAACATAACATTTAAAAAAAAAAGCTTAAATAATTAATTTTTTGTACTAGTTGATACCAAGACTTTGAGTTATAACAATCTCTCCGCCTTCGCACATAGCGAGGAGCCACCGTGGCAGCATCGGGCGGGTTTGCATTTGGGAGGACATGGGTTCAATTTCCGTCCCGACTATCCCGATTTCAGGTTTCCGTGGTTTTCCGAAATCACTACAGGCAAATATCGCGATAATTCGTTAATGTAGACCTTGTCCTATTCTTTCCCCTCGGCTGACCACCTGGAAACCTGGCACGTCTCTTATACTCGCCTCGCTTTCAATACTTTCACTACTGCTATCATCAGTACTACTAACGCTAACACTACTAATAATAATGGGGCCGCGGTGGCAGAGTGGTTAGACTGCTCAACTCCCACCAAGGCGAACCGGGTTCAATCCCCGCCCGGATCACTCCCGGATTTTCGCAGGTGGGCATCGTGCCGGCGGATGCCTCTGTTCGGCTCTCAAGACCACGATATTAAGAGTTCATGGCACGGCGATAAGAGCGACAATAACACGCGCGCCCAGCGGCCCGACGCCCCTACGCGCAAGGCGGTGAACCTGCGTGCAGTGCCTCCACTGTTACGCCTTCCTGTGCAAGTGAGATGTGCAACAGCGGGACTTTATTACACGCGATGACAGCCCATAGATCAACCTACGACCGTACAGTTTTATTTTTCTCCTACATATTGAAGAAACTGCGTAGAAAAGCTCTTAAATGTGCGTTTTTTTTTAAAAACAATTTTCACAATATTTTTTTTTTTCAGAATAAACTTAAAATTATAAAAACAAAACTGTGTGAGCTTAGATAATTATTTGTTATCTTTTCTGGCAAGAAGTCGTATTGCCAGGACATATATTATCTGAGAGAGGCGTGAATGCGCAAACTACGAACGTACGGACAATATACCCGGACTACTAACTTACCTGGCGCTTGAACTGCGCTTCAGCGTGTTCGATATACACGTTTACCCACCAAACTACTACACGTGCGTCCAATGTGCTCATCTACGACAGGAAGAGACACTTCAGACGAGGGTTGTCGAGTACTTTCTAAATGTCACACAAGTTAGAAACACTAGTCCGGAGTGCTCCAGAACTGTTAAAAACGGCTCTTCCAAAGCGCTGCATCTTAATATAAAGGATGATTCTAAAATCACGGGACAAACATTGAGGGGTGGTAGAGCTCACTAAAACAAACAATTATTGTATAGGAATTTATGGGCGGGAGTGACGCGTTGAGGCACAAACACAAAAATAACACATGAAATGCAACACAGTGTTTATTTACAACGTCGCCGCTAAATGCCTTTTTACAGCAATGTTTATAATAATTGCTCAAAATTGCTACCACCGACAGTAATGCAAGCTTGGTAGCGTCGGTGGAGTGATTGGCGAACAGATTCAAATACGCCGGGTATTTNAATCGAGCGACGAAGTATTCAATGTAATCAACTGGAGTCTCGTAAATGAGGGCTTTAAAATGCCCCCATAGGAACAAATCGAGACTCGATAAATATGGCGATCGTGGTGGCCGTTAATGTGTTATGTTTTTGTGTTTGTACCTCAACGCGTCACTTCCGCCCATATATTCCTATACAATAATTGTTTGTTTTAGTGAGCTCTACCACCCCTCAATGTTTGTTCCATGATTTTAGAATCACCCTGTATACGCATCAGATCCATACAAACGACTCAAGGCTCCTGCAATTGAATCTTCCTGCAGACTTTTCTTCAATAAATTAATATGGTCACCGCTGAAAGTTCCATAGTCACACCCAGCGCGACGAGAACACTGTACGTCAGGTCAGAGCCCTGCACTTAGTGGTGATGGCGCACTTGGTGCACGTGACAGTGTCGCCCTTATCGCTCCCGCGCTTAGGCGGGAGCATTAAGCGCCAGCCAAACTTCTCCACTCGACTCCACTCATCAGGCCGGGAAACATTGTTTCGCTTATTTCGAGTCGTGACGATGGGCTGAGGGAGGTGTGGGGAGGGGAGTAGACAACCCCCCCTCCTCCCACCCCTTTCAAAAACCGCCGTGCGAGTGTAACCGCAGAGCAATCCTTTTTTTTTTACAAACAAGTTGTACCTGTGCGTTTCACAATGGCCAGCGCCCGGAGAAAGTGATGCGCGGTGGTGATAGGCCAATTGCTGGGTAGAAAGCACAGGTTCGTGTTTACACCAATCACTTAGCGAACTGTTCACAGCGTGGTTCGTGCAGTCGGTTTACAATTATTATTGTCCCAGCAGTTAGGCTCCCTGACTCGTCGCTGCTATTCCACTCTCCTCCTCTTCCTTTCCCCCTCCCCCCCCCCAAACGAACAGCTAACNTCACTCTGAAGTGAACACTTTTTAAGGTCAAGCTTAAATATTCCTTTCAGGTCATTTCCACACTTTCTCTAGTTGTTAATATAAAAATTGCAGTGTACTCATTTTATAGCCCCAAAAAGTTCATGTCCGAGGCCGCAATAAAATACAAGGTGTTTTTGAACTGCATGCCGAAATAAAAACCACGGAATCTATGGGCTTAAATAAACTATCAATCCTTGCTAACAAAATGTTCGGGAAATTCATCTAGTATTTTTGAATTGAGATTGGAATTAGCAGAACGGGGGCCGGAGTCCGCCACTTCACGACTCTTGTAGTTGCACGACAAGTTGCATACCACGAAGGCGAACGGAACTAGCGCGTCGTGGGGCGACCGCCTGCACACGACCCACAATGAGAATACGTCAAGTCCCTACGTCGAAAATAACTGCCGTTTCAGTTTGAGAGTTGTTGGGAATAGAATGCAAACACTCGTGGCAGCCTTCACTACTCGGTTGCCAGTCCGCCATTGTTCGATGTCGTTTGATACACGCGAAAACCACTGACGGTGCCACGAACCCCGAGCTCACATATGAACTTAATTTGGCACCAAATTAAGAAAAAATAGTTTTACGTCTCAACAATGTATTCCGAGTGTTAAGTCGAAATTTATGTCAATTTAAATTGGTGTTTTGCTGCTTTACACACACCAGAGCACGAAGTGGCTGATCAGTAATGCATTTCTGCTCCAATCAGCTTCACGTTTTAACTTGACTGGCATGCGAAACAAGATATTAGGCGCACGGTAATAATAATTTTATGCGTGGCCATCATGGGTGGGATGTCACATTTTCCCCTTCGACATAGGGCACGAGCATTGTCCTTGTCACACACCTACATTGTAAGTTAGGTTTCTCAATTGTTTGCAACAGTTCTGCAGCTTCTCCCTGCCGTTTTCTGGCCTCTGGCTGTTCCTACACAAACAAAGGCAATGTAATGAAAAGCGTTTAGTTACTCGATTCTTTTTTCCGTGCATGTGTCGGAACTTAACACTTGCGGAAAGAAGACGGGCGTTGGAAATAACAGCCACTCCGTCACGAAGGGATCAAAGGAATGCGGGTGATTGTGGGTACTGAAGGACCAAGGACAAGTGAACGAGGGTATGTAACAGTGAATTCGAAGACAGCAAGGACAAGTGAACTAGGGTATGTAACAGAGAATTCGAAGACACCAAGGACAAGTGAACGAGGGTATGTAACAGTGAATTCGAAGACAGCAAGAACAGCCTTGTGTCTAGTCTGCCAACTACCATTAAAAGTCTCGGCCACGAATATTTTTTTTTGTATTTATACCGCATACTGTTTAACTTGTAGACATCATCTGTGATAACTTTTCCCTCAAGTAATTTTTATTTTAGGTCAAATGGTTAAAAAATGACATGTCAGAGACATAATTTTACTGTTTTTGTGATGTAGGCATGCACGTCTTAATTCCTTTTTAAGTTATGCTTAGCAAAGGTTAATTAACAAAAATTCAATGGCAGCCACAAATCAGAGATATGCAATAATTTCCTAGTTTTCAGCAATTTTTTTAAATTGCAAAAACATTTACTTGTACGACCTTATAGGCGTCTTAAGGTAGATCTTGGCATCTTCTTTCATTGCTAATTATTTCATTTCTGTACGTAAGTTAGTTTTCATTATATATATACAATCCTAATATAGACAAAACAAATTTTTTTTCGTAGGCAAATGCCTTTAAACAAGAACGTAGATGCATTATTGATAGCTAACGTATCTGGTGCACTCTTTTGTAAAGTGCCCGCCGTTGTCCACCCCTGGGCGAGTCTGTGCAAATATCTGGAGGGAGGGAGGACGAAGAAGAATTTGAACGAGGAGAGGAAGGGGAGAGGAAGGGAGGGGCGACTTTGTTACTGCCCTCGCTGGCTGAGCGTTGCGTGGGTCCTAGAACAGCTGCGCGCACACACACACGAGCGCACACACACACACACTTGGACACCGCGGAGGCGAACGTTGCCAACCGAGCCAATTATCCGCCAACTTCAACCATCTTGGCTCGCCACATGGCTTTAGAAAAAAAACAAACCCCTTCTTCACGGTTGGTAAAAAAAAACACGAGTATCTCATTTAACACAATGCCCTTATTTACAACACGTGACATTCGTTTTAAAATCCGTGGTGGTAGAAAAACAATGTCAAGCCTGGATGTGAGTAAGTGCGATAAAGGATAACTTGCTTTGTTCCTGTCCTGGATTGCGTTACAATAGACCTGCCAGCCAAAAAGTTCCTGCGACTTTGTCAGAAAATGCTGTCCAGGTTTTCGAATAAATCATAGAACCTGACAAAAAAAAAACACTCACAATTCCTCATTGAAATGCACATTCTAATGAGGCCATATACGATACATTGCTCAATTTATTTATTCACAAGACAAATGCTAGTTCCTTGAATCTTGGTAACTTGTAATCCTAGTTAATTCAGACTTCTTTGGCGGCATACAAAAGCTATCATTTTGAAACACGAATTTCTGAATGCGTATACTTTATGTACTAGAACAATAAATCCGCACGCGGAAAGTTGTGTTTGTACACCTGCATTGCAATTTTCCTACGTGGACAGAGCAAATATTTTACACTAATTTTTATCCTGCAGAATAAAACAAGGAGAGGTGAGACGTTAGAGTCAACTTTAAATTATACAAGTTTCACATTACAATTTACAGCGAATAAAATACTGTTACAATTTTTAGCTTACTCTTTATGCGATTTCAATATTTACTTCAATTTTTTTTTGTAATGATTGATTTTTTTAAATTTTTGCTTTCGTACGGGAGTGTAATCTGAGAATAGCATTCACATTTTACTAATGCAAAACTAACATTTTCAGTAACAAATAACTATATCTATGGTTTTAGGCGTCTAAGCTGCACTGCGTCAATATGACGCTGTTATACATTGGGATCAATAAAGATGCATGTGTGATGAGTTGGGAGAATTTGTCAGTGAGTGAGTGAGTGAGTGAGTGAGTGAGTGAGTGAGTGAGTGAGGAGATTTGGACGGCTCCTAACATCGAGGTCTTGAGAGCCGGCGAGGGTGATGCGAGGTGAGTATGGAGCAGCGCCGGAATGCAAGGGTGGGGGAAACGGGAGATCCCCGAGAAAACCCTCCAACCAGCGACGTCGTCCGGCACGATTCCCAAGTGCGAAAATCCAGGAGTGACCCCTCCGGTAATCGGACTCGGTTCACTGAGGTGGAAGGCGAGCAGTCTAACCACTACACCACCGTGGCCTCAAAATGACGGAACTAATTGCGGGAGGCCATAATAATTTTAGAAATTGGGCAGTGAGTTGTGTGTTTCGCACCCTGCGATATTTGTCCTTATATTCATAGATTATGTGAAGAATTACGTTGAAGTAAGTCGATGACAAGGGAACAAAAATGTACGTTTCTCTCACAGCCAAGTACACGAGACGTACATTTTAATCACAATTCCTTCTGTCTGCTAGAGGCGATAGTGCTGCTCCTAGCGACGCAAAATACTTGCGAATACAGCAGTGAAGCAGCCGCTTACACGGCGGACAGCCAATCGGCGTCACTGGCGATGTTTTAGCCGTGTATGTAGTGACATGTGCGACGTGCGTGTGAAACGTGTTGCTTCACAGTTTTTGACTTTGCGAGACTCGTTTTGTTGGACTGGACACTTCAAGATTGAACGTCCCCTCGCTGCTGACTCGGTGGCGCCCTCGGAACCAGTGCCGCCATCTTGGCTGATGTTGAACAGACTTTTCTTCTTGTGAGGTCAGTTATCCGTGGACCGACATGGCGGATGGTGCTACAATCGAGCACTCTCAAGGCCACTAGGGTCATTTTACTGGTGGTCGTTACGCATAATCGTTCTGTTTTTCCTTTTGCAGCCCATGTTTACTCGCGTGATAAAACAGGCGACGTCGAAACAGCGTCCACCAATCAGCGCCTAGGTAAACTACTTGTCAGTCGGCAACCCAGCCAATAGGGTATCTTCTGCAGCTTGCAGTACCCAATCAGAAAAAAGACCCGTCCTGTGATACGGCAAAAAAAAATAAAAGGGTCTCAAAGTTCTTGTTTTGCCAAGATTTGAAATAAAACCCGAAACAATGCAACACCAAAATGTTAACTGAAAATTAGCAGACTTCAAAAATTATTAAACACGTGATGAACAGAAAGATTACCTCGTCACCCACTGGACTTCAGAAGTAGGAGCCCAATTTGCTAGTAGCAATTAAGACACAATATTTTATTTTCGTACACATGTTTTCTGGTTGTGCCCACAATCTAAAGTTGTTTATTTGAGGATAAAGTCGTAGAAATCAAGTAACAAGTATAACGAAATTACGCAGCTGAGTTTCAATCCAGCTGCTATGGAATAACATTTTTTTCTGCGGGACTTGATTTAATTTCCAGACCACAATTTTTCTACTCTGATTACTTCTTTTTTTTTCCCTCCGGAGCTTTCCTTTCTCATTAAAACGCGCCTCTTAATTAGCATTTCTCTTGTAATGGAAACTACATTGACTGCCCTCAGAATGACAAAAAATAAAACACCAGAATGGTTTTCTTGCTGGGTTCATGCAGTTATGTCGGCGCAGGCAGCTTCTGCCCTTATCGGGAAGTTCCCATTTCCAGTCATCACAAGTTCAAATTCAAATGCCGTGATTTAACAAATTTATGTTTTTTAATGAACGGCATTATAATTAGCTAGTAATCCTTAGAGAACGATTATTTGTAATATGACAGAAGCTTTTTATTTCCGCTTTATTCTCACTCCCTAGACGCCCATTACTTATGTTATACTAATATACAAGAACACGAGACAGAGGAACTATAAAAGGAATTAACACAGAAGTACCCACATGTAATGCGTATCTGACATTCAGGTTTTAGCCTGGAGCAATTACGCAGATTATAGGGGAGCTGTCAACGTATTAATTATTTATTTCTCTGGAAATATGCCACAATCGTATCGCAATCCTTTCCGATTCAGCAGATTCAGAAATAATAGCTAAACGGGTTTATGGTAGCTCCACAGATATTAAGAGTTAGCAAAAAATAACAGGAGTATTGCCTGACTCCATAAGGACGCCATATTATCGTGCGAAGTGTATTAGGTTCGGATCCCGGATCATTTTTGGCTGTACGTGCCATTTATAAGTAATAGTTAACGGTTTTTACAGCACGCAAGCTGCTTTTAGATAATCATATCAAAGGAGTACAAGTGACTATTTTAAAGAAAATTAATGAGGTCTCGACTTATTCCAAAATGTTCTATAATTAGGTCAATAAAAATTATTCTGATTGGTTGCAGAAATTTCTAGGGATAACGGAAGTTTAAGTATAATATCGGTAATAATCTACTACTTACGAAAAAATCAGGTTTCGTAATTTTAAAACTCAACTGATTTTTAAATGACTAGATTATATTTAGGGACTCGCGAATATCGCGAAAATATTTCCGAACATGTCAACACCCTACGGCCATACCAGCAGTTTTCGTGTTCTTATTGGTGGTGTGTGTTTGTGAGAAGACATTTCCTTACTTGACTGGCCAATCAGAATTAGGTAACTCCGATAATGCACGTCTGTGATTCGCGGGCACGCACCTAACACGGACAACACCTAGATCATCCAATCACGAAAGTGGATTTGAGCTAAGTGTTATGAAATACAACTGGTTGCGAAATCTTTTCGCGAAAATCGGGTGTCCCTAATTATATTCCTTCCCACATGCAAATATTGTTTTTGGAACATAGTTTTACTTTGTGACAATACTCATCGAGAATATATCAAGAGGCCCCACTCTATGCTGGATGTCGGTACACAGGGATTGAAGGTAATGTAGAATATAAGTTAATTAGTCAAGTAATTAGTCCCGCTATATAGTGTGACATATAGAAAGTAGAATATATATACTTTTGAGGCCCTAGTTACTTGTTCCTTTCATCTATTTTTTTTTATCATTTAACTGCCTTTGTAGATAAATATTTTCATGGAAATAATAAACACTTTATGTATATTCCACCACACTCGTAAGTTAACATACAAGGCTAAAATAAAATTTGTTTATTGACGATTATTCCAAATGAGAGGGTTTTTAAGAGTGCTCACTTTACCGTTAATAGTCTATAAGAAGGTGTGCCTTGCCTGTGGTCGGCCAAATAAAAATTTTAAAAATTAACAAACAAGTAAATAAAAAATATGTTGTGATTTTGTTGACTGAAGTCACTGACTTACACTGCTTTATGGCGTAGTTACTCGCGGAGATGACACTCGGAGAAGCGAGGGGAAAGTTCTGATGCCACCAACGCTTATCTAAGATGGCGCATGTCTGAAGTTCGGGGAAAGAACTCACGAGGCAGTAACGAAAATAACCAGCCGCAGGCCGAGCAGCGGACACTCTGAATACCTCGTGACCAACCTAACCGACAATAAAACACCAACCAGCGTCTCTGATCACGTGCCAAGATCAGCCGCTTCCGAACTTGCCAAAAGAATAAAGTACGAACAACTAAAATAAATATAAACAGGACAAAAAAAATGCATCGTGAGCTGAGTAGAAGCTGTTTCCATTGTCTCGCAGTGCGCGGACGAAGAAACAGAAATAAACGATGATGAAATTCGTATTGTGTTGTTAACTTGTTAGAGAAGGAGGTGGGGTTGAGAAGAAGAAGGGTAGAGCGAGACAGGTCCTGATGGAAAACTTTGACCTTGTGGCTTAAGTCTCGGTTCAGAACGAAAGATACCATCTCGAAGGCGGGCATCCGATCCTCTGAAAACAATTCAGCTCCTTCGCAGCCCAACTAGAAATGACGTCGTTATAACCTTCATATTATGTAGCAATTATTTGGTAGTGTCTCAAGAGATATATTTTTATTACGAAGACAGTAGCAGCACGATTAATAACGACGCCATGTCTTGGAGTAGTCGCGTAAGAGATCGCAGTGACTATCCAGTAAGGTGGCAGCTGCTGGAGAAGATTTGGTTTCCAGTATTCAAGTTCATATTGTAAATATTGTCACAGGACGCCACAGGGGCATATCCGAGTTCGTAAAGAATAAAGGTTTCAATAAAAATAAAATAAATTAATTTTATTCTTAATTTATTTGCACATCTATTACTGTGTTTAGAACATTACTCTTGTTTTCTTCACTATTACTCTTGTTTATCTCAGTAAGCGCAATATTTGATGTATATCTGAATTCTAAATTATGTCCTTATCAATGTCTCTGTATCGGTTATAGTATCTTCACACTCATTATCTACACATATTCAATCTGTCTACCGCTATCATTCCAGATGTCCGTCACTCACACATCCAGTTCAATAGTCCCGCCGGTCAGTCTCACCCTTCACTATGCCGATGTTCGCAGTCCGCAGACTTCACTCTCGCTGGTCACTCTCGCCTCCACTTGACGCTGTGCTGGCTCGTCGCCTCTTTCAAACACAAACCCAGTAATTCAATCCTCTTAAGGTCTGGAGCGCGCGAGTCCTGTTAAGCTTATCTCGCACTCGCTGCGGCATGCCTTTGTAAATTGCCGCGCACTTCTCACGTTAGTACTCGGTCCTTCCAATACTCCTTCGTTCGCTTGTACGGGACGGGTCAAGGGCAGTGGTGCAAAGCAACGAGCTTGTAACTATATTGTAACAAGTCGCTTAAAAATGTTGCCAAGTTGATAGTCTCTCAGTCAAATGTCCTTTCATATGTAACTTATAATACAATCTTCATTGTTCATTACGTTGTATTAAAATATTTTAATTTTTACTCACTATGAATAGTGCTGGTTGTTGTAGAGTTATTTTAAGATCCTGAAAAGCATTTATGAAACAACTTATTAACATGCAAGCGAATTTTGCTTTCAAAAGCAGAGAAATTTTTCATTAAACACTTTCATGCCCAGTGTAGACAATTGCCAACATGTTTCACAGGAAGCTTATATTTGACCGGTTCTGTACTCTGCGAGGCTCAGAGCATAATGTTCTTCCCTGTGAATAACTGATTCCTAAACCAAGCTACATATCTACGTTGAGACTGGTTCATATCACTGATCGCCAAGCACAAAGACTTATTGGTTATGATAACGAAACAAGTTATTTGCCAGCTTAAGTACAGCACGCATCAAAACATTTCTAGTTTGCAACCCCAGGAAATGTACATTATTGTACATTACGTTACGTCTGGGCGTAGTGTTCAGAGCATTAACACTCTGAGGTATGAACATTACTTACTGGCAGCCACGACAAGCTATAAGACAGTTTTCTATGTACCCCAGTACAGGAACAACACCTCTATTGGTATGTGTATTTTCACTTAGCTGCGTCTTTTGGTAGAGCCCCAAGTAATTCGCGAATTCATTTTGTGGCGACGTATACTTCGAGCACTTGTTATTTTATCCTGCCACTGTGATTGGACAGCAGTTATTTACACACGCCCAGTTCAACTGTGAGCCAGTAATAAGCAGGAAGAAGCAGTGTGAGTGATCGTTGTACAGTTATGTACAAAGGCCTCACTTGATCGCAGCAACCAATAAGCACGCGATAGTGTCTTCAGTGTACAGATGATTGTAAAGTCCAGCCTGATGCCAGATCAATTCGCTAGATACTCTCGGCTCTAGCTATTGGTCCAGCCAGATTACACCATCAGCCAATAATTAGGAGAGTTCACTAACTCAATTGCAGTGACTTATCATGTGTAACATGATATATGCTATCGTTTTCATGTTGACAACTGTAACAGATTTAAAATTTTTGCTAACCAGAATTACGATTGATGTTTCATAACGGTCGTATAAGTTCAACATAAAAATCAGGTGAGTAATAGAAGGATATCCGTGAAAGTTTCGTCTTAAAGTGCGGATAAATCGTAATATTGCCATTGCCCGAGCTAGACTTACGCACAGACAACTTAAGTATACAGAGGTGAAACAGTTTCTTGTCCCACGAACTCCAGCAATGCAGTCACCGACCAGCAACGTGTGGAAAAGACGTTCGGCAGTCAGCGTCTGGTGTCTTCACAGCCGCCAGCCTAACCAATAGGAAACATTTAGCAGAACGCGGTAGCCAATCGGAGACGAGGCCTATTCCCAAGTGCTCGCACAGCCAATCAGTAAATGGGTACTGGCACATCAAACTTAAAACACGCCATTTCGTGTCTGTGTGTTTATCTACTCTGTGATAACCGGGCCACACCACATCTCCAGACCACCTGGATGTAGATGTAATACAATAAAACCAAACAGGTGGAAAAACTGCGTGGTCCCGATAGCAAGCCAAAGGCCAAAAGAATGAAAGAAAGGGGAAATTAACAGGAAAAGGAAAGGGAAATTATTATATCCCTAAATTTTCCAGAGGGCCACAAGGGCAGTGGGGGGGAAAAAGGGGGAGGGGGGATGATAAATAAAAGTGTCCGGCCTTTAGTAGGTCACTGGAAAAAAAAATGCTCTGTCGCTAGGGATATATCCTAGAATGCATTAACAGCGAAACTCTTTCAGACCAACTTAAATTTGCAGTTTCCAGTGTTGCGAAAAAAAACGTTTTATGATGCGTGGCTGTGCTTAAAACTTGTTCTGTTGTCACAGCCAATGAGTTGTAGGCTATAAGTTCGGATACAGTAATATGAACCAATTGTGACTTAGACCAATCAGACGGTTTGCGAATAATTTACCCACAGGTAAGATAATTGGTAATTGAGCTTCGCAGTGTGCAGTACAGACCAAAAGTTACCTACACGTGCTATATGAGTGATAACAGCGAGGTTTTGAGAGCCGATGAGGGTGATTGAGGTGAGAATGGAGCGGCGCCGGAATGCAACGGGAAATGGGAGACCTCCGAGAAAATCCGCCGGCCAGCGGCATCGTCAGGCACGATTTCCACTCGCGAGTACCCGGCCGGGAATCGAACCAGGCTAGTCTCGGTGCGAGGTGAGTAGTCTAGCCACTACGCCACCGCGGCTCCCTTGTGACGTGAGAGAGTGCTCGGCGCCAACTGCAAGACGTCCCGCATGTCGGGGCAGGTTTCACAGCTGGCGGGAGAGGAAGGCCGTTCTCGCACGACGGGGACCTTGGCGAGACAGACCGACCTCCGCCGGCTGCAAGCACGCACACATTCGCGACGCAAACCAGCGGCTTGACCAGCTCTGTACACTTGCTCCGTAACGTGAGGACACACTCTGCGAACCTACACTCACGCAAACACAGACGTGACGTGCCAGAAAAGCACGAGGGCCGCAGTGGTGCAGTGGTCAGATCACTCGACTCCCACCTAGACGCACCAGGTTCGATTCCAGGCGGGGTCGCTCCCTGATTCTCGCGTGTGTGAATCGTACCGGACGATCCCGCTGGTTAGAGGGGTTTTCTCGGGGATCTCCCGTTTCCCCCCGCCCTTGCATTACGGCGCTGCTCCATACTCGCCTCACTTCACCCTCATCGGTTCCCAAGGCATCGATGATAAGAGCCGCCCAAATCTCTCCGCTCCACAGAAGTTATAGGATAGAGGTGTAAGCACTGATTAGTAGTTTAGAAAAGGGAGGGGGGAGAGTCTCTAACTTTCTGTCCCTTCGATGTAATTTTCTAGGGTTGAGCTTTGTTTACATGAGGCGGAAGAATATCTTGAAACTAGAATTTTAACAGGGCTTTAGAACAGTTTGAAGTAACCGTAAAATTCTTAATCCTCCGCGTACTCAGGCCAAAATCGTTTATTTAATGATTGCTGCTGTACCAAAATATAATATATTTCATTAAATTTAGTTTGGGTTACACGTACGTGATACGGTCACAATTTTTCTTTCTTTTCCTTTTCAGATTATAGTCGTATAGGGCGCCGTACCTGCTGTAGTTCGTTCATAGAAGTAACACTAAAGTAAAGTATTTTAAAGTATAATGTGCATCCTAATGATTTTGCGAAACAGACGATCCTGCATAGTCGCGCCGGTCTAAGAACGGACTTGGCTTCGCCTGCCCAAGAGAAAGAGAGAGACAGAACGACTTACAAAGCACCAACCACAGGTATAGTCGGTTCATGACTGGAAGAGACTTTCTTGAAGCCCTGCTAAAGATCTACTTTCAAGCCCATTTCGTATCCTTCTGCCTAAAGGTAAACAAACATTACCATGTGGCAGTCACATGGCAATGTTTACATGCAATGTTTACATTCCACTGTGTGTGTGTACATGTGTTCGTACATGCACCTACCCATCATAAAAGTAATGTATATATTATTAATGGATATTCCACAAGCGTAAAGTTTTTAATCTTGAGAATTTCACACAAAAGAATATGTGATGCAAGCGAAAAACATTTCATTATATAAACCCAAAATGTGAGTATTAAAAATTAGATGTTTCGTGTGCGTGCCTGTGTCTGTCTCTCTCTCTCTCTCTGTGTGTGTGTGTGTGTGTGTGTATATATAGGTTTGATTTTGACTGGGGGATTGGGTGGGGGAGAAAAACTTTCACTTTGATTACATATTATAGACACAATACTTTGCAATGAAATGTGTCAACATTCAAGGAGTCCATCCAACAACATTAACATGGCAACGCCAATCTCTCATAAGCCCCCGGATGGCCGTGCTGTAGAGAATTTGTGCGATTCTTGTTTAACCTAATATTTCATTTATCGGTTTTTTTATACTAATATCAGCTCTTTATTATTTGATTTTTCATAACGTATGACTTTAATTTGTGCTAACCTTCTCGTACAGATTCCTTTTGCTTTTGAAATCTGTATAAGAGATTACTCATAGTGCGTTCTAACGTGTTTAATATTTTTCAAATTTATTTCAGGTTTGCTTAAAATTTTATTTACTGTATTTTACGTTGTATGTTGCGGTAGTTTTTGTGTGCAGTCATGAGTTCTAGCAAGGTGAATAAAAGAGAAGTCACCAACGCCAACAGGACATCATTAACCTCACCGAATCGTTGTATTCACTAATTAGCTGAGGGGAAATGAAACCCTGCAACGTCGCGGAAAGAGCGGCAGAAATGTTGAAACTCTCCAGATCTACAGTGCTAAGGTATGTTAAAATATCTGTAGTATTAACCATTGCGTTTGCAAGTTGTGTGTGTTAAGATCAATTACGTTGGCCCACGAAATGTGTTTACAAGAACATAAAGAAAATTTGTTAATAACTTGATAACGTCGTCGAACGTTGTCTACGTGTATTTTTAACGTTTTATTTTGGTAATTATTAAGTTTATAGGGTTTCCTGTAAAAATAAAAATAATTCATTGAAAATCTTATATTTCCACTCTGCTAATGATGCAGAACACGAATATACGAGGGGCATTAACGTCCGACTAATTTCGTAATATGTGCCCACCTAACCTAACAGAACCTAACCCCACGATGAGTGAATCACTATTTTACATTTTTTAACTAACCTAGGATTGTAGGGTTATATAGTAACCAATACCTGCCACCTATTAAACTAACCTAAACTAACACACGGCAGAGCATATCACATTGTCACACATCATTTGTAAACAAACCCTTGTATGTTTTTGGTATCAGTAACTGTAGTTGACCCAGTAACTGAATTATGGTCCTTTTTAAATTATGCAAATTAGGTTGGCTATGTAGCACTGAAAGTGAAAAATATGACACTGATAATTTACAATAACTAAAAGACAATGGCTGTAGAACAGTGGTGTTGGGGAAATGCATTAATACACAATTGTTTTCTTAAAAGATTATGACTGCGATTTCATCGATTACGATGTCCTCTCATGTTTAGTGAAGTGATACAGATATGTTTAATAGTAGGGGAAGTTCCAGTTATATCGACTGTAATCTATTTAGTGACGTATAACAATGGCAATTAATGCCGCAATGTAACTTATAAATACAAAACAAGCTCCTTCTTCAGAATCTTAAAATGCACCATCTCTCCATAACCTATATAAAATTAATTGACTATAACAAACTCACTATAGAGGCAATTTTCCTTACCATTGTCAGTTGTCTTTATAATAAATTTCCACTGTATATATTGGGTTGTTTATGAAGAATCCCTCGCAGGGGTACACAAATTCCAACACAAAGTAGTTTTTATTTTTAATTACACATTGTAATACCACCTTTTGGTTAGGTGATTCATACACTCACATTTGAGTCTATATAACCCTACAATCCTAGGTTAGTGTAAAACCCAACAATCCTAGGTTAGTTTAAAAATGTAAAATAGTGATTCACCCATCGTGGGGATAGGTTCTGTTAGGTTAGGTGGGCACATGTTACGAAATTAGTCGGACGTTAATGCCCGTCGTATATTCGTGTTCTGCATCATTAGTGGAGTGGAAATATACCATTTTCCGTGAAATTATTGTTATTTTTTTTACAGAAAAGCCCCCTAAACTTAATAATTACCCAAATAAAACGTTAAAAAGACACGTAGACAACGTTCGACGATGTTATCAAGTTATTAACAAATTTTCTTTATGTTCTTGTAAACACATTTCGTAGGCCAACATAATTGACCTTAGCACACACAACTTGCAAACGCAATGGTTAATACTACATATATTTTAACATACCTTAGAACTGTGGATCTGAAGCGTTTCAACATTTCTGCCGCTCTTTCCGCGACGTTGCAGGGTTTCATTTCCCCTCGCCTAATTAGGGAATACAACGATTCGGTGAGGTTAATGATGTCCTGTTGGCGTTGGTGACTTATCTTTTATTCACCTTGCTAGAACTCATGACTGCACACAAAAACTACCGCAACATATAACGTAAAATACAATAAATAAAATTTTAAGCAAACCTGAAATAAATTTAAAAAATATTAAACACGTGAGAACGCACTACGAGTAATCTCTTATACAGGTATCAGAAACGAAAGAAATCGGCACAACGAGAAATAATAAAGAGAGGATATTAGTAAAAAAAAAAATAAACCAGTAAATGAATTATTATTGGTTAAACAAGATAATCGCACCATTTCTCTGGCACGTGTGTCGACCACATCTCGCCAACAACACACGGAACGAAGGTTTGTAAACAAATGGCCGCTCTACTTTCACCTTGAGCGTGATCTTGTGAGTATGCAAGAAACATTGAAATCAAAGTACGTTAGCATCACGTCATTAATAATTGGCATAATAAGATACAAGTCTTTTCGAAACCCATTTGTAAGCGATAAATTAACAATTACGTTAAAACTTTAGAACTATTTCCTCTCTTTGTGCTGGCAACCTAACGGCATAACTGTATCCGCGCTCGCCGCTGTTTGTAATGTTATATGCATGTAGCTAACGGCTAGGGTGTTTTTTCAAAGGTTGATTTTCAAAAGTTTCTTCCAGTCGTGAACGGACTATAGCTGCCTCCCACGTGCCACGCCACCGTCGTCCTGTTGTTCCCTTTCCCGGGGAGAGGTGGACAGTTCTTATGTAGACTCTTGGCAGTTGATGGCGCTGCTTGCCAAGCACTTAATCCGCGAACTCCAGTAGCATCCGCCAGCAAAATGGCGCCACTAGCCAGCAACATGTCGGAACGCCGTTCGCCAATCAGCGCCTGGTAACTCACTTGCCAGCCAGTAGCCCAGCCAATAGTGTGCATTTCGCTGCACGCGGTAGCCAATCACACAAAAAGGCCCGTTCCCAGACCCTGGCACAGCCAATCAGAGAATGAGTACGCCCGCGACAAAGCAACAGTCACTTCCACTTCGTTTCTATTTACTCTGTGGCGTTATACTGATAATTGTACAGCACTGAAAAAAAAAACTTGTTGCGACACCTACAATTATGTATTTACTTGTAACCGAAAGGAGTTAACCCTTTCATGCGCATTATAGACACTCGTCAACATGTTGCACAGCAAGCTTATGTTTGACCGATACTGTACTCTGCGAGGCTCAGAGCCCAGTCATATTCCCTGTGGCTAACTGATTTCTAAACCATGCTACTGCGCTACGCCGTTACTGGTTCATATCACTGATCACCAAACACAAAGTCTACAGGTTATTATTGGTTGTAATAGCAAAACAAGTTCTTCGCCAGCTTAAGTACAGCACGCATCAAAAAATTTCTAATTTGCACTGTGAGAATGAAACCATTGAATTGAATATATTATTCGTATTTTTAACTTAAACAATTGTTTTATCTTGTTAAAAGTTACGTTTCTAATAATTAATATTAGTTTATAAACTGGTTCTGTATTACCATTAGTAGTTCTCCGACGAGTAGCTAGTAGGGAGCAACGAAAGACGTATGAAAAGCAGAAAGGTAATGCAGGAA
>NQII01002745.1:306598-319987 GCA_002778355.1 Clitarchus hookeri
CCGCCCTTTCATTCCGGTGCTGCTCCATCCTCAACTCACATCACCCTCGATGTCACGAGCCATCTGTTCACTCACTAACACACTGCTTTCATACCAACTACATTCACTCAATATTCACTTATTAGTTACACATATAGAATCAAAAGTCCACTGCCATACATTCATGACAAATATCCGTCATGCAGGCGTCGAGTCCCACTTTCTTTTAAATCCCGGCCGGTCGATCTCAGTCTCTGCTCTCCCGATGATCGCACACACCCGGCACTATTCAATATTGCCGACACAAAGGAACGACATGGCTTGTATAGCTGAGATGGCCTGGCCCAGAAGGTTCTTCGCGCCTCGAGTTGCGCCGAGGGAGGTGATGACCAGAAAGCTCGCACAATGGCTCACAAGTCCTTCATTCATCAAGAGACGGGAATGACGTCAGTAGTGCTAGCGTTATCGCTGCCTGTGTGTAGCTCTGTTTCCCCTCCTCCGGGTACCGGTGACGTCATTCTGGGGAGGACCCTCCTGTGCCCGCCTGGGGGGGAACACGTAGGCGAAGCAGCCGCACGTAACAATATATAAGCAGAGCTTTTTTTTTTTGTGGCAGCAAAATCTGTTCACAGTGTTTCATTCAGAATTGCAGTCGTTAAAAAATATTGGGGAGTGTGGTGGGGGAAAAAATTACTTCATTGATATCACATGTTTTCGATTTCACTCGGAAATCTGTAATTATTGTGCGTGTTGTCATATTACCAAGATAAATTGCCAGTTTTAAATATAAAATCTAGAAATTCTATTTTGCTCGACGAGAAATACTTCTTTAACGTGGTGGATGCATTAACAAAATATTCGGCTGACGAAATGTTCGTTTCTGAAAGGATTCCTCCAAAAGCAGGCGTATATGTGGTATAAAGGGAGATTAAGGGCCCTGCCTACATAGCCCGCAACCACGGAGTTTAAATGGGTTATCAATGTTAAAGAAATTCCTTCTCAATGGGTCAAATTAGCAATCGTTTCAAATAAAAGCATATTAAAGGCAACCTTCTCAGAAAATACTGCCATTTTAAGAAATTTCCAAAAATTCTGATTAATTCATTACATATGTTTTTTTTTTGTAAATGTAAATTAAAACATTTATTAACCTAAAAATTTACAAGACTTGTTAACGTGTCAGTACTCCTGAAGACATATCTCACGTAGAATACTTTATGTTTGAAATGGTTACTTCTAAAATTGATGCACCGAGAAAGCATTTCGTTAACATTGATTTCCCATTCAAACTACCTGGCTAAGAGGCTTTGTAGGGAGAGCCCTTAAGGGCTGGAAGCTGCGGATTTTTAATATGAAATCCCACGTTAAGGAAATTTCGCCTCAGGGCGTTACTTTTTAAGATAGGCGTATCAAACAACATTTATTATTTACGAATTTTTAGGAGAACATCCCTACCGGCGTATATTTCCAATATAGATAGGCGGTATGTACTTTTTTTTGTATAACATAAATTTTAAAAATTCCTTGCAAACAGACTATACATGTTACGGAAACATCTCCGCTGTAGGGAACTTCTAAATAACGCCTATCTTCAAAATTAACGCACTGAGGTCAAATTTCTTTAACATGGGATTTCCTATTTAAATTTCGCAGTTGCCAGCCGGTAGGCAGTGCCCTTGAACAGTGGTTTCTACTGACTCGTCAGCAGACAGCAGCTCATTAACTGAAGCTTCAGTAAGGTAAGTCCAATGACTGAATTCACTGGTTCAGAATTGGAGCGTACACAGAAAGGTTTAAGGAAGGGCGTAACACGTGGAGAGAAGATTCTGGTCATCCGACACGAACTCAGGGAGAGAAACAGTCATCTCGTGTGGACGTCTCTGCTTGATCGATCTGCTTCACTGTGGGCGACAGTGAAGCGGCCTGCGGACTGAAACTAGGGATGGGCGGTGGAAACTTACCACTGCAAACTTTCCTTTACAGAGTTCTTTCGCCAATGGAAACATTTACACCCGTGTGGAAACTTCCCAAGAAAAAAGTTGCAACTTAGGGAAACATTTTTTTAGACTTGTGCCAATAGTCTGAGGCCTTTTAATGAAATCAGGGCAAAGCAAATAACAAATGGTTAGCATTCTCCTTTTTTTGACATTTCAGAATCGGATATTCTAAAATCGATACAGTCTTATGTCAACACACAGACTCTTTTTCCTGTTTCCTACACATTTCCCTAACTTCGAACGTAATTTGCCATTTCTTATTTGTTACTATGTTATCTTCAAAAATAAAGAATTTTGATTGGTTCTTAACAGCTAGGTCTTGAGAGCCGACGAGAGTGATTAAGGTGAGTACGGAGCAGTGCCGGAATGCAAGGGCGGGGTAAACGGGAGATCTCTGAGAAAACCCGCCAACCAGCAGCTTCGTTCGGCACGATTCCGACACGCGAAAATCCGGGAGAGACCCCGCCGGGAATCGAGCCCTGTTCGCCTAAGCGGGAGGCGAGTAGTCTAACCACTACACCACCGTGGCCCCTGTAGTCTTCAAATAACGAACAGTTTGTGTTTTCAAACCATATATATATACATTATATATATATGTATATATTCTAAAGCCTAATGGGATATTGTATCGCAAGAAAAGAGACCGAATGCTCTACGAGGTACATAGCAGAAATACATGTTTTAAAAGTGTTGCAAAGTAGCTACTTGTTCAATACGCGGACGCCCGTGAGTTCACCTGCGACAGGTAGAACAGCTGGACGACAAAGCAGCACAGTTTTCAGCCTCAATTAACAAGGCTGTCACAACCAACGGACAGTGCTGCCAACTGTTGTTCTCGACTCTGAACAAAAAAAAAAAGGGAGTGCATTCCTTGTTCGGTCCAGCAAATCCTATAATTTCGTTCTGTAACATCACGTCTGCCGCCAGCCTATGATTTCGTTCATTAACTACAGCCTGCTGTTTCATTTTAACACGTGGAATTAGTTTCTTTATTTAGCCTGTGGGTAGTTAACACGTCTGTCACACGCATTATTGACTGTTGTTTAGTCGTTTGCGACTCATAGCTGGTTGCCGCACAAAAGTAGTAGGACTATATTTAATTTAATTGTACATTATCAACCAAACATTTAAAACCATATCATTCATTGAGATATTATTTTAACATATGCACTAAATCCGAATCAGTGCTATAAATCATTGAAATAGCATTCACTGAAAGTTTATTTGATAAGCTACTGCTGAACGGCGAAACAAGAAAATTAACTGTGAACAAGTGACTTATAGCAGTGGAGTTCTTGACATTCAGTGGGAATCGCAAATAAATCAGTGAAATTCAGCCACCATATTAATTAGTTGTCCGACTGATTATTAGTTGCTCAATTTTCACTGTTTTCACTTGGCTCAATGATAAATTAGGCTCAATCATAAATCTGTACAGTTTCATCCAGACAAAGGAATATATAAGCTTGTAAACTATTTCCCAATGAATTTTCCATGAAGTACTGTAGAATAGAGCCGCAGATTTTAAATGTTATTACAATTCTTTTTAATGGTGTTAAAACCTATCTGTGTTTTATTAATTCAACAATCACCAACTTTCTTCAAAAATTATTTTGTAAAACAGATTAATCGTTTACAGGTAATTTATTACCAGTAAGCTTTCAGAGATCTATGCGATGAGTGAAATGCCCATAAATGTAGAATTTTTTTATCACAATTTAAACTTTTGAGTGAATTGCATTAACAAAAAAGCTGCGTTATTGTCCACCCAAGGGGCCGCGGTTGCGCAGCGGCTAGAGCACTCGTCTCCCACCAACGCGAATCCGGTTCGATTCCCGTTGGGGCCGCTCCCGGATTTTCACGCGTGGGAATTATGCCGGACGATGCCACTGGTCGGCGGGTTTTCTAGGGGATCTCCACTTTTCTTTCACCTTTGCATTCCGGTATTGCTTCATACTCACCTCGCTTCACCTCCATTTTCATAAGTCTCCCGCCTACCTGGCGCTTGAGCTGTATTGCAGATGTTAGTAATTCACGTTTTTCTGAGAAAATATGAAACGTGCGTCTAATTTGTTAATCTACGAAAAGAATACACATTTCAGATGAGGGCTGTTGAGTGCTTACAAGACGTCACGCAAGTTAGAAACACCATTTGAGAGTACTGCAGAATGTCTAAAAACGGTTTTTTCAAAGCGCTGTATCTCAAAATATACGCGTCAGATGCATACAAAACTNCTTTGACATATGTGTTTGTTTCCTAAATATGTCGTGTATCGCAAGCGATTTATACTTGCGTTATAAAAAAAAAAGTACCTTATATTCTGTTAAACTGAACTTTTATATATATATATATATTATTATTACATTAAGTGCGCACGAATGGAATGCGCTGTCCCTTTGGTGTCATTTTCTAGACTCTGTTAAGATTTGTTTGCATGAGGCGGAGGAATATCCTGGAAGTAGAAATTAAGCAGGGCTTTAGAAAAGTTGGAAGTAACTGTGGATGGACTATAAGAAACTAATCCCTGTTTAAATTAAACCAGATATGATTAACATGCCCAGCTTAGAGTCCATAATCACGGGCTTTCTGCACATGAAGGATATTCATAGTAGGCAGTGTAAACAACAAGGAATCACTGATCGATAATTTGAGCGTCATACTTGTGAATAGTATGNCAAGGAATTACTGATCGATAATTTGAGCGTCATACTTGTGAATAGTATGATTTATTGTTGTTTATACATCTGTAATGTCTATACAGCCATACCAAAAAATAACCTGAATGCAACACTTTAACTCTGAAATTAATGTGTGACTGAACGGATTAATACGATATATCTGAATGTTTCTAATTTACATTAAGATGCCTGGGCATACCTATTACTTTTCAGTTATTGCCACGAAAGTACGCATAATGAGGTATTTATTTTAATTAAATTACTTCAGTGTTACAAATTTTATCGAATTGATAGAAACAAAAATTATTTTAAAGTTTACATTTTTCCTCCAATCGTGTTTGTTTTGTACTGTACTATTATTCTTTTGCTTTTTCTCAATACTGTATCTTCATTTTTATTGTTATATTTATATTTTATTTATTGATGGATGATTTGTTTTTTCTTAGTTATGGCATACATATTAATTTTATTCATATTTGACTACGTAAAGATAACGTGGAAGTGCCTTTGGCCATTACTGTAATTTTGGCTGTGGCTTTACTGAAGTTAGGTGACAAAAGTTTATTTCAGGTTTTTTTTCTATATTAGCCCGCTTAGTCTCGAATTAATTTACGTGCTCAAGTGTTGCAATCGTTATATATTTTGATGCGCACTGTACATGTATCGAGCGTGCTTCTTACAACCAGTGAACAGTGTGCCGTGTGCTCGGTGATATTGGCATCAACCAATCACGTCAAAGAGACGTGGAAAACTCTACAAATCATATTAGCCATAAGGAAGACAGAGTACTGATGCCGTCATGCATACAGTGCCGGTCATGACTTTCATTAATTTGCAACCTGTCCACGATCGTGGAGTGGACACGTTGAATGGGCGGGTAAAAGGAACATTCCAAAATAATAATTTATAATTAAAATTATACTCCAAAAAATGATGGTAAATTGATCCCCGATTTTTTACCCCTGTGCGTGTTTCAGGTTCTTCCCGTCATTTCGTGGGAAAACAAGAAAGGTCAGAGGGTGATTTCACCCCATCGTCGCTCCAAACACAGAAGATCAGCCTCCCTTTCAGAAGGCAGGCAATGACACACGTGGCAAAGTGTTACAATATGTCGCATCCTTACCCGTACTCCAGTGCGTTCTGATGACGTGAGGAATGGATGGTGTATCCCCTCCCTCACTCAGAACACAACTGTGTGCTTATTTCTGCACTCACCGCCCTCTCCGCGTTAAGTCGCGTATACCCCATGTATCACAGCTTTACACAAAGCACTGCTGACGGCAGCCAGCCTATACGTGCCAACGAAGTGTGAAGTGTAATACACATTCAATATAAAATGGGGGCGTGGCACGAGATGAACCCCTAAACCACCCTAAAGGGCGGTGACACGCTATGGCGCTCTGAACGACTATCTCTACGAGGAGCACTCAGGGCGTAACGTATTTCTAAAAATAAAATTAACAAACCTACAAAGCTAGGCGGCTTACCACGTCTCAAGCGAATGCGAATATAAAATAAGACAAAATAAGCTAGAAACCACAAGCAAATCAATTTAAATTTTTTTTATTGACTGCATATAATTGACTAAAAAATCAAAGTCACAAAGTTAAGCTATTTACCATGACTCGAGCGAAGAAAATAGAAACCTCAATACCTATATTAAGCAATGAACCAAAATACAATTCGTTGTTGAGACTAAATATATTTCGCAGTCTCATAAATACCTGACGCCGACAACACGACGCACAAACACAATTTTATTGATCCCAACATATGACGGTGCGTTATATCGATATAATTATCAGCTCTGAACAAACAAAAATTTTAGTAGTTGCAAAACCTAAGTAACATACAGTTAAATCTTTTTATAAGAAGTTCCCATAAAAAAATGTTACCTTAATAAGTTACTATTTATTTGCACCTGGTCCATAAAGGCCATGGTAAATTGAGTGAGTGAGTGAGAGAAGATATTTGGGTGTCTCTTAACAACCAGGTCTTGAGAGCCGATGAGGGTGAGTGAGACGAGTATAGAGCGGCGGGTGAAACGGAAGATCCCCGAGAAAACCCGCCGATCAGCGCCATCGTTTGGCACGGAANGAAACGGAAGATCCCCGGGAAAACCCGCCGATCAGCGCCATCGTTTGGCACGGAACACACACGCGAGAATCAGGGAGCGACCACGCCGGGAATCAATCCTGATGCGTCTAGGTGAGAAGCGAGTAATCTGACGATTGCAACACCGCGGTGCCCACGATATTTGATATTAACGTGAGAAGTGCGCGGTGATTTACAAATGCATGCCACCGCGAGTGCGAAATAAGCCTAACAGGACTCGCACGCTCCAGACCTTAAGCGGATTGAATTACTGCGTTTGTGTTTGAAAGAGGCGCCGAGCCAGCACAGCGTCAAGTGGAGGCGAGAGTGAAGTCTGGGGACTGCGAGCATCGGTACAGTGAAGAGTGAAACTGACGGGCGGGACTATTGAACTGGATACGTGAGTGACAGACATTTGGAATGACAGCAATAGACAGACTGAATATGTGTAGATAACGTGTGTAAAGATACTATAACCGATACAGAGACATTGATAAGGACATAATTTAGAATTCAGATATACATTAAATATTGCGCTTACTGAGATTAACAAGAGTAATAGTGAATAAGATAAGGGTAATGTTCTAAACATAGTAATAATTGTGCAAATAAATTAAAAATAAAATTAATTTTTTTATATTTTTATTAAAACCTTTATCCCTCAGGAACTCGGATATGCCTATCTGGCGTCCTGTAACAATATTTACAATATACACTTGAATACTGGAAACCAAATCTTCTCCAGCAGCTGCCACCTTACTGGATAGTCACTGCGATCTCTTACGCGACTACTCCAAGACATGGCGTCGTTATTAATCGTGCTGCTACTGTCTTCGTAATAAAAATATATCTCTTGAGACACTACCAAATAATTGCTACATAATATGAAGGTTATAACGACGTCATTTCTAGTTGGGCTGCGAAGGAGCTGAATTGTTTTCAGAGGATCGGATGCCCGCCTTCGAGATGGTATCTTTCGTTCTGCACCCGAGACTTAAGCTAATGTCAAGGTCAATGTTTTCCATCAGGACCTGTCTCGCTCTACCCTTCTTCTTCTCAACCCCACCTCCTTCTCTAACAAGTTAACAACACAATACGAATTTCTGATCGCCATTTATTTCTGTTTCTTCGTCCGCGCACTGCGAGACAATGGAAACAGCTTCTACTCAGCTCACGATGCATTTTTTTTGTCCTGTTTATATTTATTTTAGTTGTTCGTACTTTATTCTTTTGGCAAGTTCGGAAGCGGCTGATCTTGGCACGTGATCAGAGACGCTGGTTGGTGTTTTATTGTCGGTTAGGTTGGTCACGAGGTATTCAGAGTGTCCGCTGCTCGGCCTGCGGCTGGTTATTTTCGTTACTGCCTCGTGAGTTCTTTCCCCGAACTTCAGACATGCGCCATCTTAGATAAGCGTTGGTGGCATCAGAACTTTCCCCTCGCTTCTCCGAGTGTCATCTCCGCGAGTAACTACGCCATAAAGCAGTGTAAGTCAGTGACTTCAGTCAACAAAATCACAACATATTTTTTATTTACTTGTTTGTTAATTTTTAAAATTTTTACTAGGCCAACCACAGGCAAGGCATACTTTCTTATAGGCTATTAATGGTAAAGTGAGCACTCTTAAAAACCCTCTCTTTTGGAATAATAGTCAATAAATAAATTTTATTTTAGCCTTGTATGTTAACTTACGAGTGTGGTGGAATATACATACAGTGTTTATTATTTCCATGAAAATATTTATCTACAAAGGTAGTTAAATGATAAAAAAAAACCCGANTGTGGTGGAATATACATACAGTGTTTATTATTTCCATGAAAATATTTATCTACAAAGGTAGTTAAATGATAAAAAAATACCCTAAGGGAACAAGTAACTAGGGCCTCAAAAGTTTTCATTTTAACGTGAACAGCTTATGTCAACCCTTAACCTGTGCCGTTTCTGGGTAATGCGGGGAGATAAAGGTTTCCCTTTTCTTTTACTATGCATTTCTCCTTCCTTACTTTCGTCCTTTGGTTTGCTATCGGGACCATATAATTTTTCCACGTCGTATATTTTATTCTATTACATCTACATGCAGGTAGTCTGGAGTAGTGGCGTGGTGCGGTTAACCCGCCATCTACCCAGTTCCCCTCACTTCCTGTTCTGTATTCTACTTTCTATATGTGACGCTATATAACGGCTCTAACTACTTGACTAATTATCTGATATTCTAAATTACATTCAATCCCTGTGTACCGACATCCATCAGCGAGTGGGTTCTCCGGACATCTTCTCGATGAGTATTGTCACAAGGTCAAATTATGTTCCAAAAACAATATTCGTATGTGGGAAGGAATACAAATTATATTGCTTCCCAAATACACGATTTTCGCGAAATGATTTCGCGACCAGTTGTATTTCATAACATTTTAGCCAAGATATAATCGGTTATCCATAGAAATTTTGGCAACCAATCAGAACAGTTTTTATTGACCTAATTATAGAACATTCTGGAATGAGTAGTGATCTCATTAATTTCCTTAAAAATAGTCAATTGTATTCCTTTGATGTACTGTTATTCTTATCTAAAAGTAGCTTGCGTGCTGNATTAATTTCCTTAAAAATAGTCAATTGTATTCCTTTGATGTACTGTTATTCTTATCTAAAAGTAGCTTGCGTGCTGTAAAAACAGTTACCTTGTACTGATAAATGGCACGTACAGCCAAAACTGATCCGGGATCCGAACCTAGTACACTTCGCACCATAATATGGCGTCCTTACGGAGTCTGATAACTATACTTGTAATTTTTGCTAACTCTTAATATCTGTGGAGTTACCATAAACCAGNACTTGTAATTTTTGCTAACTCTTAATATCTGTGGAGTTACCATAAACCAGTTTCGCAATTATTTCTGTATCTGCTGAATCGGAAAGGATTGCGATACGATCGTGGCATATTTCCAAAGAGAAATCATTAATACGTTGACAGCTCCCCTATAATCTGCGGAATTGCTCCAGACTGAAACTGGAATGTCAGATACGCATTACTTGTAGGTACTTCTGTGTTAATTCCTTTTATAGTTCCTCTATCTCATGTTCTCGTATATTAGTATAACATGAGTAATGGGCGTCTAGGGAGTGCGAATAAAGCGGAAATAAAAAGCTTCTGTCATATTACAAATGTTCGCTCTCTATGGATTACTCGCTAATTATAACACCGGTCATTAAATAATCTAAATTTGTTAAATCACGGCATTTGAATTTGAACTTGTGATGACTGGAAATGGGAACTTCCCGATAAGGGCAGAAGTTGCCTGCGCCGACATAACTGCATGAACCCAGCAAGAAAACAATTCTGGTGTTTTATTTTTTGTCATTCTGAGGGCAGTCAATGTAGTTTCCATTACAAGAGAAATGCTAATTAAGAGGCGAGTTTTAATGAGAAAGGAAAGCTCCGGAGGGAAAAAAGAGACAGAAAAAAAAAAGTAATCAGAGTAGAAAAATTGTGGTCTGGAAATTAAATCAAGTCCCGCAGAAAAAAAAGTTATTCATAGCAGCTGGATTGAAACTCAGCTGCGTAATTTCGTTATACTTGTTACTTTATTTCTACGACTTTATCGTTAAATAAACAACTTTAGATTGTGGACACAACCAGAAAACAATGTGTACGAAAATAAAATCCGGTGACCCTGCCGGGGATTGAGCCCGGTTCTCCTTGAAGGGAGGCGAGCAGGCTAACCGCTCAGCCACATTGGCCCCACGGTAATGAGCCTTTTTTAAAAAAGTTTTCCTCGTTAATAAGCCTAAATTTTTCAGTCCCTTCAACATCTTTCTAAATATGTTTTACTATATTAAACTGCGACTTAAAGAGTTGAATAACTCGAGTGGATGTACAGAATTCCAATTGAAATATGCGTTGTAGTTATATAGCTAAAGACTGTTCACGATCTAGTGAGCACTTTTGAAATTAATTATTGAGATAAAAATCGCTATAGGCTGTGCACGGTAAAGTGAGCACTTTTTAAGGCGCTGCTAAATTTTTCCTTTCAGTCAGTCAATTTCTGTCTTTCTTCCACTTTTTAATATAATCATTGTCATGTGACTAATAAACACAGTTTATACATTTCACCAATCTGAAAACTTAACACCTCAGGCTGTAATAAAATATATTTATTAGTGGTTGAAGCCTGTTTGGAAGGTCTTCAAAAATGCTCACTTTACCTTGAATAGCCTATAGCCAAGCGTAAGAAATTTTGTCCGATAGAAATAAGAGGAAGGGTTTACATATTATTAACACATGTATTTTCTTATAAATTGCTTTGTTTCTACTTGGTTGACGCATCAATAGAGACGGTACATGAGAATGTTCATATTACGTCACTGTCACACTGTCACTTTCGCCTTCAAATATATTTGACAATACAATTTAAAGACGAAATACGACCATTAAATTTTCCCTTCTAGCAAATTTTAGCAAATAATCTTGAATGTGAGTGAAAATGTGTCACACTGTCAAACTTATTATTTATATTTTTTTACTTGGGAGTATCTACTTGGAATTTTTTTAAAAATAATTTTAAAAGTAGGGTGCTGCTATTGTGTTTCCATGCAGTCCACTACAGGAAGAAATGTGATTTATTTTAATTATTTACTCAAATTAAATTTTATTTATCAGGGATGTTTCCTGCACAATGAAATTTAATGGCTCTGAGTTCTCAATATGATGTCCTATGTTCTTTTAAAATAGCATTCATGCCAAGACAGCTTCTACATAAGAGTAATTATCTTCGTGTCCTATTTAATTTCCAGCAATTGTTCAGTATTTTAAATTTTCGTTACGTCAATTTTTGTCGAGCACGATTATGATTGGTTGAGCCCATCAAACATCAACACAATTTTATAACCGGTCGATTCTTCGAATGTTTGATAGAAACTGAAGCCATCCAACTTTTTCAGCCAAATATGGCGACGTTTATGACGTTTTGGTGATGTCACAACTGTCAAACTTTATTTGACCAAACTTATTGGAAGCAGTTTAACGAAAAAATTATGACAGTGTGACGGGGGCTTTACGTTTAGCGGAAAGATACGTGAGTGAGAGAAGAGATTTGGGCGGCTCTTAACAATCGAGGTCCTGAGAGCAGATGAGGGTGAAGTGAGGTGAGTATGGAGTAGCGTCGGAATGATGGTGCGGGTAAAACGGGAGATCCCCCAAGAAAATCCGCCGACCAGTGGCATCGTCCGGCACGATTCCTACTTGCGAAAATCCTGAGTGAGAGGCGAGCAGTCTAACCGCTCAGACACCGTGGCCCCAGAAGATACGAAAATAAAGAGAAAGTAAATACTGAGCAGGAGCTTTCAAAAGGGCTCAATTAACGGAGCACAGCCTACAGTAATAAATTCGTAGACAATGTCAGGAAAATCTGTCGCTCCCACTTACGTCGGCTGGAAATGCCGCGAAACAGGCGAGAGCAGTGTGAGTGAAGTACGGAGGGAAGCTCGAGTGTACTCGAGTGCCCACTCGGCAAGTGCGTCATTCCCCCAGCTTGTCCGAGGGAAGGAGAGGCAAGATAGAGACAGGATGGCGAAACTTGGAGGCGACAGACACACTTGGGCAGACGGCCAATTATACCTGCTCGCCGAGAGGACTAAACAAAACGCCTATCCTACGTTCCTCGCCTCCTTCACTCAGCTTATAAATACCGTTGTCCTCGTCGAGCGAACACGCCACCTCCAACCCCAGCACTGCATTTTAAATTTCCTCGCCGAGAGATTCGGCACTGTTGTTACACAATGGAATCACATTCGGGAGAAACAGGATTCATGGTTTGCCGAAATAACTGCACAGGAATGCCGTGGTGATACCTTAAGTTGGTGGCATACTTGCCATCTTGTATTAACTTATATAAATATATAAATACCATATTGCAAAATATTACAATTTAACATTAAAATTAATTTATTATTATTATTATTATCATTACAAACGAAACCACTGTCAGGAATTGCTGAAACCAGAATGGACTGATTTCGATCTGTATTTTCTCATGCGGGACAGAAAAAGAATAAATAACGAGAGTTTATCTTTACTACGGTTACAGATGCAACAAAAACAACATGGACACTATATTATGAACTTAGAATATATATTAAGATGTTATGGATAGCCCTTGTTTATTTGGTCTGAAAAGTGAGCACTTCGCAGCAAATACTTGTATTTCCTTTGACGAATATCATATCCTATTTCGCTCAGATATGAAACAAAAGAGTGATAAAAATATGAGAATATAAATAAAAGACTTTTAAAAAAAATTTAAATTTTAAATTATTTTGTACAAAATCTTATAATTGGACAAAATTAATACCTTATGCCACAACTCAAAATGACTTTTCACAATATTAGAATGTCTAGAAGAACATTTCTGGGAAATGATTTTACCTTTGAGATACAACTTAAAGTCAATATAGTTAGAAATTTAACCTTTACTGCAGGTGAATCACGCGCAGATTTCAAAGAAATTGTAACGTGTCTCCTCTGTAAATTCATTAAACAATTTAACTGAAATCAAAACATGTGTTAGGATTACTTTGAAGAAATTTTGCAATAATAACGGTATAGTTGAAATTCTCACATTTTCATAACAGAATATTAATGCTAT
>NQII01002746.1:0-242234 GCA_002778355.1 Clitarchus hookeri
GCAAGAAGTACTTCTACAGTAGGAAAGGAAAGGGGAAGAAATTTTATGATGAGACCGTGAAATCTGTATGGCAGGTAGCCCTCTCTCAAGTCACCGCAGAAAAGTAAGCCACGCTTACATAATTGCTGTAGTTATCGTTTTTTTTTAAAGTTGTTTGTTAGTATTTGCCAGAAAAACAGATGCTACATTTTTACTCACCAAGTTTTTAAGTACACATTTAACATAACTAGGTGGCAGTATGCATTGTTTATAAACGGTACNAGTACACATTTAACATAACTAGGTGGCAGTATGCATTGTTTATAAACGGTTCAAGTTAACTTTTTCTGTTATCATCGCAGGGCTAGTTTAATTTATAACTTAATTTTGCATGTTTTGTTATATAAAATGCATTATGCTTCGTATAAGTGAATACAATTATGCCATTTATAAAATCTGCACATATTTAATTTGACATGGAAATAATTCATGATGTGAAAACTCATAAAGAAACAATCAGGTCATGTGTGCACAACTGTGTTCACTTAATCGATTGAGTTATGTAGACGGCACAGAACCGCAGGAATGTGTACCAATGGAGACTTTTGGTTCAGCTCGTGTTCCTTACAATGTCTCGTGCAGTTTTTACTGTTTGGTATGCGCAATAATTCTGAAACTGTCCAAATCAGTTATATTGCACATCTCATAACACTGTATAAATAGTTTTATAGATCACAATCAACTATTGCTCGAAACGCATATTCTTGCTTCAAAATTACGCTCAATGCTGTTATCTATTTTGACAAGGTAATTTGACTGTTTTTCCTATTTCTCAACCCAATTACAGTAGATTCTTGAATATACGTATTTCACTGGACTAACAGAGAGATAGGAAGCATGCGGGAAAACAATGAATGTGGACTTTTATTTTAGACCGGAAAAATAACATTCATATCCTCGATATTTATATTAGCTTTAATAAACAGTTGGAAAATGTCATTAACAAAAAATTATTGAAGTAAATTTATGGTTAAATGTTCGCTCAAATATTCGNACCAACAACAGCCTATACTTCACTAACTGCGACAAAGTTGTTCTATCTGTGTAGCAAGAAGATGGGTAACACATGATGTATTTGCAATTGTTGGGCTTACCATAATCCCCTACATTCTAAATGAGTTAAACTAAGTAACAAAATACAAATTCNTGTATTTGCAATTGTTGGGCTTACCATAATCCCCTACATTCTAAATGAGTTAAACTAAGTAACAAAATACAAATTCACACATTGTACATTGGTATCCCTAAGCTCAATATAAACAATGTGAAAAGATTCTGAAAATTTTGTTGCATGGTGGTTTCAATTTTATTGAGTAATGTTCATTATGTAATTATGTAATGTAATTTTCTGTTTTTATAAACAGGTTTTCATTCCAAGATATGGCAGGATGATACTACATACACCTGCAAGCGTCCGGACCTTGACCAGGGGAAGAGGTTCATTGTTCTTGACGCAGGGTCGGAGCAAGTATTTGTAAAGGATGCTGGTATTGTCTTCGCTCCTGGTAGTAACTTGGGCGACCACCATGGAACAATGAACGGTGAAATGTTTCAAATGTGGCTACTGGACAAGCTGCTTCCTCGCCTTCAAGAACCGTCTGTAATTGTTCTCGACAATGCCTCCGACCACAGTGCGCAGGTGGCTTTTTTTACAGTTGAACACCTCTTTGTACATGGACATCATGAGATTTTAAGTTATGCACAATTTTTCATTCTTTATTTGAGTACTGCATGTATGTCAGAAACAAAATTCTGTAAGGCACTATACGATTTTTTTTTGGGTAAAATGTTTGTCGCCAAGTTAAGCACTATTAATTTCATTAGCAAATTCCATATTTTTCAGTCTGAGAAGTAGCCAACATCGGAATGGACTAAGGTGCAGCTCACATCATGGTTCAAAGAGATGGACATGCAACACTGCCCGACAGCAACGCGTCCCGACTTGTACGAATTGGCCAAACAGCACAAACCAGCCACACAGTATGTGTAACTTTGCATTACCTGTACCAAATGTTTTTCTCTCTATGCTCAATGGAGTTACATTCCTCCTCTGCCTACTCTTTTTAATCTGGTTACATGTCAAGTTTAATACTGGTCACATAACTTCAGCTGTGTACTTGGCAACACGTGCTGTCGGACTAACAATATCGTTGCGTAGAATTTCTTTGTGTTATTTGTAGATCTAAAACATGTAGTCCACAAATTAACTTCATATCTGTTACTTTTTCTAGACACAGAGATGATATTCTGATTGGAGAAGCTGGGCATCGGATCCTCAGGCTGCCTCCATACCACTGCCACTACAACGCCATTGAGTCAGAGTGGAGTGACTGCAAGAAGTACTTCTACAGTAGGAAAGGAAAGGGGAAGAAATTTTATGATGAGACCGTGAAATCTGTATGGCAGGAAGCCCTCTCTCAAGTCACCACAGAAAAGTAAGCCACGCTTACATAATTGCTGTAGTTATCGTTTTTTTTTAAGTTGTTTGTTAGTATTTGCCAGAAAAACAGATGCTACATTTTTACTCACCAAGTTTTTAAGTACACATTTAACATAACTAGGTGGCAGTATGCATTGTTTATAAACGGTTCAAGTTAACTTTTTCTGTTATCATCGCAGGGCTAGTTTAATTTATAACTTAATTTTGCATGTTTTGTTATATAAAATGCATTATGCTTCGTATAAGTGAATACAATTATGCCATTTATAAAATCTGCACATATTTAATTTGACATGGAAATAATTCATGATGTGAAAACTCATAAAGAAACAATCAGATCATGTGTGCACAACTGTGTTCACTTAATCGATTGAGTTATGTAGACGGCACAGAACCGCAGGAATGTGTACCAATGGAGACTTTTGGTTCAGCTCGTGTTCCTTACAATGTCTCGTGCAGTTTTTACTGTTTGGTATGCGCAATAATTCTGAAACTGTCCAAATCAGTTATATTGCACATCTCATAACACTGTATAAATAGTTTTATAGATCACAATCAACTATTGCTCGAAACGCATATTCTTGCTTCAAAATTACGCTCAATGCTGTTATCTATTTTGACAAGGTAATTTGACTGTTTTTCCTATTTCTCAACCCAATTACAGTAGATTCTTGAATATACGTATTTCACTGGACTAACAGAGAGATAGGAAGCATGCGGGAAAACAATGAATGTGGACTTTTATTTTAGACCTGAAAAATAACATTCATATCCTCGATATTTATATTAGCTTGAATAAACAGTTGGAAAATGTCATTAACAAAAAATTATTGAAGTAAATTTATGGTTAAATGTTCGCTCAAATATTCGNAATAAACAGTTGGAAAATGTCATTAACAAAAAATTATTGAAGTAAATTTATGGTTAAATGTTCGCTCAAATATTCGCACAAATATAAAACTTTATTTCTTTGAATTGAGCAAAATTTTATAAATATTGATTTTAACACTTTTGCCCATGCTCAATCAATTGGATACAATTGCCACAACTTATTTTTTTGCTAGGATTTGTTCCAACCATTACAGGTCAAGCCATTTGGAAACCCTTACGATACTAACCAAACCCACAACGGATAGGTTCCTATAATAATCACGCCATTAAAANCAAGCCATTTGGAAACCCTTACGATACTAACCAAACCCACAACGGATAGGTTCCTATAATAATCACGCCATTAAATTACTGCGTCCATAACCTTACACCAAATTCAGTTCACAATAAGATAACAGATTGTTCGATACAGTGTTACAGATTGTGTCGAATACACTAGTTTCTAGTGTATTTGGTTGTNACAATAAGATAACAGATTGTTCGATACAGTGTTACAGATTGTGTCGAATACACTAGTTTCTAGTGTATTTGGTTGTGTGATTTGTTCTAATGGTTACCAACGTACGAGTGCGGTAAGCATGTAAGAATAAGCGTAATCAATAAAACACAAAATAATGCTGCGTGATGTAAACAATACTATCAATAAGGTTGCAAGTAGGCCGCTAGGCTACCAAAAATATATATAAGAACAGAAATGCAAGTACAATCACAGTGTAGTACTTGTCAGCAGGCATATACACAACGTATCAACCGCGTCGTCCTTCTTGGTTTGTATGTGCCTGCTTAGTACTGCTCTGTGAGTACTTGAATTCCTGTCATATACATATATATATATATATATAATATAAATACTATCGATACTACCAGTTGTAGACTATCTGAGTTATTTTGCATTCACGTGTTAAAAAACAATTGACGCATGCACTCTTTTGGCGTATGTACTATATGCTTTGAATTAACATTATTTAAAAACAAATTTTTGGCGATCGTTGAATGTGGTCAGCAATTAGCATGTTGATATGGAGATTTTGATGGGAACACGCGGTAAAGCAAACAGGCAGCAAAATGTACTGCTTGCATGGCGACACAAGTTTGATGTAGTCATTTTATACTCAGCAATCTCACTTCCAGAATAGAACGTTGATCTTGGAACAGCTTTTGCAATAAATTTCTAGACAAGAAATGTTTTAATGCCTACATAATCTGATATTGCACATTAACTCCATATTTTTCTCATGCCTTGTGATTTATGGTACAGTCAATGCCCGGTGACTATCATGTAACTGGTTTGTTTCTCGTACAGAAGCAATGTACTTGCATGCTGGTACTTGTCAGCACACCCACACACACGTNCGTTGATCTTGGAACAGCTTTTGCAATAAATTTCTAGACAAGAAATGTTTTAATGCCTACATAATCTGATATTGCATATTAAGTCCATATTTTTCTCATGCCTTGTGATTTATGGTACAGTCAATGCCCGGTGACTATCATGTAACTGATTTGTTTCTCGTACAGAAGCAATGTACTTGCATGCTGGTACTTGTCAGCACACCCACACACACATGCATGCGCACACACAGGAGCCCACACATTTCTGCATGCTGATGCACGTTTGTAATGTTTTTGTTTGGTAAAAGAAATTATATGTGTCTATAAACCTCTGTACATTTTTTTTTTTTTTTCAAAAATGTTAGTTTACTTTTAGGTGGCAGAACTACACGGCTCACTCTGAGGGGCTAATGGCACAGGACTGTGAAAGAGCGTTGCAACATGATGTCCGTGTAAATGTGCAGCCCATCATTATTGAAGTGGGAGGAAATGTTTCGGACGACAGTGATGATGATGAAGATGATCCACTGACAGTGTTTAATAGCATGTTGTAACTTTTAATTAAGGTGGACCCAGTATGTATTCCTGGCATGGTAATCCTGTTTTTTGTATTCATATTTCTCCTTTACCACTATCGGCAAATGTTTGGTAATGTTAATTATAGGACCTTCTCAATTTATAACAGTCACTGTGTCGGTCCTGACAATCGTAAATAGTTGTATCAGCCGTGATCTCTGTTGAACAAATGCATGCAAATGTTACATTAAATTAAGGTAGTCAACCTAGAACATGCCACTTAAAATATCCCGTAGATACTAGGAAAAAGCCTGACTGTAAAATATTCACACACTCCAGTCCCCTTTTCATTGTCAAGAAACTCTTATCTTATTTTAGTTGTCATCCTCCTGAAACATTTGCATCACACCGACACCGCCTGAACCTTCGCACATCAAATTCTGAAATAAAGTAACTACCACTGGGTGAACCGAAAATGCAGTTTGTATATATAAGCAACCATAACCTCACAATGATTACAAATAAAACAGAGCAATGTGCATAGAGGTTAAATCTTACTCACATTCAATATGACTCTGGTTCACCCATCCTCATTTCTGTTTCCGTGATCACTCACAGGCCATGGGTGATTCCTCCCTAATTTATATTGTCAAGCATACACACAGCCTTGTAAACCACAAATACATTCCTGCACAAAACATTTTATTTCGCTTTCCAGAAACTGTGGTCTTCTTGCAGTAGTGATATGTTTTTCTTCATACGCAATGTAAAAGTCTTGCTTTAACAACGTAAACACACCAAANAAACCACAAATACATTCCTGCACAAAACATTTTATTTCGCTTTCCAGAAACTGTGGTCTTCTTGCAGTAGTGATATTATTTTCTTCATACGCAATGTAAAAGTATTCCTTTAACAATGTAAACACACCACAACAAACCAGTAACCCCATACACCAACCTACAGCAAAGAGTGTATTTATTCCCCATTCTGCTTTTTTATCCTCCGATCTTAACTTCTTTGAACACCCATGAAAAAATTTTCTGATTCATGCCCGCATATTTTGTGTTTAATATTTTGCCAGCTCATTAATCAACACCAATGTGTCCTCTATTTCTGAAAGGAAATAATTCATAGCGACATCGCCACAACTTCAGCCAACAAAGGAACAACCCTATGTGACTTTCCCATACTCTTGTGATAGCCTTCATTTTAGCTCCTACACCATTCCTTAAAAGTACACTTACCTCACAAATACATTGGCAAACTGAACATATGTAGTCAAAGTTGCTATAACTGTGCCACTTAAAGCCTAACGTATAATCTTCAATGCAACAGGTGTGAAACCAGCTAATAGCAACATCATGTGCCTGGGGAAATCAGTTGCAGCATTTGCATTCTAACCAAAAAAATATTTCAATTTACTCCAGATACAACACAAGAATATAGGGAGAGCAGGGCTTCGTAAAAACCAGGGGAGTGTTTGGTTCCTGCAAAATAGTATGACAGTTCATATTTAAATGTGTGGACAACATATCTTCTTGGCACATTTGCTTATTTTCGGTTCTACCCTATTTATTATATTGTACTGTTTTTTACATTTCCAGCCACAACCTATTTTGTACATTGACTTTTGTCTTCAGTTATAAGAAGAGGGAACAGCATCACCATTCACCTGAATTTAATAACATTCTACCAGCATAACATTTTATCGTAACTGCAAACAATGTTTTGTTACATGTATGAGTTTTTTTTACTTTACGTCCCTACAAACCCACGAACAGTTGATTACTACTGTGATATTAGCCTTTTGTGTTTTATGATATTTCTCATTGCTACAATGTGCCTTAATTTTCAGTTGTTTTTGTGAATGTAAAAAAAATCAATTTAAATAACTGTATGGCACTTAACATTATATGACTTTTGTACAGTATGAAGGGGTGGAATTTATTTGTAGTTGTTACCTATTTTCTTGAAATTACCTAATTAAATTTTTTGTAATCACTTTGAATTAACATTATTTTCTTATGCTTGTTTGTGTTTTTGACTTATTGCAATAAATATGACATTAAAATTTTTCCAGTTGTGATCATTTAGGTTTGCTGAAGTGTACCGTTAATGAGGCAACCAGTCAGCGGATAACAGCGACAATATTCATCAGTAGTTAATGGTTTCATGTTGTCTGCCTCATTGAGCTGTGAAAAGAGCTCATAAAAGTTTGATTGCAAGACTACAACTTTCTTTGCATTTATTAGGTATTGTGCACCCTGCAATAATGATTGTTGCTTATTTTCTTTGTAGGTGTTACAAAATACCAAAATATTACAGTATTAAGATGATTGATTGTGCGAAAGGGCTACTAGAGAGGTTTTTCGTTATTGAAACTGTGTTGACAGCACCCACGACTTCTTGCTGAAGTGGTACTGATTTTGCAACTTTTTTTCACTGGTACCATTACATTTTAACTAAGTTATGGTCTAGTGCGGCCATTGATATTTTATTCAGTGTAGGTCTGTTAAATATGGCGTCTTCCCTTCAGTTAGTGCAGTTTCTCAATTCCCCCTCCCTCCACAATTGGTACACGACATAATTTGTACAAATTTATGCTTTTTTTGAAATTTGAGGTAACACCCGTGATTCCACCAGATTATGGCTTCCTTAATTACGTGCATTAGTATTACATTCGTTGTAGAAAAGCTGGAATTGTTTGTTTTGCAGCTTCAGTAACGTTATGTTTCCTATAGGGAGGATGTGCTTAAAATTATTGATAAGTAATTGATGATCCCTTCAACATTTGCTTCACAATTTATATTTGTAAACAGGTAGTCTTTGGATTCACAATTGATTACTGATGTTGTGTTACTGTAACAGTGGCTCGCAAGGTCTCTTGTAAGTACTAATTTTACAAATTGCTTGGGTTCACCACCAACAACACTACATGTGGTGATGGTTGGTTAATGTATTATTTACTTGTGTATAATATTTCCATGCCTAATCTAAACAAAAGATATTGGTTAATGTTTGATTATATTACAACATAAACTATGTAAACTGATATAAAATTGATACATTTTAAGTAGACCGTGTTCCACTTGAGATATTTATATATACAGTCAACTCCCGATTTACCGGGGGTGGCTTAATTGGGTTGCAACTTAACCGTGTAGCAACCAGTTCAAAGTCAAATATTGAATAGTTGCTGCCAGTCGCGTGCCGCTGCTATTAATAACCCACGCTCATGCTGTTCATTACGTGGCCGCAGTCAAATGATGCAGTACTGATTAATTTTAATATTAAAAGCGTTCGGGTACTATATTTACACACGTTTTGAAAATGAAAATTTACTGGTACAGCTGATGAGTGTGGTTTGAAGCTGTGATTATCTTATGTTGAGGCCCGGGGGCTGCCTGGATTTAGATGTGGCTAATCCCAGCATCTGAGTTCTGGCCTGTAGCAGGAGCCAAAGAACACAGATGTGTTGTCCAATTACTTTCCGCCGGATGAAACTGGCTAAGCCAGCAAAATGTTGCGATTGCGCAACCGTGTGAAAAATTTGTGGTCCTTCTTTGCGTGTGTACCTTTAGACAAGTACTAGACTGTTAGTACTTAAATTGTTGTCCTTTTATATAAATGCATTTAAAAAGGTAAATTCCTTATAATTAATACTTGCTGCATTTTCAGCAATGGTTAATGACAAGTCTGGCAGGTCCGCAAGGTCAATCTGGACGTTAGCATCTGGAAAGCCTTATCAGCATAGCCATTGGGTTTACGCAGGGTACTCATAGTTTCGCACTCCACAACTGCTCCATCTCATCTTACTTCACCCTCGCTAACACTGAGAATGATAGCTGCCATTCGCTACTGAAAATCCATTATATAACATTTTCTAACAAATTTCTCATGGAAAATTACAAGAGTATTGCGTCCAGAGTCAGAAACTGCTTTTCGTTTCATTGGACATCTTTTGTTTGCTTTTCATGTAAAATGTGTTGATTTTTGATGGATATTAGATGTAGATTGGGCAGTAAAGTTGTTGACTGACATTTTAACGTGCAGTTATTTCAATAAAAGCATAAAATAATACAGGATTAATAACATGCTGTTATTACAGAAGCACAAATATACCACAGCACTTAAAAACCATACGTACAGACTCATTACAAGTAGGCAAGTCTGTTCAACCTTGGAGGTATTGTGGCAAACGAGACTTATGTCTATAAAGTAGGCATCTAATTTTTCCAGACATGAATGAGCTAGTGTTTTTTTATGACTAAATATTCTATTCATATTTTGACAGTGTTAATATTATCCAAGGCCTGTATTATTTTTAAATGTTTTGGGAAATTTTAAATTTTAAATAAATTCAATATATGTTGTTTATGCAAAGTTAGCAATTTCAAAATCAAGTATTTATTCCATGCTGAAAATGTTAAAGTAATGAAATTAACATGATGCACTGTATTGTTAGTTTCGGTTAAAGTTATTTTATGTGAATTAAATCACATTTCACTTGGGTTGGTGTTGGTTTGAAGAGAATATGTTGCACTACATCATCTGTTATATATCCCCATTTTCAAACTGCGTGTATGAGGTGCCTACATGTATTCTTAAAATTGAGTATATCGTAGAATTTACATTCTTTCTACCAAGAAGTTAATTTTTGGTGACAGAACCAGAAGTCTCACAGTTGCATATTCGACAGAATGTTTGCCACTTGCAGTGATTCTGAAGGATATTTGTGTTATTTCCCTGTTGTACTTCAAAAGAAAAGTAAGTTCAGGTGAGTGAAGATTCATTACATATCAATTCCACTGCGTGAGCATGCTGGAAGTTCCAAAATACAGTAAAACTTTGTGTATTACTTATATCCAACTTTACCCTTCTTTTACTGTTTAGTAAGCAAAAATTAGCACTATTTTTTTAAAAACTTCTTAAGAGGGCTTTACTATGTATGATCTTTGGGTTATAGCAGTAAGAAAGTTTCCCCACCCAACCNTTCAGGTGAGTGAAGATTCATTACATATCAATTCCACTGCGTGAGCATGCTGGAAGTTCCAAAATACAGTAAAACTTTGTGTATTACTTATATCCAACTTTACCCTTCTTTTACTGTTTAGTAAGCAAAAATTAGCAGTATTTTTTTAAAAACTACTTAAGAGGGCTTTACTACGTATGATCTTTGGGTTATAGCAGTAAGAAAGTTTCCCCACCCAAGCAACGAAAAATGGTTTTTATTAAGTTCATATTACTAAGAGAATGGGCAATATCGAAAACATGCTGAAAGAGTGATGTTAGGGACATTGATGCTTAAAGTGGTTTTTATTAAGTTCATATTACTAAGAGAATGGGCAATATCGAAAACATGCTGAAAGAGTGATGTTAGGGACATTGATGCTTAAAGTGGTTTCTTTAGCCTGCGTCCACATTTTTTTTTTGGTAGTTGATAAATTTATAATAAGTGATTTATATTTTTGACATAAAACGTAACTTTACTAATTTATAACTTTAATACATTTCTTTTGTAGTTACTAAATTTTATATTAATTATTTATATTTTTGCCCTTTAGCAAAACAATTTACAAATTAATGATTTATGTACACATTACTATTACTACAATCGCAGCTGAGTAGCACGTTTGCCTAAAACGTCCCACGAACAGTACATTGACAAGGAATCAGCTAATAATGACAGCATGAAAATAAACAACATGGTTGCCATGTGGCCGATCAGCTGATGGCAGAAGGATACGTAGTCAGATGTAGTCAGATGTAAACAGTGGCGCTACTTTCGCAGACCTGACAGAATCTGGCCTTGTGATATGAGATATATTGTATTAGTGTACTCTACTGGAATTTTCCATAAGAAGAAGGTATCCAGGGCCGTTAATAGGTAATTATTTTACACTAAATTATTATATTGAAAAAAATTGCGTAATTTTATTACTTAGTTTTTTTGTATTAATCTTAAAAGTAATTATAATTACTCATCGTGTGTTTTGTCTGCTTGAATAATTAGAATGGATTCTATGGCAATATCACGGGTGTTAATATCATTGGTATGGGATGGGCACCCATGGTAGCTTGCATTTTTAACTTCTAAAAACAGCTGAAATGTGAGATGTTTGGCACTGCTGGTGGGATACGTCGCTTCACTTACTATTTCACCTACCTTCACATAGAGTCGAGTTTTTTTAGGAATTTTTAAATCATATAATAAAAATTAAAATATGAATGTAAAATTGCCTGTAATCTGAAAATAACCCACAATCATACCAATTGTCCCTCTGTACTAACGCTGCGCCACACCTGCATGCTCTGGCCTCCCACTTGTTTAGTATAACTCTTTGCTAGTAGCTAGAAAATTAATTCCATTCACCTGGGTCCACAATGCATATTGTTATGATTTTGATATTTTGTTGATATTTATCCTTAACGGGGACATAGGGGCGTAACAAGTTATTGATAAGAGTTATGTTATGAACACTATATAAAATAGGTTTATTTGATATTAAGTTTGTACAATATTATTTTAATATAAATATGATTTAATATACTGAAATATTAAATTATATTATTTTATAAAGATTTAACTAATCACGTTCTGAGTAAATCCTAACATGAGAGTCCCCTCCTTGTTGATGATTCCGGAGGCTGATAAAGATTGCGCAAGTAGACGGCCGGACACACCAATCTTCAGTGGTCTTCTCGTTCCAATGGCCCGACGAGAAAAATACACCGCCCACGGACTACACTGCCCTATATCGGCTGCGTTGTACCCGTTTACTGGCCGGTGGAGGGGGTTTCTGTGGTTTGCGATTTCATAACTAATTTCAGCGATACGGACCAATTCCTGGATAAATAAGTGAAGGGGTGTGTTCAGGCAGGCTGCTCAGCTAAGGGCCTGACCACAACTCGTAACAACACGTTCTTTATGGACAGCGTTCTTCACATATTTTCAATGGACTGCGAGGCCCGGAAGTTACTTTCCAATCCGACAATATCATAATGCGATTACTATCCAAACATTCGGATTCTCATAGTAGATGTGACAAATTTACAATGGGAGACTGAAGAGTGGAAGTCCAAATAGTTGCGAAAACCATACTGTAATATTTTTACCATACCGGGATATAGAAATGATAACAACGTGTTTTTCGTAAAAGGATTTCCCATGCGTTAATACCGTGATTCCTTCAACTGTTTCTGAAACAGTGAAATATATGTAAATAGTACCAAACATGTTTAGGATTATAACGAACAAACAGTTACATACAGCAGCTTTCGGGAACGTTCGAGTTTCCTCGACAACACGCATGTGCAGCAGGGAATATTATTGGCACTTTCGTCGATCGTCGCATGTCTTATGTCCGCTGTGCGAAATTACATGTTATCTTTTTGATCTGGTGTTTGTGGTGTTTTAGCAGATTGAAGAAGTAGTGGTTATTCTCATCAAATTCCGGATGCCTTATAGGTAAGTTACTAATAATTTATACATTTACTCTTTACTTAATATTTCTCACATCTTGATATGTGTAAATCGTGCAAATAAAACCTTAGATATAAATTATCCTCTTTATAAAGTACTGAAAGAGGTTATGTTGGCTGGACAGTAGCAAATATGGTATTTGACAGTAAAATCAGATGCGAGCTAACACTTTCACGATCGATACTGACGCTGATGAAATTCTCAGAATTTTATTTCGTAAAACAATCGTAGACTCAGGCTTTTAAAAGGAAAACCGCCAAACATTTAAAAATAAAACCATCGCAGGTTCTGATTTAACAAGAAAAAAGTGTTTCGTTTTCAAATACAACAACGCAGATGAAAAATCTTTATAGAAACTTACATATTTAATATTTATTATGATGAAACATTGATATGTTATTAAAACAACATAAACATTATTGTACACGTCAAGTTCCCTTTTTTTTACCTGAGCTAACAAACTTCCGAAAAAATTATTACATAACAAACAAAATAAACAGGTTTTTATTGCCCATACAAATATTTTAATCTCAAATGTGCGATAAACTAAATAAAATTATTCAAAATACCAGTGAAAATTTAAAAAAAATATCAAACTAACGTAAAAATTTATTTCGCCTGAGTGAGTGCTGTAAATAAAATGGTTATTTTGTCTAAGTTATGTTGGTATTGATATTATACGGATACTTATTTGGATACTTTATGAAGTAAAGCTTGCCTCAAGCATGTAATACATCTATAAGAATTACTTCGTCAAGAAGCTGTTTATGAATTCATTGCTCAAATAAGAAATGCTTAACGAAGAAGCATAACTTCATGAAGTATGACTTATTTGTCAAACAAGCCTTCAACTATTAATTCCAGCCTTAGTGACTTTCTTGTGTTCAGAGAACGTTTTTATCGATCATACTCGTAAAAGTGTTTGCTCACATCTCATGCTACCATGCAGCCAACGTAACTTCTGTTTCAGAACTCACATTGCAAACACGTTCGATCATAACCTAGCTAGTTTTGTCACGATTTTATTGATAATTTTTGTAATAGAAATTATTCAGAGACCCTGTTTTGTGTAATGAAATTTATGTTGTTATTTGTTAACTGCCCTTTTGTCAAAATAAAAACTAAAATGCAACCAAAATATTCATCTAAACATATTATAAAACACAACGTCTCTCTGTCTGTATGTTAGTGCGCTTATCACTCGAGAACCACGTATCAGATTTAAGTGTTTTTTTTTTAATTCCGTGGTAGCATATATCTGTCTATAACTGAGAAATACTAAGAAGCGTTTTACCATTTAATTCACAAGCAACATTCAATGACGAAGTTTTCACCTTGCACTCATTGCAAGCAAGTGCAGACATCGTCAGGAAAAAGCATGGGCCTACCAATACCAGATAACATAGTATATTAAACCGTTAACAACGACTACATCAGGGAAAATTCATATAATAGATTAGAATTGCACACCATCGCAACGCTTATNGAGACCCTGTTTTGTGTAATGAAATTTATGTTGTTATTTGTTAACTGCCCTTTTGTCAAAATAAAAACTAAAATGTAACCAAAATATTCATCTAAACATATTATAAAACACAACGTCTCTCTGTCTGCATGTTAGTGCGCTTATCACTCGAGAACCACGTATCAGATTTAAGTGTTTTTTTAAAATTCCGTGGTAGCATATATCTGTCTATAACTGAGAAATACTAAGAAGCGTTTTACCATTTAATTCACAAGCAACATTCAATGACGAAGTTTTCACATTGCACTCATTGAAAGCAAGTGCAGACATCGTCAGGAAAAAGCATGGGCCTACCAATACCAGATAACATAGTAGATTAAACCGTTAACAACGACTACATCAGGGAAAATTCATATAATAGATTAGAATTGCACACCATCGCAACGCTTATGAGTATTTCTCTCTTATAGATAGGTATATGCTACCGGAGGGGGTTTTTTTAACTTTTTTTTTATTCTACACAATTATTTACTACATGATATTGTTCCATCTTTAACAGTTTAGAAAGCGTATTGCAAGAGAGCGCGCTGGCGGCAAACATTTTTTTTTTACTTGATTCACTATTAACGCCACTGCTTATTCCTAACGTTTCTTAACGTAACAAAATATGTACTAAAACCTGGTCAGAGAACATTACGATGAATAAAAAAAAACACGTGAATCGGTAAGTGGTTCTCGAGTGATAAGCGCACTAACAGACAGATAGACAGAGAGACAGAGAGACGTCGAGTTTTATATTATGTATAGAGAATATAAGAATAACACTGTGTAAAATTGAACTTTATTAAAAAAAAAAACTAAACAATAATTTTGTAGTCCACGCGAGTGGAGCCGCGGGCACAACTAGTTACGTATAAAAATCGGTTCGCTTCAGTGTAATGAAAGTTAAGATAAAAACAAAATCACTTAACTGTGCAGCCTCCAAATCTAAACCACGTCATAAGGTGTCATCTTAACCGCATATTTTATATACAATTTTATTTTATTGCATCAGAAATACACACACCTGCAGACGAAACATACTGGCGGCGAATGTTGAACTGATACTAAATTTATCTGATACTTCGGCAGTGTACTCATTTACAGTAGTTGATACAAGTGTGTATCAGATACAAAGTAGCAGGTTGATACTCTGTGAACCACAGCCATTTATTGACAATTCCTAAAAAAAATTTTTTTAATTAATAATTTTTAGGAATTTTTTAACATATGCGTAGAATAAATAACATCTTAAGCAGTGTGGTGTAGTTCCTCTATATCTGGCATTCATGCAATTTTGAGGACAAACTACATGATGGGGTACGTTTCATTTCTGTACACATTTCTAGTAAAGATATCATATTTGATNGTTTCATTTCTGTACACATTTCTAGTAAAGATATCATATTTGATTGACACACTATAAATTGTGGTGTGCAGTAATTTTTAGGGGGTTTATACAAGTCATAATTTGAGACTTAAGACACAGAACTTGGAGATTCTTCATATTCCTTGGCTCATTCTTAAGTATAGAATTTAACATGAGCAGTAGAGAGTGGCATGTCACTGTTCATACTTTGGCCTGAGTAATGGCAATAGTAACATGTAAAAGATCCAAGTCTTAATAGCTTCAGGTAGGAGGAGATGGGCATCCAATGAAGCACTACGCCTGACTGTACAACATGCAGAACTCGTTTGTATCACACTACCAAAATTGTGAGAAAGGTACCATTTATGTTGCATATGAAAGGAGAAGGCTTATATTTTGTATAATTGTAAAATGTATTGCAGGAATTTACTTAATTGCTTTAAAATGATGTAATGAGAGTATGTTTGTAATAAAAATTTAAGCGTGTTTTCATTCTATAAGCTTTCGAAAGAGCATTTTTGAAAATATACTAAGTAAGACTACCATAATTACTCTGATTGTAATAAAAGTCAGTAGATATATTAAAAATATTTTTGTGATTGATTTTTTGCATATCCATTTCAGCCATAAATGTTTTATAAGTGAATTGGAATGTACTTTCTCAAGCATCCAAAATGTAAATAAGTTGAAATTTTTTTAAAAGCGAACTTTTGTTAGTATATTATATTTAAAACATTTAAATTATTAAATTCTAGCATACAATTTTTCGGTGTTACTAAATATACGCACTCTTATTTTATATGCAACATATATCACACTTTTCTGACAATTTTAGTAGAGTGTGTACTACTTTTTTATGAGCTCTGCTTTTCGCACAGTCAGGTGCCAGGAAGTCACTCACATTCTGCCTGAAGTATGTATTGGTGTAAACTGACATATTCTTGTTCGGTAAAGATACCACACTTGTGTACGACAGCAGTAGTTAGGAATGGTATGTTCAAACACAGATTCATGACAGGGACACAGGTACACCGAACNACTAAGACGAATCCCAGATGCCATGACATGGCCGCGGGCTACAGGATGCTGGACACCCACCCTGGCACCATGACATAGCCCAATGCTACAGGACTTTGCGAGTCTTTGTAGCATTTCAATGGGGGCTGCAGTGGAGCGGCAGATAGAGGCTATTATTAACATCATGCTCTCATGTTCAATNTTTCAAAAGTTGCAATATTTCTATTAAATATTTCAAAAGTTTACATTTTGTTTAATGTTTAAAAGTAAAAAAAAAATTTCTCGGACATTCTAAGGTGGCCATTTTGTTTTTCCTACATAGCCTCAGGTGGTGTCCCTTCGACGAATCCTCCTCACTAAGACGAATCCCAGATGCCATGACATGGCCGCGGGCTACAGGATGCTGGACACCCACCCTGGCACCATGACAAAGCCCAATGCTACAGGACTTTGCGAGTCTTTGTAGCATTTCAATGGGGGCTGCAGTGGAGCGGCAGATAGAGGCTATTATTAACATCATGCTCTCATGTTCAATGGCGAGGGGTGCCATGGTGATGCAGTGGATAGACATAGCCTCAGGTGATGTCCCTGAAACGAATCCCAAAATCCATGACAAAGCCTTGGGCTACAGAGTGTCGTGGTGAAGTAGTGGAAAGACAACCCGCTTCTTGGTGGACGCCATGACAGGGCTACAGGCTGAAGGGTGTTGCGGCGATGTAGCAGCTAGATCACTACTCGCATTGTGCCATGGTGGCACAGTGGCTAGACATAGCCTCAGGCGATGCATGAATTTCGGTAAATAGTAATATATACCCCTATAGGCCTGGCCCAGTATGAGTTTTGAAAAATTGTGTGTCCCTGCACCAAATGCCTCATGTCCCTGTAACGAATTCCAAAGTCCAATGTGACACATGGTGTTGTGAAATATTGTACAAATATTGTTATTCCCCAGGCATTGACAGTAACCTCGAGAAATTCTGTTTTCATAAAAATGTGACAACATGTACATATATAGGCTTGTGCAACGTGGGGGGAAGTAGTATTTCAAAAACATTTTTAAATAACAATTGTTCATATTCTGTTAGAGCCCCAGGCGCCCTGACCAGCATCCTCGAGAAAGGACACTCCTAAAAATGCGACAACACACACATATAGATGCTTGGGCAACACAGGGGGAAGAATTAAAAAGAAACTAGTGTGTGTTAAATAATAATAATAATTGTTCATATTTCTTTATAGCCCCCAGACACACACACTTTGCAGATACGTTCCAAGAAATCAATGCCGGGATCCAACATCCCCCGACTCACCCTTTTGAAAAAAAAATAGTCTTTCACCGATTTACGTAGCCGTTCAATGGGGATGATCACCCCAAGTCTCAAATGTAAAAAAAAAAACTTACACAAATATTGTGGATTAACCGATTTTCTTATTAGTTCAATGGAGATTGTGCTGCAGTCAACCACGCTTCCTGTCCGCATCAGTGATGTCGACAAAGATGAGAGGAACATCTTTAGATTACGTCATGGAAAGCTATAANGTTCAATGGGGATGATCACCCCAAGTCTCAAATGTAAAAAAAAAAACTTACACAAATATTGTGGATTAACCGATTTGCTTATTAGTTCAATGGAGATTGTGCTGCAGTCAACCACGCTTCCTGTCCGCATCAGTGATGTCGACAAAGATGAGAGGAACATCTTTAGATTACGTCATGGAAAGCTATTACCAGGCACTGTACGAGGTATAATAGAAGGACCTAGCAATTGTGGTAACACATAAGTGCTTCCCAGCCTCTTAGAGNACCAGGCACTGTACGAGGTATAATAGAAGGACCTAGCAATTGTGGTAACACATAAGTGCTTCCCAGCCTCTTAGAGGTACCTAACAGTCTGCCGTTCGAAAACATTTAACTATACTCGAAATCGCTTCAACAGCCAAAGTACTTATGCCTAGCGCAAATACTACAAGCCGTGGCCGAACTTCTTTATTGCCCATTTAGTGACAAAGATGCGGTCGTGCAGCCAAGCAAAGCCTTACCAAACTCAGTGTTTATTTTCGACGATGTGGCTAGTGAGAAACCGGTGACAATTCAGCAGTATTTCAGCATGGGACACCAATTAGCAGTGGATTATATTGACCTATGTCAAACCTATTAACGAATGCCTAAACTGCTTCTACATGACAATGCTTATTTCTTAGTACTATTTTGTATGGATGACCTGAATTTACGCCTCGTATTCTCTTATCATGTTAATACCGATATGACATTCGACAGATTTAAAGACATATGTTTGGGTTGCTGGCATGAACCTCATGGTTTCCTAGTAATTGCAAAGGATTTTCCACTTGATAAGGGACGGTACCGTAGGGGTTTTGATCAGTTCATTATCGATCATCAGTGAAGTATGAGCTACTCAGTGTCCAAGTTCGGCCATAGCAGTCTGAAGCGGCCACCGGAAAGCTGTATTATGTCTACCAATGATGGGAACTGTAATTTCGGAGGGAAACGCGCCACGAACCTAGGCGGGGCTAAACATGACGGTGATGCTGCGAATGTATCCTTTGTCCGTAGTGTTACTTCAGAGGCGCTGCGTCCAGTGGCGGCACATGACACTAGTATTGAGACGCATCTACGCACAGTAGTGGCAGGTATAAGGCANAGGCGCTGCGTCCAGTGGCGGCACATGACACTAGTATTGAGACGCATCTACGCACAGTAGTGGCAGGTATAAGGCGAATCGATGCCTTAGAATTTGCACTGAGCGGTGTGGGCAAGCATATAGCCAGCAGTGTTCATACAACCATGACAAGTGAATTACACCCATTTACCGAAGATGTTAAGAAACTATTTGCATTGGGTGGGAAGCTGGCCACTGTGGAAGGACGCCTCTTCGATACCAATATACTAACCACTAACATGGATATGCAGCTCGGTACACTAATCGAACATGTATTCTAACTGTCTGCCTTAACTACCGGGGACACACTCGAAGTGGTGGAAGGTAGGCATTCCAGCAACACGAGTGGACTGTCTACCAAAATGGAGGCCAAGCTTCACAAATTATCCGAAGATGNGGTAGGCATTCCAGCAACACGAGTGGACTGTCTACCAAAATGGAGGCCAAGCTTCACAAATTATCCGAAGATGTACTGAAACTGAACGCGTAATGGGGTAGGATTTCAGCCGTGGAGAAGAAAATCACTGAAGTGGGGGAGTAAGTTAGCATGAGAGATCTAGCAAGCATCACCGCGAAACTAAATGGGTACCTTAATGTTAAGACCGAGAGCNGGAGTAAGTTAGCATGAGAGATCTAGCAAGCATCACCGCGAAACTAAATGGGTACCTTAATGTTAAGACCGAGAGCAATGCCGAGGATACGCAAGAACATTTTTTGAACTAGGACCCTTGGTGCAACACAGCATTTATTGACATTTCTGGGCAATGGCCTACAACCCTATTAATATTGCAGCGGTCAAATTGTTGGCAGTCTTAGGAGAGGCCATTTAGCTGAATGCAGTAACCAAACGAAGTCGAGTGTTGCAAGGGACATCGGTTAGCAGGACGGATGAGATGGCGTGAAACACGACGAGTGAAGGCTACTGTGCATGAGGGCACTCGGGCAACTCTAGAACACTGCAGACTGGTGGGACCTGGACTAAACTGAGGTGGCACTAAATTAACATGTCATACGGACTATATTAGAAATATTGGAACTGACAAAAATGGACATGTAATTCATAAAATAATTGAATAACTCTCTATTACGACTTATTTTTTATTATTTAATAACTTTATTTTATTTGAGGTAATTGGAAATTGTATTGATATAAGTCATTAATTGTAAACATAAAGTAATATCAATTTATTGTGAGATTTTTGGTCGAGATAATTTTTGTTGCAGTTATTTTTAATAAATTAGGAATCTATAAATAACTGTTTTATTTCATTAAGACCACAATTCCTTAACGAACCCTTTTTTAGAAAACTGAGTTGTGATAAATTGTAACAATACCATTCAGCCACACCAACCACTGTAACTCATGCATACCTCAGCCATACATTCCATACGAACCAAATTATATTAAATACCATAAATCTAACGTGTATAACATAACATAATTTCCAGCAAACACGAGCTAAAAATTCAAGGCACAATACCAGCCAAATATAATAACTAACAAACTTGACAAGTAACACAGCGGATTATACCCACTATCTATTCCATTAACCATGATGATCACCATACCTCCGATACACGAAACAAAAATATCATTAACCCTACCGACCATAAGTACTCAGTGCTATACCAACCATAACCCAGCATACTTCAGTCACACCATACATACCACAGCATAAGTCATAGAGTGCAACATACCGATACACCATACCAACTACTGATTTCATACCACCCGACCATACTAGCAGGCTAAAAATTACAATTCATACAGTCACATACCTAGAGACCATGCTAAACATATCAACACCAACAAACTGGCCGATTATACCAACCATCCATACCATTGACCACACCAACCAAAAAAATTAGTACCATCCCTCCACCATATAATAAAAAATTATCAACCAAAACTGTCTATTATAAATGTCGTCCATACCATTTAGCACACACAACAAATCATACGAGGTGCTATTCCCCCAGTATAACAAATAAATATATAAACCAAATCCATCCGCCCATACCAATAACTGCACAAACAAAACATACGAGGTGCCATTCCCTCGGATTACCAAACATTCATATCGATAATCCAGTGGTACTGAACACCAAACAGATCATATATTTCACCATAACACTAACATACCTCACTCGCACCACACAGGCTATATCGAACACCATGCAATCCAACATATAAAATACCATCGTAATTTATCAGTGAACTATAGCAACCAACAAAACAAACAACCAAACATATAGCCCAAACCATATCAACAATAAGCCAAGTCTATACTCTAATACGGAAAAATGTATAGCACACAAAATCAATCATATCATATGCTCAAACACAAGCACACCTCAATTATGCTATTAATAATAAGGACTTTATCAAACACCATACCTCATACATACTGATAAATCATAACGGTCAAATATATTTACTATGGCATCGACTAATACTTCATCAAAACTCACCAGTTATGCACGTAAACAAGCCATACCATCAGCCCAGTTAACCTCTCCCATTTCACAAGTAATTGTAGCACAAAGCTATCATGATTTACAACACCGTTTGATACAACATTAAAATACAAAGGGCCACACCACATAAAACATAAATTACGATCTTATATTTAACATTAAATTCCATTACAAGTCCGTTATTTCAAAACTTTCAGAATAAAAATGGGATAAGAAAATAGAAATTTTAAATGCCCACTCAAAATTATACTGCACAATTGGCCTATTAAAAATGATATAAAATACGCATATTAAGACGCAGAGCTTATCACAGGGAAATGTTTACAATTCAAAATAATGGTATGTCCTAGAGCATAATCCTATGGTTGCATTAGTATAATTCCAATAAATTATAAGAATAGTGACAGAGAGAAGGGCTATGAAAACCAGGGAAAATGTAACAAAATACATTGAAAAAAGTTAGAAAAAAAACGTGGCTGCGTGTATTTATTTACGCGCGTTAGAAGTTATACTTCTTTGGCGTGACTAAAATAAAATTTTATTATGTATGCAAACAATTTATGTAAGTAGGANTTAGAAGTTATACTTCTTTGGCGTGACTAAAATAAAATTTTATTATGTATGCAAACAATTTATGTAAGTAGGAAAACGATAAAATAACAGAAGAAAGACATAAAATACAATTAATAAAGGTTTGATTAAATAACATAATTAAATACTTACAAAAATTAACCTCAAATACTTGAAAACANCAATTAATAAAGGTTTGATTAAATAACATAATTAAATACTTACAAAAATTAACCTCAAATACTTGAAAACACTTTTAAATTTTATTATACAATTTTTGTCACTTACAAATTTTTCACGGCACAATGTAAGTAAAATTAATGAATAAGATATATATATATATATTCACAACGAATTACTTATATAAATGAAAGGTTTTTCAATTTTCTGATTACATGAACTGATNATATATATATATATATTCACAACGAATTACTTATATAAATGAAAGGTTTTTCAATTTTCTGATTACATGAACTGATTTTCTGTCAGTTTTAAATATAACCACGTGATATGTTGTGTACCTTGCGTTTGCATATAGCTAGACGATACGTGCATGCGCTTTGGGTCATACCCCTATCACGTTCTCCTTCGAATTTCGTTACACTGTGCGCGCGCAACTTCCGTTGCACACTAAACTTTTACCCTAAACGCACCAACTTCAAAAAACATAAATCAATAATATTTCAAAAAAAAAAACCAACTGCAATTTCATGCATAATCTAAGCCACTCTCTGATTCCCAGAGCGCGAGTGATATCGAGCGAGGTGGGCAGCATCAATTTAACTACTTTTTTTAAATACCCAAAACGTAGGTGTAAACATATGCAAATGTTTGAGTGGGAAAAAATTAAGTGGGTACAATGAAGCATTCCTTAACGCTCGCTATCTGTTGCGCTTTGGGAAGCAGAGTGCTGCAGGTTTTGCATGAAATCACAGTTAAATTGCTTTATTTTGTAAAATGTCTTTACTGCAATTGTTAACAACAACAGTAACACTTTTGTAACCTGTATTGGTAGTGCATGCGACTTCTTGTCAGTAGGGAGGAATAAGTGCATTTGCACAGTTATTATTTGGAAACCTATGTTGAAAAATTAATTCTGCAGAGTGTCAATGTAACACTCTCTGCATAGCTGACTGAAATCCTCAGATACACTCCATTAGTAAATCCCAATCCTTTTCATGGTAAATATAAGAAGATAGCAATAGCAAATGCAACAACACTCCTCTCACAACATGCACACTGTCAATGATCTAGAAGCTACCAGAGCTGAAATTTTCGACGCCAACAGTAAATGCTGATGAGAGATACTTTTAACTGATGTTCACAACTCTAAGTGTGTGCGCCGACAGGCAATCAATGGATGGCCGATTGTGTGATTTCCTGTGTGTCTATCACAGGGTCTCATAAGACTGCGCTCACATCCAACTGTTTAGTCGGCCCACTAAATAGTTTTTTTCCCCAAAAACCAAGTAATTGCGCAATCGATTTGTGCCATGCAGGTTTGAATGTGTCCATACACACTAAAAAACCAAACAGTCGCACAAAATGCGCCGTCAAGTTCAGTGCTTCTAACAAGGATGCCATCTAAACGACGTAAGAACAAACTATTGTTTNCGCACAAAATGCGTCGTCAAGTTCAGTGCTTCTAACAAGGATGCCATCTAAACGACGTAAGAACAAACTATTGTTACATTTGTACATACGTGCTTTGTATATATTTCATTTGTACATACATTTATTTATTATTTATATACATAACATATATACCAGATGTTCAGGAACAAATTATAACAAAAAAAAGAGAGGGGTAGATAAGTACAAATGGAGCATATTTCATACAGGAACCAATAGTCTAACGTCCATAGTTAAACTGCTAATGGCAGTGGCAAAGTGAAGGTATGGGTAGGCAATCTTTATAACAAGGCTACAGGAAATAAAATTAAATGACACNCGCACAAAATGCGCCGTCAAGTTCAGTGCTTCTAACAAGGATGCCATCTAAACGACGTAAGAACAAACTATTGTTTCATTTGTACATACGTGCTTTGTATATATTTCATTTGTACTTACATTTATTTATTATTTATATACATAATATATATACCAGATGTTCAGGAACAAATTATAACAAAAAAAAGAGAGGGGTAGATAAGTACAAATGGAGCATATTTCATACAGGAACCAATAGTCTAACGTCCATAGTTAAACTGATAATGGCAGTGGCAAAGTGAAGGTATGGGTAGGCAATCTTTATAACAAGGCTACAGGAAATAAAATTAAATGACACNTAATGGCAGTGGCAAAGTGAAGGTATGGGTAGGCAATCTTTATAACAAGGCTACAGGAAATAAAATTAAATGACACTTTATTTACACATTTGGGCTAAAGGTATAGGGACAGAGTGTCTGTTCGATGTCTCTGTTCAAAGTGTCTTTTCAAACTGTCCGCCACCGTCGGCCACACAGGCGGTGCAGCGCTAACGCATGTTGCGACTCACATGTGCAAAGTATTCCGTTGTAATGAGCTCATCCCTCGTGTCAAGTGGTGTGGCATACACAATCGATTTGATGTGGCTCTACAGCCACACGCCAGGTGGTATGGTGTCAGGTGAGTGTGGTAGTAATTTTATGGGGCTTCTCTACCTATCTACTGGTTCGGGAAGTGCGTGTCGAGGTCCCAGCGAACCGCGATGGCGAAATGAGGCAGGGTCCTGTCCTGCTGAAGCCACATCGCCTCACCAGCATCTAAAGGAAATTCCTCCAAGTATTACGGTAACACGTCCTGCAGGAGTTGTAGATACGTAGCACCTCCAAGACTAAGACTGTGAGGTACTGGGCGGTTTTATCAGGCACGCAGTCTTGCGCACAGGCTGGCTACAATGCCACATACACAAAGTTGCATACCCGCCCTGCACATTGCCACTGCCATTAGCAGGTTAAGTATGAATGTTAGACTATTGGTTCCTTGATTAATATGCTCCATTTGTACTTATCTACGATACTGTGGTGTTTCTAATAATTTGTTCATGAACCCTCAGTATACATACACATGTATATGTACATAAACATTTGTGTATACATGTATACATACATATATATGTTGACATATATATGAAAATATATTACATGCATTATTTACATATATGTACATATGTTAANTATACATACATATATATGTTGACATATATATGAAAATATATTACATGCATTATTTACATATATGTACATATGTTAGATTATTATTTATATATCATATATTACAAATATTTTATTTGTACATACATTTGTACATATTTTATTGCATATCAATAATATCATTATTACATACATTTATGTTGTTATAATGTACCTACTTGTGGGTATACATTGTTGTACAGTTTTCAGTATTTGAAGTAATTATAATACTTCATTAGTACGTAGTATAGGTATATAAAATTATTAAAAAGCATTTACACTTCAATGTACTGTTATAATTTTATGTAATACAGTATTGGAAGATTACGAAGTCTGGACCGAAAAATTCATCAAGGCTGTGCAAGAGAGACCTGCCATTTACAATAAAGGGCTGAAATAGCATTCAGACAGGAATATAACGGCACTACTTTGGACCGAAGTGTGCGAGAAAGTAATACCGTTGTGGAATGATTTGTCTCAATCAGAAAAAAAATTTTAAAGGTAAGAAATAACTGAATAGTGATAAGTCATTAAATGGCAATAACATAAATGTTAAAATTAGCTATATTTTGTCATATTGCTATGAGAAGGACCCTTGAGGAGATGTAAAATNGGCAATAACATAAATGTTAAAATTAGCTATATTTTGTCATATTGCTATGAGAAGGACCCTTGAGGAGATGTAAAATAATTTGCAAAATAATCTCTTGTTATCTCAGCACGAAAACCGTGTACATTGTTTGGTCCAATGCTTAGAAGGGGGGACTCATACAGCGTTTCTTTCTTCAAAGTGTAGTCCATTTTTTGGTTTACGTAGTTGTGAATAATGAAACAAGCTTTGATAATATTGTTACAAAATTCGATGTTTACATATAGTGATCGGTGTAAAATCCGCCATTTGTTGATTAAAAGATTGAACGCACATTCCAACATTCTTCTCGCTCTTGTTAGTCTATAATTGAAACTTTTTTAACATTTGATCGCTGTACATTTACAGATGAAGCAAACACTTCATATCCTACCAATACAAATGGCACGGCTACACCATCGTCATTTGGCAGTAGCCGATTCGCTGGTAAACGTAGTTGCCCAAAGTTTTCGTCCAAAATTTGAGCGTTGAAACACGGTGAATCACTAGCACTAAAATATAATCAAACATCATCCGAAATAAAACAATAATCTGCATCAATAACAGCCATCAGTATGACTGAAAAATATTTGTTGTAATTATTGTACTGAGAACCACTGTGACATTGGCTGTTGTATTGTGATATGTTTTCCATCGACTCCCCCCATACAGTGGGAAAAATCAGCTATATTTAGCGAAGTACTTCCATTTCTTCTTGGAATGCATGTCGAGTTCAAGCAAATCCATAATTTACTACATGTATCCTTGACTATAGTTCTGATTGTTGTAATGCCAATCAGGTATTCATAATACGGGAAATGGAAACTGTTCCCCGTTGCAAGATCTCTGTAAAGAAAGGGTTAGGGAGTAAAATTTTTACATTTGTAACATTTGTAAATTGAAGGTACAGTTTAAGTCAAAGAAATGATCATAAGCTATGAAGATAAGCCCGCCTTGGTAGGAGTGAATTAGTGTGAAGTTCGACCATATTACGCAGTTCAAATGCGCTCTCACTGTTATAAACGCCACGCGCAATTCACGTGTAGTCACAAAGGAAACGCCCTAGTTTAGTGTTTTGAAGACAACTTCCAAGGTCATAAATATGTATGGAAAAAAACATAGCTGATATCATCATACAAGCAAGAGATACAATTTCATCTCTATTAATCAACCATAAAAATATAAGGCCACATGTAGTATTACCTGCTTGGCTACACGTAAATTGTGTGTGGCGGTGATAACAGCAGGAGCGTAATTCAAATACTAGTGCTGGTTCATACTAGTCCAGCTTTCGATCACACAAACTCGCCATAACTGAGGCCGGTACCTTAATAAATTATATGTTTATATGTTGCATTGCATTATTTGTTTACTACATGCTTCTGTTATTATTTTGCGCAAGGAACGAAATCCGACAGCGCTGGCGAATCCTGAGAACGTGGTTCAGGAAGGAGCTAAACAAACAAAGGAAAGGCAAATCAGACCAAGCAGCCTCATTCGATTGGAAAGAGACAATTCTGAAAATTAACATAATCATACAGACGAAACAGCTTGGCATCATCCACAGAGTTTTCCCACGGGTATTCCGAAAAAAAAAATGTACAGTCGTATGAAGAAACATAGCTGAGCATTCTGAATAAAAAGAAGACTGAGAACATTGACGAAGACAAATCGTTTATGTTATCTTGATTGCCATCATTAAAAAAAATTACCGTCGATCAAACATAGAAACTAAAATGGAATTTCTGTCTGTAATAAGACGAATAACTCAAACAAAATCTATTCAAACATTTTAAAATTACTTTCAAGGAAATTATGATTTTCGTTCCAATTTTCCGCAGAATATCATAAGCATTTTGCATAATCCATTTCAGCCAGTTTTTTATCCTCAACCTAACGTCCAAACGTTACTTACGCCATTACCTCCCTCTACACCCTCTGATAACTACAGTACACAAAGCAGTTCGGTTTCATAAAGTCCAACATCCCCGCAGTCTGAATTATAGATGTCGTATATCAGATGTGTGTTTTTAGGCTAACTTTCTTCGTAAAATCAGTAGTTATCATATCAAGAATACGCACTTAACTACAAATCTAATCAATTGTATCTGTTAAATATTCTCATTAAAATTTATGTTATTACTTTTTGCTTGTTTTTATTACCTTAATGTAACTGACAGTCTTTCTTCTGGAGAGTTGGCATTCCTCCACTTCATAATTTTGTATGTTCTTGAAGGTGTTATCAGGTTAATACGAACTGCTGACACTCATTCGGTAATAACTGCAGAATGTTTTGGGATAGGTACGTAATTCTTCATAAAGTTTGTGGCATTGCACTATCAACACACTTTGGGTGGTAAGTGGGTGCGGTGCTCCCAATATTGCCTTTTCTTTTTCATTTAACTTCTCCTAATTTCGATAGCACACAAACAAGCTATCTCTGTGAAATCAATGAACAAACTGATGTGAAAGGCGCAGTTACATAGTCGCATGAGTGCGCATATCTCGATCTGCCGATTATTCAGTTGCATGTGACCGCAACACGATGGCCGGCAAACCGATAAGTTGCAAAAACTAAAAATTGCATGACGCTCCAACCCTTATAATCCGATTAATTAATTCCAACTTTTCTGAAACTCTGCTGAAGTTATAGTTTCAGGATATTCATCCCTTCCATTGCAAACAAAGCATAACAGAGTCAACAAAATTACACCAAAAGGACAACGCACCGCCATAGTGTGCACTCACTTTTAATAATATTTTACATGAGAACTATTTCTTACTATACATTACGAAACCACTCATTTTCTCCCCTATCTTCATATATTAATTGTATGTGAAAAATTGTACATTATAGATACGATAACGTTAAAGTAAACCAAAATGTGTATACTTTTATGTAAAGAGAAGTATAAAACACTTGTGTTACTTAACATATTTAGACAACAGCCAAATAAATAATACATGGGGTGAGATTTTTCAAAGGCTTCATTCAAAAATTGTGAAGAAATAGTAAATAGTAAATCGTCATTACCACAGGGTCAAGCGCGTCAGGATAGTGGCTTGCGTAAACAGGGCAGGATACCACTACAGTGTCCCTATTTTTTTCTTCACAAAATATTCAACGAGGACTCGTAAACACGTAGTTCCATAGCAGTAAGAGTAATTACGTCAAAATAAAACACATTCGACATGCTTCATTGCAGTTTACGTAAAACAAAAATTCTCTTGGAAACTAACTTGTGCACTAACTACATAACATTATGAAACACAGCCATGTATTTGATACTCAGGAGGCCTAGTAGAAGTTAAATGTAGCACAATTATTGAAAGAAACCTTTCCACGTACATCAAGTGTGTTATCGCCTTACAAATTGTGCCGTGGGACCAAATATGTGACCCTGTTGTATTATTGGAGGGAAGTTTGTAGCAAAGTTAACGGCAGTACCCTGTTCTAGTTTCACAGATATTCACCCACAATATTTTAAATTATAATATACTGAAAATGCCACTTTTGACTATATTAAAGAGTTTCAATAAAACATTTGCTAAAACTATGTTATTCTTCAAGTAGTGTTCTGCCCTAGTTTGAAGTGTGATTTATTTTCAATTGTTAACATATTACGAATATATTAAATAAGCTAGCTTATTTTAAAGAGTTATTTGTCACATACACTGCAACACAGTTTATTGGTCTGGTAGGTGGGTTTTTTATTACACAATATAAATATATTTCTATTCGGAAGAATTTATCTAATGAAAGGAGGTTATATTTTCACAAAAAAATGTGAGAAGCTGTACATAGAGTTTCCAAACAAAGTTGCACCAGTGAACTTCTAAGTCAAGTTTGTTGCTGCCTCGCCTGTCAGTGGGACAGTCTTTTGTATAGTAATGAAGGGTCAAATATTTGGTAAGTATGTAGGGTGAAAACTAAATGAGATAATAATGTACCGAAGCCCAAAACGCGTCCGGTGAGTCAATTACTGCTGCACGAAGGGTGGTGTTTTTCAGATCAGTAGTATAAGCAGCTGAGTATGGTTAGGAGAGAGTGGCTCCGCGCTTGCATGTAACCTGTAAAAAAAAACTTAAAGTAGCTTCGACAGTTTTTAACAGGGTGTTACTTGAGAGTAATGCTATCAGTTTGGTATGTAAGTACAGCACCAGCAGTTTAAAGTGGTTTTCCTCTTTCAAAATTGCGCAAAGATAATTTTCTCATTTGAACTTTACTCTAGTTATGATAATGGTACATTATCGTCACAACCTATCTTTCTGAACTTTGCTGGAAGTGTTCTTCGAGAACTAGAAGAACAAATCATGTTTCACACTTGTCCACTTAACATATATTTTACAGATGCCAGAACTATATATTATTCCTATAATTTAAGATTGGNGTCATTACCACAGGGTCAAGCGCGTCAGGATAGTGGCTTGCGTAAACAGGGCAGGATACCACTACAGTGTCCCTAATTTTTTCTTCACAAAATATTCAACGAGGACTCGTAAACACGTAGTTCCATAGCAGTAAGAGTAATTACGTCAAAATAAAACACATTCGACATGCTTCATTGCAGTTTACGTAAAACAAAAATTCTCTNGCAGTAAGAGTAATTACGTCAAAATAAAACACATTCGACATGCTTCATTGCAGTTTACGTAAAACAAAAATTCTCTTGGAAACTAACTTGTGCACTAACTACATAACATTATGAAACACAGCCATGTATTTGATACTCAGGAGGCCTAGTAGAAGTTAAATGTAGCACAATTATTGAAAGAAACCTTTCCACGTACATCAAGTGTGTTATCGCCTTACAAATTGTGCCGTGGGACCAAATATGTGACCCTGTTGTATTATTGGAGGGAAGTTTGTAGCAAAGTTAACGGCAGTACCCTGTTCTAGTTTCACAGATATTCACCCACAATATTTTAAATTATAATATACTGAAAATGCCACTTTTGACTATATTAAAGAGTTTCAATAAAACATTTGCTAAAACTATGTTATTCTTCAAGTAGTGTTCTGCCCTAGTTTGAAGTGTGATTTATTTTCAAGNAATAAAACATTTGCTAAAACTATGTTATTCTTCAAGTAGTGTTCTGCCCTAGTTTGAAGTGTGATTTATTTTCAAGTGTTAACATATTACGAATATATTAAATAAGCTAGCTTATTTTAAAGCGTTATTTGTCACATACACTGCAACACAGTTTATTGGTCTGGTAGGTGGGTTTTTTATTACACAATATAAATATATTNGTTATTTGTCACATACACTGCAACACAGTTTATTGGTCTGGTAGGTGGGTTTTTTATTACACAATATAAATATATTTCTATTCGGAAGAATTTATCTAATGAAAGGAGGTTATATTTTCACAAAAAAATGTGAGAAGCTGTACATAGAGTTTCCAAACAAAGTTGCACCAGTGAACTTCTAAGTCAAGTTTGTTGCTGCCTCGCCTGTCAGTGGGACAGTCTTTTGTATAGTAATGAAGGGTCAAATATTTGGTAAGTATGTAGGGTGAAAACTNCCTCGCCTGTCAGTGGGACAGTCTTTTGTATAGTAATGAAGGGTCAAATATTTGGTAAGTATGTAGGGTGAAAACAAAATGAGATAATAATGTACAGAAGCCCAAAACGCGTCCGGTGAGTCAATTACTGCTGCACGAAGGGTGGTGTTTTTCAGATCAGTAGTATAAGCAGCTGAGTATGGTTAGGAGAGAGTGGCTCCGCGCTTACATGTAACCTGTAAAAAAAAACTTAAAGTAGCTTCGACAGTTTTTAACAGGGTGTTACTTGAGAGTAATGCTATCAGTTTGGTATGTAAGTACAGCACCAGCAGTTTAAAGTGGTTTTCCTCTTTCAAAATTGCGCAAAGATCATTTTCTCATTTGAACTTTACTCTAGTTATGATTATGGTACATTATCGTCACAACCTATCTTTCTGAACTTTGCTGGAAGTGTTCTTCGAGAACTAGAAGAACAAATAATGTTTCACACTTGTCCACTTAACATATATTTTACAGATGCCAGAACTATATATTATTCCTATAATTTAAGATTGGNATGTTTCACACTTGTCCACTTAACATATATTTTACAGATGCCAGAACTATATATTATTCCTATAATTTAAGATTGGCATATATCATTTAATACCTGCACAAATCTGAAATGTTATCTCACTACTGTACTACCAGTTCAAAACCTAGTACTTACCAGCTCCACCATGTTCCATTCATACATCTGAATCACCAGTTCACTTCCCCACCTCGAAGCACAGTTTAGTAACAGAGCATCCATAGGTCATGACAAAAGATAAAACTGCTTCGAACTTCCTCCGAGTCATTATTATAGAAATGTGGTATAAAAAATTCTATCTCCTGAAATGCTTAGTCATGAAATATGTAATTGCACTAGAAATAAAAACAGTAACATGTAGGTACATTTGTTTATTAGCTGTAGGTTTTTCAAACTGACAGCAATTAATGTACGAGTGGATTATAAAAAAAATAGTACAACTGGTTTATTCAAGTCTTTATTAGATATGCATTGCATTTTTAATTCGGGTAGGTCTAATTAATGTCAGATTATACAGAATTATATTCATGAGCCACAGACAATTTCATAATATGATAATTTATGCCTACCTTGCGTTTATTTGTAATATATACAAGTGAAATGCTATCGAATGTGCGTAATCGGCGCGTTCAGCGGGCAAAGCATTAGAGCAATGCTTTGCCCGCTGAGCGTTTGTTTGTTTATTTTCTGTGTGATTACAGATATTTCAAGTGAATGTTTTTAAATGTATGCAGAAGTAAAAACGTATCTAATTTATCAAAATTTATAATCACTCAAATTAGTTACAGCATGCAAACTCTCCCATATTTCGAAAGCTTTCTTTATCCAGTTGTGTGAATATCTCATTTCTAATATTATGGTATTTAATTAATTCACTATCACATTGTTTACAAATTTCAGAAACCATCCTTGTATTTCAATTGGCTTGTTACATCTGCTTGCAGCAGAGATATTGTGCAGTATTTTTACAATGCAACAACTTCAAAAGCGCGGTCTTGTAACAGGGCAGCTGACCGTCACGAAGCGCAAAGTGCTGCAGCAGCGCTTTGCCTGCTGAACCTGCCCTATGTTGGGAATCGCTACAAGAAATTTTAATCCCCTACATCATTATAAATAATACAAGCAAGGGAGTTTGAATGACTGATCATTTTTGGCATGTATATCTGTACCATTTTTGTTTACTTGTATGTATGTAAATATTGGCCTACCTTTCCTGAGATTTGTAACAAATTGTCCCATAAATTTATTAAAAAATTGTCTTTGTAAATGGTTGCCTGTACTTTGCAGTGCAATGCATATTACCACATTATAAAACATTTGTATAATTATATTTAAAAAATGATCAAAGAATAGTATTAAAAATATATTCGTCGGGTAGGTGTAAAATATACAACTTTTTATTTATATAGTATAAATAAAAGCCTTAAATGCATATTAATCATATACTGTTTCTCAATACACGACCATAAAGGAAGATGTAGGGGCAGAATGGTATAGTGGTCAGACCATTTGACTCCCATATCAGTGAAATGTTTTTGATTTCCAGCAGTGACACAAGTTTCAATATTCAATTATAGTTTCTGTATTTTAGCGTCTTTTTTTGTTCTCTTTTAAACTTGAGTATTTTATCACAAAAACAGTGATCTCTATAAATAAAATTTTCAAACTAGAATGTGATGGCCAGGGAATATTTGAACACATGCAAAATTCTGATTTATTCAGTTTGTCTGTCTGTCTGCCACGGCAGGCAGTTTTAGTGCATGTGTTTCAGTCTTGGCTGTTAGACTTACCATCATGTTGCCTTGTCATTATATAAATACAGGTATGATTATACCTTCATTTACTGTGAGATTGCTTGGCACTCTGTTTAACTTTATTTAGCGAAAAATGTTGCCTCTTAGTAGGTACACACTCAAATAAAAAAATTATTGTGAACGTTAACCAATGTCTAAAACAATTAACCCTTCCGTCCCATTCCGATAGAAAACATTTTTAAAGCCATTCGTTTACGAGTGTTCACAGGGTCCCCTCATCCCCCTTTATCCTTTTTTAGGTGAAGGGAGGTGGCAGAGCTGAACTTGTACGAAATATTTAAATTTACATAGGGTTTCTAAGTACAAAGGCATTTAAATTTAACGCAACACATTTACACACGCAGACACTCCATAGATATCATGTTTCACAGACGTTTAAACGTGAAAAAAACGTATTTATCAAGTACATGCATGCGAATGCTGTGGTGATTTGAATGACTGCATCGTCTAAACATACTTAAAGGTGGCCATATTTTACCATTTATTCAGTGACAAAATTCCTGAAGTATGCGTATAATATTGTAATGAAACTTGTAATGCTGTTTGACAAATAAATGGTGTGTTTTGAAATCGTTTCAGGTTGGCGACGATTACTGGAAAACATACATTTGGACAACGCAAAATATCAGTGCTTAAATTGTGGAATTTATTTAGGTATTTGTCTCTACCATGTCTTCGAGAAAGGTTAGTAAATTCGGCCAACAGGGATCTATGTGATAAAGAAACACAAAAAAAAAATNTCTACCATGTCTTCGAGAAAGGTTAGTAAATTCGGCCAACAGGGATCTATGTGATAAAGAAACACAAAAAAAAAATATAGGCTGTTAATTTCTTTAGATAGTTACATTTATATACTTTTGTTTTGTTTTCAACGTATTTCTNAAAAAAAAAATATAGGCTGTTAATTTCTTTAGATAGTTACATTTATATACTTTTGTTTTGTTTTCAACGTATTTCTTCATTCTGCAGTACTAGAAAAAAAATTAATTTAAGTTGTTCATCACCAGCCCTTTGTTCTAAACTAAACTGTAGTGGAAGTAGCATTGATAGCCTTATTACACTATCAGAAGGTGTAGATGAAGCATTTATCCTATCTCCAGCTGAAGTTGGCATTACAACATAGGAAATGGTAAGACCACTTTTGGTATCGACGTACATAATTTTTTTTTTTCATTATTCATAAGACAAATTATTGCTATTTGAAACTTATGCTTTGTAAAAAACTGTTCATTTATAAAATAAATTTGTCTAAATGTAATGCATGATAACTACGCATTTCAATAGCTTGAATGTAGTTGTTTGCTTTTTTGATTCCTTTTAACATGTTTAATTTATAAATTTATTTAAATAAATCAAGCACTAAAAATACATAAAAGCTAAGAATATGTAGCAGTTAACTTATGCCAACTGCAGACTGTATGCCATTTGTGTAGTAGTTTGGATGTTCTTTATACATTTTTGCTTTGTATCGCTCCATACACTGCTTATATACATACTGGTGAAATGTATCATAATTTCAAGTGTTTATAAAATTGCGTCACTTTTAAGAGTAATAAAACTGGCATAATATACACTAACATCTTACTATAATTCAAGAACTAATCCCCGCAAAAATTATGGGACGTCAGTGGACCAGCAATTTGTTTGTAAAACTGGTTGCTAATAGTGGTTTCACATGAAACCAGCGGTTACACTCAGAAGACTATTCCATTTGAAAATCACACGTACATAATTTGTAATAAAAAGCGTCGTTGATGCGGATGCAGAGAACACGCAGAAAAAAATTGCATGCGTGCATTTGTCAATGAAGTCTGAATCCATAGTGGCACAGAAAAACTAACGAAGTACGTAATAATACTCATTGGAAAATAATTCTTATTGAGCAGTAATTAAATTTAATATATATCATAAATTCCATGATGATGTTCTTCTGCGAGAGGCCACCAACCTTTGTTCACTCAACCAACAATTTTGAGGTGAAGTACTTTTCTTTACAAATTTTTTTTCATTGCGATTTTCAGAAGAAATAACCTCTGTTATGCCAACGTCATGTATTACTGAACCACCAAATTTAAAGACTTTGCTTAAAAATACTGCAAATGGAAGAATTACTATAGCTGCATATAACAAAGGAAAGGCCTCCTTTGTTATATGCAGCTAAAGTAACGTATGAACAGCATCGTAGGATGCTAGTGAATTTAGTTTTTGGTGACAGGCTCCAAGAAAATAACAAGTACGGAAGTGTAATACTATAAATTTTTTAGTAAATGTAATTTATGTTAAGTTAAATAAAATTACTGATTTTTCTTTCAGGTTGACTTGCCAAAGGAGAATGCAGTGAGTAATCTTCACCGCCAATTTACATACTGCGGTAACTTTAAACGTTAATCATTCGTGTCAGTTTTTTTTATGAATGTAATTATATGCCATTAATCTAATGAAAAAAAAAAAAATGCAAAAGGAAAATTGGTTGACAAGGTTCGCTACATCCTACGGCAAATGAGGCAGTATGGCGCTATTCAGTAAAAAAAAAAATAGCAAACCTTTCCAGAGAAAGATTGTCGTTCGTGTAAGTATTTTGTGCATATTTTCCATCGTATGGAAAAAACTGAAGAAAAAAATTACGGGAAAAGTGGCAGACTACTTCAGTGCTTACGCAGCTCTGAAACAAAAACTTGGTTACGTACTAGTAGGTATAATAAAACCATGAAAGGTAATAGTGAAATAATATTAGATTTACATGACTTTATTTATTAAATAGTATTTCCGTTCTGTTGCTGTTCGAAATTGATTTCATTAGCATTTTTGTTTAGGAAAAGAGAGAGAGCTCGTTTTGGAAAGTGCGAAACATTTTCTTCATATGTTATTTCACTTATAGAGAAAAAATCTCAAACGTGGCAAAAGTAAATAATTTACTTACTACTGAGAATAGCAATGCAAGTCAAGGTATGTAATGTATCCTTCTTCCTTGTTTAAGGTTTCATGGTTTATTGTGAATGTATATCTAAATATAGTTCCTTAAACCTTATATTATTTTGTTCCTCCCTCTACTTTCTCTTCCCTCTGTCTTTAAATAAGATGCAGCAGTAACAAATCCATGAGTATAAATGATTAAATATATGTTGTATTTTGTTTATTCATAATAATTAAGTAAATTGGAAATCAACACTGGAACAGATCAATGCATTATACAGCTGGTTTACTAGTCAAATATTATATCCATCAATAATTTTTCAAAACTGCATGAAAATATGTAAATGCCAAATTTGTAACAATTGACAGCTGCAGGTATGCACATTCCTTTGCAATGAATTTCCTGAATATCTTTTACATGACTATTTTTCTTTAAAAGTATATTATTTGTTATCTATTGCAGACGAACTCAATGTACTCATACTCTTTACACTTGTGAGCCTTTTTCGCGTGACACCAATGATTGAACTGAAGACAGAATTAATTAAAATATATGGTAATTATGAGTAATGCAGGCTTTTACGAATTTTGGATTACAATTTAACAAAGTGGTATGTATCCACGTTTTTAAGTATCCTGAATCAAAGAATCATAGTCACAACATTGCATTCCGCTGACTTCCTACCCAACCCGATAATGGGAAGGACTATGAAGTGCAGGGAAATTGTGAGGGTAAATACCTATAAAATAATTTTATTTAATAAGTAAACACGTGAAACAAAAATGATAAACGAGAGGAAACCCCGAATTTGACTGAAAAATCACATTTGAAGATAGTGGGAACGACCATGAAGACCAAGGAAATGAAGGAAAATTGCATACGAATCGGTAAAATTTCATCACCATTGTAGTGGAAAACGTGAATATGCATATACGCATCTTGGTGCTCTCGACAGATTTTTTGATATTTTACAGTTACTGAGATTACAGATGTGATAGGTTTCTGAACTTTACAACTCTGCTAAACTGCATTACATCTCCCAAAAAAAATTACCATTTCATGAAATTGTTTGAAACGTTGCTTGAAGTAAAAACTCTTTCTAACGATGTAATATTTTATCTTCTATATTTTCATAGTAAATCAAAATATAGTTTTTTTTTTACTTTCATATTTGTGTAAATGATAATTAACATTTCTAAAGTTTCAAAAGCTCTTCTGCAGCTAGTTTTAGTTCTTTATTCTGTAGTTACTGTAATAGTTTATTCTCTATTGATGGATTTATTTATATAAACAGTGTTGATGCTATTTGTAAGTGGCTGGTGATGTTAAGCCAGCAATAGAAAGAAGGGAAAAAAAGGCATCACTAATGCAACTCCCACTACAACCATGTGTCTACCTTGTTGGACAGAGTGAATCAGCAGTGAAATCCTCAAACATTGCTGTAAACAACGTGTTGTACAAACTGGAATCTCCGCTAAGGGCATTGGACCAGTGCTTCAAGGCTTTCTGGGTGTTATCTGCTTAGTACCCCCCTGAAAGAGAGCACATTTGGCTAGTAATTATTATAATTTTTGTTCTTTCAAATTTATACTAAAAATTACAAGATTCTCACGTCAGTGAACAGTGTCCTTGCCGATTGACACTGTAAAAAAATTCAGATATTTAATAAGTTTTAACAATGAACATTTGAATTTCTACATGGTTTTATAAATGAGGGAACTTTTTTGGTAGGTGTGGTAAACTCTGGCACATTCCCTAATTTTTGCATTGTTCATGCATAAGTGTAGAATGTATTTTCTTTAGCTACGGGTGGAACCGGTACCTATATTTTTAATTTTGTAATCTCATTACTCAAGAGTTTTAGAATAGCTGTGACTTTGAAGTTGCTGCATAGCTGTTTATTTATTTGTAATTGCAGAAAATTTATGATTGGTAAGTAAATATCTAAGGAACCTTGTCTGTGGTAAACACAATGATTTAAGGGATATAGTACTTCGTACAGATGTATCAAACATATTCCTTTTCATGAGTGTGGGACACTGTAATTGGACCCTTTTTTAATAGCATGATTGATATGAGCGAAGTTGATCATTTTAGGTTTTTTAGTCGCCAGTCTGATTTTATTCAGTAATACGAATATTATTTATATAACATTAGAAGTAAACGATTTTTGAAACATGTGGCTAGTGCGTATCTTGAGAGAAATAATGCGCCGGATCTAGTCTTTGGAGCACTTACTGCCTCCTGCCCCCCAAGACAAAAGAAGTCTGAATTTTTATGATTTGGCCATAAATGCCACATCTGAAATTGTTTGTGTATTTATATTTTTGTGCAACTGACTTGTTACGCAGTTTGAAAAACTAGAGCGTTATCCATGTAACAATAGTTTTTAAACTATCAATGCATTTCTGTCACATATTAAGTATATTCATTGTTTCAATTAATCCAGTTTTTTATGTGTAGGGAAAAAAAAGTTTGCAAGAAATTTCAACAGGTTGGCATATTTTCGTTGAAATTTCCACGCAAATTTCTACTTGAAGCTAAGCCAGATGAGCCACAAACTCAGTTTCATTGTGGTCAGTTACATCCTAATACGGTAACACAGCTCTAGTTCACTGGGAGAACTAAGTGAATCTGACAGAAAAAGTTGCAATAGAAGAAAATTAGGCTTTAGGAAATAATCAATTCAAAAATATTTCATTAGAAATATATCACAGTATGTTAAAAACTGAAATTGCTTCCTTCATGGCAAATCTACATTCGAAACTATCTCTGACCAGGGGCCATGTTAAAAAACTAACTCTATAAGCTGTATATTTTCTAGTGGTATTTTTTATGGTATGAAAGAAAAATTTGTGCCTACATTGATGAATTGTCATGCTGATGAAGGTGATATTAAGTACATTCAGTCATTGTTTGACGTTAAAGGTCCATTTCACAATATGAATTCAGAATAACTCATATTTCAATATTTTCAGTCATCTGGGTGTTACATACCTCCTGAAGAAAACTGTGTTGGTTATAGGCTCACTAGCACGTCTCACATCTTGGTAATCTTAGTATTATAATGTGACGTCACATTTCATAACTTTTAGGAAAGTTTAAAAACTGTTTTTTAATCGACAAATATGTTTGCAAAGTTAAGTCGTACAATAATTCTTTGAATGTTGTGAATAATGGTGTACTTTCCAATTTTGTCCAAGGTAATTTATGGCAACATATTATATCGAAATTTGTTGATAGGGTTGTCTTTCCTTTATTTGTTTACTTTGATGACTATAAAACTGGAAAAGTTTTGGGGTGAAATTCAGGGGTGCACAAATCAGGAGCTTTGTATGCTAGTCTACCATGTCTGCCTCCTGATTTTCAATGAAAACTGGGCAACATTTTTTTTGCTATGTCTTTTCCATTCTCAAGATTGAACTGAATTTGGAAATTCAGTATGTTTCAGGCCTGCCATTGAAGAGCTATTGTATCTGGAAAATGAAGGTATAATCATAACTTTGCTTGAAGGTAATACAATAATTTACTTTGCTTTATCACTTGTTCTTGGTGACATCTTAGGTGTGCACAGTGTTCTTGGTTTTCTTTAAAGATGCTCTGCAAATTATTCATGTAGGTTTTGCAAGGCCTCGAAACCACAGTCTAGAATGATATTGCAGGAAGACAAAAATTTTCTTCAAACGAAATAAATTTATCACGATGATCTGAAAAATAGGCAGATCTTCAGTAACTGGTATACAGGAGGAGTGTTTGTGGAATACTGTACGTTTATTCCATGTCATACGTAATCAGTCTGTGGGCATTATGTACTATATATATTTGAAGGAGTATGTGTATATTCAATGTCAGACATTTTATCTTGGATTATTTGTGTATATTAATTATTTTCTATTGATAATTTCAACAGTATAGTTTAGATTTTTCAGTTAAGTCCCATGGATGGTAATCTACCACCCTCAATGTCACAGGACAAGTTAATAAGTAAGAAATGGTCAATGTGTGCCTCTGAAATGTTATGCTTTACGAGGGTACTTGGCTTATTTATTGGAGATTAATTTCCGAGAGATAATCTTGTCTGGCAGCTATACATACTCTAATGTAAATTATAAATTTTATTAAAGCACGAAGTATTCAATGGATTGTTGTATTTTGTTGGACAATTTAATTCAAGAGCATAATCAGCTGTACATTAAAGTATTTAAGACATCACTGAAACCTAAACACCATTATACTTTACATTATGGTTGAATCATGAAACAAGTAGGTATGTTATGCTGGGTATGGTCAATGACATACGAGTCGAAACATAGAGAAACTGAATTGTCAGCCAATGTTTGTAACTCCAGGAGGAATATTTCATACACACTTAGCATAAAACATCAGCTGAGACTTTGCAGCATATTTTTACAAAACAAAGGCTTGTCAAGCGACATAGAAATTTCATCGGGAACCGAAGTCTATCTGCCTACACTTAGCAACTATGACAGTTTTCATCCAACAATTTATCCATCAATGTCACATAACCTACTTTCGGTTAATTATGTTGTAGTGAATGGAATGAAACATTTTCCGAAAGTCATGCTGTACGTCAGATATGAATAACACTATCCTTGTTTTATACGTAGCGAAGAGATTTGGCCGGCTCTTAACAGCAAGGTCTTGAGAGTTTTTTTTGTATAAATTACTGAATTATTGGTCGACTAAAATATATATGTATATATTATTTGATGTAATTACACTATAGTAGGTTTTGATGAGCACTATTAGGCTTACGAGGTTTCAAAACTGGATCGGTGGAGATGTTAAGTTATAATGATCTTAACATTAATACACAGTTGAAGTACATGGCAGCTAATGGTAGTACGTACGTTCAGTTGAGTAAAATGTGGAGTTAAGTTGCTGCACTGAATGTTTTTTACTATTAAGTGGAGAAAAGTTTGTAGTGTATTTTTGTCTCACTGTAATATTTATATTCTTGTTACAGGTATATTGGTTCTGGTAAAACTAAACCCAAGTAGCAATTTTTAATTTGTATATGTAGTTAATTAGGCTATATTTTGGAATCTGTAAGTCAAGGAATGTTGAAACCACAAAATAAATGTTGACTTTTCGTATTGTAGTTTACCAAATTACCTTGTCATGTATGCAGTCATGAGAAAGATGTTTTTATGTAGTTAAAGGAAAGGTGGAGCAGTGTAATAATATGTATGTTGTAAATGCGACAAATAGGATGGTAGGCTACCAGTAATATATAGAAAACGACAGAAGCACAAATACTTACAGTGTGGTACTTCTCAGCAGGCACACACACATAGGGAACAGACCTATTTCACGCGATTGTGTGGTCGCAAAATTTCGCTGGACGGGTCCGCTTCATCGGGTGAGGAGTTGTAGGGTTCTGCAATACGCAATATTGCAGTACCCTACAGTTCGCTGCCCGATGAAACTGGCCCAGCCAGCGAAACTTCGCGACCACGCAATCGCGTAAAATATGAGTGGTCCTTATTTGAGTGTCCCTGTTGACTAGTACCAGACTATAAAAACATGTATAAATTTGGACGTTGCTTTTTTCTGTATTTGAAAGAAATATTTATTTTTATTGAATTTTCAGTGTTAAATGTTACAGATGTTGGAAACACTGTAACAAATATTTTTGTGTAGTGAAATGCGAATGGGTATATCTCTTATGAATAAGTTTATAAGAATATGTATTTCCTTACAATTTTGCTATTGTGTATGTACTTCATAATTGGAAACACTTTTAAATGGGCACACACTTTTTAGTTTTGTGATACGTACTGCAATGGTTGCAGTGGATGTAGTATTTCGTATACAACGGTGAGGCTTGTACTTACACGTATTGTTTGATAGAGGTTTGTGAAAATAATGTTTTTAAAATAATCTTTTACATTTTGATGGGTTATTTCTGGTATGGTATAATTTGGCTTTGGGATCATTGAACTTTGGGTAGTAGAAGTTTCTAGTAAATTAATTTTTCGTTTTCCCGCCACTACAATCGCATGTCCGCCATATCGGCAGCTTAAAAAAAACATTCCTTTGAAGTTGAGCTGCTAAATTAATAGCCTTATACAGCTAAAAGTAGTAGTGCTCCTCGATTTGCCTCAGTAATTCCAGTATGTGCCGAAGAGTCAGGAGTAATCTCGAATTCGATGGGGTATTAAAATTAAAATTTAAAAAGTAAACAAAATATATATAAATACATAATAATTTTATTTAACTTCTAAAATTTACAGATATAAATATATCAATATAAATGTATCCTTCAAAATACGAGTTGGTAGACACGTCGTCTAAGGACTCATATTTTGAAGGATAGTTAGATTATGCCACGACCATCGAATTTATAAATCATAATTTTATGAAATAAAAGTTATAAATTTAATTTTATATATTTTTATTTAACACTTAAAAACATGTGTATCGAGTGACGTGTCTAAAGATTTTTTTTTTTTCGACACACACTGAAGAGCCAAAAAAACTGGTACACCTGCCTAATATAGTGTAGGGACCCCCCGAGCACGCAGAAGTGCCGCAAGACGACGTGGCATGGACTNATGCAGGAGGCAATTCACACCATGAATCCTGCAGGGCAGTTCACAAATCCAATATGAGCCAATTTGAGAAAGGGTTGCACGTCTGTCACGTTTAATGATTCTCGTCAGTCGTCGTTCGTCCCGTTATTTCATGACCTTTTTCTGGCTGCAGCGATGTCGAAGATGTGATGTTTTACCAGATTCCCGATCCAAATGTTATCGCTACTTCGGAGATGCTATGTCACATCTCTCGTGCGCCGACTATAACACCACGTTCAAACTCACTTAATCTTAATAACTTGCCATTGTAGCAGCAGTATCCGATCTAGCTGCCGACCGCATCGCGTTACTCTGATTGGTTCCATACCTCTGTTATTTGCATACGCACGCCTATACCAGTTTTTTTGGCTCTTCAGTGTATAAGAATATGTCGTCAGAAAATATGTTTACGTGACTATGACCGGCGCCATATTGGATTTTAGAAGCAAATAAATGTATTAGCAAATATACCTAGTTTTGTATATTTTCAAATTTATGTTTTAAAGTAGAATACTAAATTACTATTATGAAATATAATTATTCCCACTTTTTCGACGCCATTTTGAATTTAATACGCATATGAGCAATTAAAAATAATTAATTATGAAACTAGTTCTAACCTCAAGTATCAACATTGTAGTTGCATTAGCAGAGGGCATGTTTTAAGCGCAGTATGTCTATATCTGATCCCCACGACCTTATAAGCATAGTTGGACATAATTTCCGACCCCGTTTAAGTTATAGACATCATATTCGGAATGTAGGTACTGCTCCTAGCACTGAACAATGTTATACAGCTCATTATTCCATAAGCCCTCTTATAAGCATAGTTGGCTGCCATTTTATAAATGTTGATGATACGGCCACCAAATTCATATCATAGACATAACCCTTAACGACAATAAGGAATGTGTGGTCAATTATGCCGTAACTCATCTTATAATCATAGTTAGTTATCATTTCCGAACTGTTGAAGCGATAGTCATCAAATTCATATGATATGCATCGCCCCCGATGCCGATCATGGTGGTTCGATCAGTTATGCCTTAAGCCTCTTATAAGCATTGTTAGTCATTATTTACGATCCATTGAAGATATAGTCATCAAATTCATATCATAAACATCGCCCCTGATGTCAATGTGGGCGGTGGGGTCAATTATGACTTAAACCCTTTTATAATCATAGTCAGTCATTATTTCCTAACTGTTGAAGCTACAGTCATAACATTCATATCATAGACGTCGCTCTTGATCTCGATGAGGATGGTCGGGTCAATTATGCCTTAAGCTCTTTTATAAGCATAAATAGTCATAATTTCGGAACTGTTAAAGCTATGCCACCCAATTCATAACATAGATATCACCACCAATGACGAAAAGGACTGCAGAGTCAATTATGACTTAACCCATTTTATAAACACAGAACGCTGTTATTACTGTACTTTTTAAGATACAGCCACCAAATTCGTATCATATGCATCAGTTCCTTTGGGGAAAAATGTCTCCAGGGTCAAATATGCCTTAACTCATTTTATAAGCATAGTAGGCTGTCATTACCATACTTTTTAAGATACAGACACCAAATTCATATCATGGACATCGCTCCCGACATCAAAAAAAGCAGGAAGTAATTTATGCCTTAAGTCTTCGTATAAGCATAGAGGTCTGCCATCTCCTATCTGCTAAAGCAACAGTCGTGAAATTCATGTCATATGTTTCGTCCCCGATGTCGATGAGGGTGGTAGCGGAATTATGCCTTAAGCCCTGTTATAAAGATAGTTGTATGTAATTTCCCATCTGTTTAAGATATCATCCCCCTCAACAAAAAAGTACCAATGGGTCACTAAGCCTTTACCCATATTATAAGCATAGATGACTCCCATTTTATATACACTGAAGCTATAGCCATCAAATTTATACCCGAAGGCATCAACCCCTACTTCGATACATCTATCAGGGTACATTATGCTTTAAGTTTTCTTATAAGCATAGTTGACCAACATTTTGGAACTGTTGAAGATATAGCTTCCGAATTTATATCATAGGTATCGCTAGTGACTTTAATCATCATTATATAGGTCATTATGATTTAGACTCCTTATAAGGATTGTTCGTTATCAATTACAAAGTGTTGAATTTATAACTCCCAAATTCGGACAAGTACTGCTCCCAACTCTGTTCAATGAGATAAGTAGAGTTGCCCACATATTTATAAATGTGTTTAAGCCCTTGTATTAAGGACATAAGTAACATGCCGAATTCATACATAATACATCATGTCATAAACCCTTTTATAAACATAGCCAGTCAACCAATTTAGGCTACATTATGTCTTACATACCTGAAAAATAAATTCATAAGTAGGCATATACCATGAAAAGATAAATCTAGAACTAGTTCTAGAATCTGTTTGTCACCCAAGCACCAGCAGATTTGGCCATTATTTACGATAATCCCTTAGGGACATGGGATAGAAACAAGCTCCAATCAACTTGGCTATTCTCTAACTAACACGGTAGTTGCTCACATTTGAGGACCTTGTGTGCACTCTTGTTCACTGTACTAAGATACAGGGATAAGGCGCACTTAAACTCAGCAACTTTCTGACGCAGGCTTTTCTAGGCCCCACAGTTGGTCGCCAAATTAACTTGACGCTACGCCACTGTGGAAGACAGGGTGACTTATAGCGTCGCAGTTAATTCCTCCAAGCACAGACTATAATGTGCCTTAAATGTTGAGGGTATTGCAATAATGAAGTCTTTTGCTGTTTCATTTTGAAGGACGAATATATTGTCTGGAGTTTGAACAAAAACTACATACATCAACACTTCCGAGGTGTGGTACTCTAATTTTGGCTACTCGTATTAACTGGGTCGACTTCGTAGTGGAGGGGGGCTTCTCCAAACGACGACTGTATACCTAACTCTGCTGGTAAGATGTCCGCTGTGGTTGAGCTCCGTCGAAGTGGGTGCCCTTTGGCAAAGGCCTGCTGGGTGTCGTCGTCTCCCCTGGACTGCTCTACTGACGTACTGAGGCACTGTTGTGGCCGGGAGTCCGACTCCTGGCCTGACAACTGACTGACTGACCCTACGCGCGGTACTCTAGGACTGACTGATCTCCCGAACTAACGTCTCTGGGCGGTAATAATCAACTGTGACCCCTCTTCTCTAGTAAAGGGGCTTATATGGTCGCCAGCCTCCCCCTTAAGTGTCGGCATGTGTCTCTATTATTGGGTGAGGGGGTGAGGTGGTAGAAAGCAGAACAATGCCTTTCAAAACACATGCCCTGGCTCCAGAAGGTTAAGGGGGGAGGTGGCACTTTGCTCCTAGCTTGCTCTGTCAGCTATTTCTCGGTGTGTTTCTGCATTGTCATGTGGTTAGCTAAGGGGGGTGGGGGTTGTCTCGGCACCATTATCCAGCTTGTCAGCTGTTTCTTCCGCGATGCAAGTTTGCTGAATTTAGGCGAACTGTGTTTCTCTACCTCGTGATACCTCTGCGCTCAACAGATCTCACGGGCTTGCTAGAGGTGTAGGGGGGCGGATGGGTGAGGGGGGTGGACTAGGCATCAGCGACATGTGTTATAGTTGCCACGCGTATCCTTCTTTGGCTTGACCTTCCCCTATGGTGACTGAAGTCGACATGTGTCTCTCTAAGCCCTATACTGGTTACACAGGCGGGGGGCTGGTTGTGGGACAGTGCTGCTCTAATACTTATAATGCATCACACGTCAAATTCCCCCCTCATATTTTCGGCACTGGCACACTCCGTGCCTAAAATGTCGGTGTTTGTTACAATTTTACCTCTGGGGACTAATCAATTCTGTGCTCTACTCATCTATCGCCTCTGTCGTGGCTCGTGCTACGTGTTTTGCTCGCGGGGCGGCCTCCCTCATGAACTGTGGCAGCTGTTACTTCCCCTCTCTGTGTCTATCTCCCTTCGCCGTCATCTTACCTGGCCATTACTCACGGACCTGCATCCCCATGGTTGACAGGACCGCCCTTACTTGCAAAAAGGGCCTAATGCTCTGGCTCTGCGGGTTACCAAAATACAAGGCATTTATTCACAAAAAAACTGAGTTTCTATTCCTAGGTTCTATTCCTACCGTCGAATACATGATGCTGCACACTTCTAACTTCTGGCTTACTATTTGAACTCGCTAAATATAAACAAACGTAGTACCACACCCCTCGGAGACTCAGTACAGTACTTACCAATTTACAGGGTACAAATTACATGGTTACACAGCATGACCTTCAAAATTACCTTAATTGTTCTTCTGTGCTTCGGTTTCCTGTTAAGGCAGAACACCTCGATGTATGCAAACAACCTGTTGGCATATGGCCTGTATGTATTGCACAGCGGGCAATCTTTATGTTTTGGTGACAGGTATGTATTTAGTGTTTCGTCGGCGCCTAGGCCGTACAAATAAAAAACCCTCTTATCGGCTAGGCAGGCAACTCTGTTCGAGAGTTATTTCTAATTTCTCGTACTCTGCCAATTTTTAATAAATGGCTGATGATAATACACAAACAACACTGACTCATGTTACGTTTTTACTTTACGACAACTAACAGGTCGTGGAAAAAAGAAAAAATAATAAAGCTTATCTGTCTCTCGGCTGTTGCTGCGGCGTTTGCCGTTAGGGCAAATGTTAACATACTCTCTAGGTAAAAAACTTAAGAACACCTTCTACTTCGGTTCCTTGCTGAAGGCCTCTATTGGATATCTTGGAAATTTCATTAAAAGTACACTCAGGCACACTTTAGTGTGGTATCTACAAGTCTTTCGGCTGAAGGCCTGACTTCACTGGTCAAACTGTAAACAGTTCTTGTCGCACTAGGTTGTTTGGCAGGTCGGGTAACCTGGCCTAATTGTCTCAACGGGGTGACATGGGTAATCCCTTACCCAACAGAGTCTGTTTCTGGCTGCGGGTGGTGGCTTCTTACACCTCGGACTGGAACCTGGATGCGTCTCGGCATCTGCGCGGTGAGGAGGTGAGGGCCGCCTGGCCTTCCTCTCGCTCTGTTGACTTACTGGACTGCTGCATTCCAGCCCCTTCTTGATCGGTGCTCTTCGCTTCTTCACATTTTTGCTTCTCGCCTACTGTCTCTTCTGCGTCCGCTTTCTTCCCGCACATGCTCGTTTTTCCACTTCTGTCTTCACTCTCGCCTGTCTGTCTGTCCTTCGCCCGCTAGTCTTCTCGCTTGTTCTCCTTTCCACTCATCTTCCAGTGCGCTTGTACTTTCAGCCTAGGTTAAGGCGTCTCTGGCGGGCGGCGACGTTTCTCTCCGCCCGGCGTTTCTTCTAGGCTGGCGCGCTTCACACTTCGTTATCGCGCCCGGCGGGAATGAAAGGAGATAACGTGCGGTGCTATATTTCTTATCGGTCTGCCCTGTGTGACTGAATACTCTGGTGTATTATCTGAGATAGCGCGTGGAGCGGCGCTGTGCGTAATACAGTAGATAACTCGTAGGGCTGTGTTGCCTTCGCGGCTTTTATAACTGTTGCCCATTGTCTCTCCCTGACCTGGGTCACTGCCCCGTGACCTAGTGATCCACTGCCATTCATTTGCCTCGCTACTCACACCTCTGGCTCACGTCTCTTACGCGTGGCCACCATTCTTTCCTGTTTCTTAACATTTGAGGCCCGTTAAGCTCTCCTCCCTGGCACTTTGCTTACGTTCCTGGCTTCGCGGTTATACACTCCTCCACCTGCCTATTTCTCTTTTCATTGACAGTGTCCCTCCTTCAGGGCACTTATGACAATTTTACTTTGGGTAGGCGCAGAATTTCATCCTAGTCTGCCTACCACACATCATTTCCCACTGTCTAGTGGAAATAACCTCGCATTTTCCCCTCCGATCCCGCTTCACGCTACTGGCTCGCTAGACTCGCTCGATCGCACTCGTCCGCTCCTCGCTCCTTGTCGCTCGTCAGCTCTCGAAATATCTCGCCACTTTATTGCCTGCCATTCAGCAATGGGCTGTTGTGGCCTACTCCTCTGCTAACCGCTCCTTGCTAACTGTCCTTCGGTCTCCCGCCTCGCTCTCTCACTCGAACTCGCTACTCATCCTCGACTGGGCGCCAAAGGGGTTTGAGACTCCCTTAAGTTTTTGGGTTCCTCCTTACTAGCTCGTTACTTCGGTATGTTCCAGCCTGACTAGTGCGGCCATCTGGTTTCGGGTGAGACCCCTTTACTCGGGTATACGGGTATAGTCTGGTTCTTGATACTTTCTTTACAGATGTATCTACGCCCCACTGTTGGGAAGCCAAATTAACTTGACGCAGGCTTGTCTAGGCTACACAGTTGGTCGCCAAATTAACTTGAAGCTACGCCACTGTGGGAGACAGGGTGACTTATAGCATCGTAGTTAATTCCTCCAAGCACAGACTATAATGTGCCTTGAAGGTTGAGGGTATGCAATAATGAAGTCTTTTGCTGTTTCATTTTGAAGGACGAATATATTGTCTGGAGTTTGAACAAAAACTACATACATCAACACTTCCGAGGTGTGATACTCTCATTTTGGCTACTTGTATTAACTGGGTCGACTTCGTAGTGGAGGGGGGAATCTCTGGACGACGACGGTATACTCAACTCTGCTGGTAAGATGTCCGCTGTGGTTGAGTCCGTTGAAGTGGACGGCCTTTGGCAAAGGCCTGCTGGGTGTCGTCGTCTGCCCTGGACTGCTCTACTGACGTACTGAAGTACTGTTGTGGCCGGGAGTCCGACTCCTGGCCTGACAACTGACTGACTCTCCGCGTGGTACTCTAGGACTAACTGCTTAATACAGCCGAAGCTGAGCTTTTATTTGTTAACGGGGCGCTGTTAGCCATAAGGCCAGCCCGCACCCCGGCCTCCCAGTAGGCGGGGAAGAGGGATCACGCCCTCTCAACGCAGACATGACCAGCGCTTACCGTTATTGATCAAACCTGTAGCTCCGACCTGTTCATCAGGCCGCACCGAGCATAGCCCTGATCTTATGTAACAGATCGCACCGAGCATGTCCTACCACAATGCCTGAGATTCTAGCACTCAGATTACCAAGCGTGTGGTCTAGCCGGAGAACTACCCACACCCCTGACGTCATCTCGGGGATGCCCCCAGAACATGCCCTGTTCACGTCCAGCTCTTCAGAAAGAGGGGAATTTCTCCGAGCCTTCTACAGCATGCGGAGAAGGCTAGGATTGACTGACTGATCTCCCGAACTAAAATCTCTGGGCGGTAATAATCAACTGACCCCTCTTTTCTCATATAGGGGCTTATATGGTCGCCAGCCTCCCCCCTTAAGTGTCGGCACATGTCTATTATTGGGGGAGGGGGTGAGGTGGTATAAAGCAGAACAATGCCTTTCAAAACACATGCTCTGATTCCTGAAGGTTGGGGGAAGGTGGTACTTTGCTCCAAGCTTGCTCTATCAGCTATTTCTCGGTGCGTTTCCGCATTGTCATGTGGTTAGCTAAGTGGGAGGGGGTGTTCTCGTCACCATTATCCAGCTTGTCAGCTGTTTCTTCCGCGATGCGTGTTTTCTGAATTTAGGCGAACTGCATTTCTCTATCTCGGGATACCTCTGCTCTCAACATATCTCATGGGCTAGCTAGAGGTGTAGGGGTCGGGTTGATGAAGGGGGGGGGACTAAGTATCTGCGACATGTGTTATAGTCGGCACGCCCATCATTCTTTGGCTTGACCTTCCCCTGCGGTGACTGAAGTCGATACATGTCTCTCTAAGCCCCTATACTGGTTACACGGGCGGGGGGGGGTTGTGGGACAGCGCTGCTTTAATACTTCTTATGTGTCACACGTCACTTCATTAATGTATTACTATGCATACTACCGAAATAACATTTAATTCCCTTTGTCATCCCTAATAAATTAAAATATGCTAATTACGTAATTTTATATCAGCAACATGAAAATTGTATGCAAGTAATTTTTTAAAAATTATAAATATTCATATTATTTTATTGAAATATATACTCAACATTTTCCTACCAGTATGCAAGACACCTCTCCGACCACTGTGATGGCACCAGGGGAGAGGAATTAATACTGGAAAACAAAGCCACACCGATTCGGAAACTGCCACTGCGACGACTTGTGGACGGAGTTTATAATGGGTCCACTATATTTACCACCCGACCTACTTTTCGTGATGACATGGCAGGCACATTTGCGAAAAGTAAATCTGACTTTAACAAAATATGCAAGCAATATGTGCATAGATCTATCGTCTTATATTATTTTATCAAGAGCAGAGATTTAAACTTACACCATTTAACTTATCCTGCAGAACTAATATAGCCATATTCGTGAATATGGTATATTTCGTCAAACCAAATTAAAAAATGTATAGTGTATCCCTATCACCTTCTACTCTTTACAACTATAGATTGCTATATGCCGACGAAAGTATAATTTTCTTATTGACCCTAAACTACACAACCCCCTACCACAAAGAACTAAGTTCGGTTCCTGGTGGGGTCCCGTCCGATTTTCGTACATAGTGGATTTGTTGATGTTGGTGTGCTCCCATTTCCCTCGCTCTTTAATTCAACCACTGATCCACCTCTACTTCACGTTACAATCGTCGGCACTGAAAGACGTCTGCTCTTAAGCAACACAGCATGACCTCTCACTACAGCATGTAAAATGTATTAGTTATTCTTTAAAAAAAGCAACAAAATTATGTTTAACATGATTACCTTGCTTTTAAAAATCACGAACCGATTCTTCATACGCATGTAACTTGTGTGCGAGTTGGTACTAGTAACTACGAAACTATGAAACTAGTTATATTGTTAGAACTAGAGACGAAATAAAATTTAAAATTAATAATACAATTTTATTCACAAAATAAAAGTTAAATTAACATGTTGCATCGTGTAGTTTAACTCATCTAAATATTCGGACAAAATTTTGTCTACCCGATTGTGTATAGAACCTTAAATAAATCTTCAGTTTTGCTAATGTCTTTTTTCCCCTTCACTACTACCATTTATGAAATTCACGTCTATAACACGCATGCGAACCTAACTGATTTTAAAAGGAAACCATTAACGGAAGCAAAATAAATATGTCAAAATTAGTAGATATGCCAATAAAATATTTGCTGCAGGACAACATTAGTCATACTTTTATTCTACAAGCGAAAACTTTTCTGTGCGGCGTCACTCGTTCTTATAAATTAACGAACTCAGGACACTAACAGACATTCTAACACATATTCATACCCTCCAGATGTAGCATGCATGCATAATGAAGCTACTGTGGAGTAAGTGAAAATTTGTACTCACATAGTTTATTAAAAAAAAAGAAGAAAACGCCCACGTCCGTTCTTACTGCAGAATATGACACGAATGATGTTGAGTAGATCACCGCAGCCAACATGGTGCTGATTTTCCGTTGGAGGCACCCCTCATTCTAATTCGCACCAGGCATGCCGTAGTTCGGATGGCCAGCAGAAACTACCGAACGATATCCTGCTAGCTGAGTAAACTGTGCTGCTAAATGTGTTTGGGGTAAATACTGAACAATTTTTTTTGAAATAACATTTATGAAAGGAAAACCAAACCCAAATTTTTTTTGTGGGGGTGGGGTGTTAAAGATATTTTTTTTTCTATTAAGTAGTAGCCAATCCTTTTTCTGCAAAACATTTATTATCAAAACAAGTCCTAATTTCAAATATTTATTCAGCATATTTTTTAATCGCTATGCATTAATTTTGTTGCCGAGACATATACTACATGGTGTTATTCTCTCAGAATTATAAATCAACCTGTTTCACAGTTAAGTTAAGGGTTTTATTAGCTACTTTCTAGGGTAGAGTTGCAGAACAATTTTTACTACATAGGACCCGCCAGTACATTCTTAAAAACTATACATTTTATTTGCCTCACGGCGCTTCCTATGTTACCATCAGATTGTTACTGTCACGAAGCATTAATTAAACATACCACTAATTTTTTTTTTCAGAAATTCTTTTCATGTGAAGAAATATTCTGCCCTAACCAGTTACATTGCGACTTAAAACTATTATATTTCTCAAAGACTCGCCCCTGCCAGCATTTCATCGAACTTGAAATAATTACATTCTTTTTTATCAGTTATGTATATTCTCAGCCGTTATCCCCAGCCCTATATAAATAGCAGGCGAAAAAAGTAGTAAGGTAGATAAGGCTTAATGCCTCGTCGAGAGCGAGGTCGTTAGAGACGGGTCAAGTTGCTCAGAGAAGCAGGAATATGGAAATAATCGACCATCACATGTAGTAACGAACTATCCCAGCATTCTTCCATTGTGAATTTGGGATACCATGGGAAAAACCATTATCAGGATGTGTGGAACGGGATTCAAACTCAGGTTTTCCCAAAATACGAATGCAAAAGGTTGCTGGTTACTTTGTAATTTCATTTTACAGACTATCATAATCAATTTTCTCTTGAATGTGTGTCAGCATCATATGTGAATTTTTAAGTATCTTATATCTTACTTTGTAAGCATATAGAATTTATTTCAAAATCATCGGAAGTTTATTTAGTAAAATTTTTTTTTCATATCTAAGGAAAATTTATTGAAATAAAAAATAAATAAAAAACTGTTAACAGCGTAAGATTGTTATATAAATCACATATATTTACAAAACAATTCAGAATGGATTACATATTGAAAACAATTTTTATATATTGCAAAACACTTCCTTGTTTATTAAGTAATTTTATATATTTAGAAAATATTTAAATATAACCACAGAAACAATGAGGTGTCCTACAGTTATGCACAAAAATTAAATGATTGCTATTTTAAAACAAATATTGCAAGTATGTTAATTTCTGCAATATATATTTTTAATGATTTAAAACGATATTTACATAAAAAATACTCACTATTTAAAGTGTAAGTAACAAATGAAAGTACAGCTCTAGTTACAGCCTATTATGTTTACATATTCCTTGGGTAGGGTGAGGAAGTCAGCACATACCTGCCATTTAAGTAGCGAAAGTAAGTTTGTTCTCAGTTGTAGAATATTCACAAAATTTAGTGTCCAACAAGACCCCATGACAATCATTTCTGCTTCCTCACGACATATTTTTTCTACACTAGCTTCGACTCTATCTTCCACATCATATTCATTGTACAGAGGTACATTCGTAGTCTTCAATGCTTTTTTACAATAATCATCATCGTGTGGTTATGGTTTATTGTACCGGCACTCCAGCCTTATAATATATTTTAAAGTCCCGTGGTTTTCCAGTTCTTATGTAAGTTGACTTATTATATTTTATTTCACACCTGCCAGATATTACGAAGTGTCTTTCGGCTCACCTGAAGAATTAGAGTAGCTAGAAATAGGGCATTCGAACGCAGTGTCTTGACAGGGTGCCGGGAGCCAGAAGCTTGGTAAGGAAATGACAAACCTCATGCGTTTGCATTCCGCTTCAGCGGCGGCCATATTGGCAGCAGTGCACAATATTTGCCAAAATTCGAAAAATTTCCAAAATTTTGGCAATTTTTTTTTCAAAATTAATGTTTTTGTAATTATTTTTTCAAAATCAATGTTTTTAAAAGATTTATTTAATATTTCAAAAGTGTGATTAAATATTTTTTAAGTTAAAAAAAATTCTAAGCATTTTAAAAATAAAAAATAAAATATTTTTACTCGCTCATTCCCTGGTGGCCATGTTTGTTCATGGGGGCTCCCTAAGTCAACGCCAAGGAGTCGGCCATGTTGGTTGTTGCTCCTAAAGACACCACCCAGTCGTTATGTCATGCTCTGGCATTCAAGGTGTCGCGGTGATGCAACAGATAGAGCGCAACTCCATGCTCTTGCATTCACACACCGACGGCGGCTCCCAACAGAGACACCAGCCACGACATAGCCTCGGGCTACGGGGCTTCATGCTCTCGCTTTCCATAGCAAGGGTGCCGCGATGATGCAATAGGTAGAGCCCAACTTCATGCTCTCGCATTCACGGGGGAGATGGGCGGGCATGTCCAAAGAGAAAAGCCGTAGATGGCTAGTTAAATGTCATGCTCTAGCATTCCATTTCAATGGGGCCGCAAAAGCATAGTGGATAGAGTGTATGTTAAAACATCACGCTCCCGCATTCACAGAGGAGGGGCAGACATGCCCCAAGAGAGACGCCTGCAATGGGACGTTGCGAGTAGATGACATTTCGATGTAAGGGGGCCATGGTGATGTAGTGGCTAGAGCATATGTAAAAAATTCATGCTCTTGTGTTCCATACGACGAGGGGGAGGGTGCCACAGTGATGGAATGGATAGATTGAAAGTTAAATGTCACGCTCTAGCATTCCATTTCTTCGGGAGGGGGGCTGCAGTAGTGTAGTGGATAGAGTGCAGAACTTCGCGCTCCCGCATTCTCAGGGGAGGGGGCAGATTTGTAGGGGGGCTCCTTACAGCAACACGCCCAAAAACCACGAGTGGGGGGCCGCAGTGATGCAGTGGATAGAGTGCAGCGGATCCCAAGAGAGATGCCAAACATGAAAACAAATAATGTGCTAGAGCCTTGCAGGTGTTTAAACCCCCCTTCCATCCCTGGCCCTGGCCCCCGCCTCGTCGAGAGACACAAAAAAATTATGTACAGATACATATAAGTCTTACCATCACACACACACTCCTCCTCCCTCCATGGAGCAGTGGCATACTTACATACATGTGCGCTCGCATCAGCGTCCAAGAGCGAAGTAGAAGACCGCGTAACACACACACACACACACACACATCCTGGCCTATCGACACTTACCTCAAGCCGTGTGGTCCTCCCAATTACCATCGACATGGCATAACCATGTAGATAGGTCCCGGGCTTGGAACCGGGCAGTACACTATTCCTATGACACTACCAATATATATATATCGTAAGTATAGTGTACAGGCTGGTTGCAATGCTGCAGACAGTTGAAAAGCGGGTGCTTTAGGCAATGGGGAAAAAAAAATATAATTTAGAGAAGAGCACTACAGTGATATACCAAGACCGCGCGAGGGTGGGACAAAAGAGAGAAGGAGGGACATGTGTGACAATTAGCAGTATGGTGGACAAAAACGCACACATACATGACAAAAATAATAATAATAATAATAATAAGAACAAATGGAATTGACACAAGAAGTAGTATGGTGACAACCACCACCACTCACGGTAAAGTAGCATGACAAGACGACTGAGAATAAATACAGGAACTGTACAAAAAAAAGTGTGAAACAAAACAGACATGCCAAGGTTGCGATGAACATCTCGTTAGGACATCTGAGGGGATGGAACAAAGAGATAGATGGAGTCACAGACGTGACTATATATATATATATATATATATCACTAGCAGCAATATCTGGTGTGGAGAGAGTTGTAGTCACATAAGTGACAATATATGTAGAGCAGTAGCATGAGGTAATCAAGAATAGATGATGTACAAAAATAATGCCAAGCTGACAGTAGTTGACAAATGTACACTTACATATGTAAAAAATTAGCATGTTATACAGAATGTTGTGAAAAACATGAATGTTGGTATACCTGGCAAGGCGACAATGGCTTTCATGTGCTCCAGTATACCTCCGAGAAAATGAAAACATGTACAGGACGTGCTGGTATCAGGCCTGGCAAGTAAGATGGGCACTTGCATGCGCTCCAGCATGTTACCACCCAGTATACATGGCAAGGAGAAGACTGCAACCCTTGTAAGGGCTACAGTACACTGAATCAGACTGCGCATAAGCCAATAAAATAGTATACCTGGCAAGCCATCCGGTCTTGCACGGGCTCCAGTATACTGCAGGAAAGAAACAAAACTGATAATCTACCTGACAATTTTAGGAACATACCTCTTGAACGAACTATAGTAGACTATCAGGCAGCATACCTTTCAAGCCCGCAACACACTTGCACGCGCTACAGCATGCTTATCGAGAAATATGGCTACCAAAAAAACCGCTCAGCAATACACCTGACAAGCGGAATATGAAGATGCCTGTAAGTTCTCCAGTACACGCTGGGAGAAATAACACTCTCTCCAAGATGACATACATAACTACATAGGCCTGACCCAGAGCTGTTTTTTTTTTTAGGGCTGATAACCATAGGGGATGGTATGAATGGCATCATCCAGGACTTTTCGCTTGTCGTCCATCCACGAAAGCGCTAGTTTGTTCGCGTGCTCGGTGTAAACTTCGTGGTGGTATGAGCGAATACTACTGACCTGTACTTTCATGCTGCACTGGGCCAACAGGATGCACCAATAATCGTCAAATGTTAACGTGTTTCCAACTACGCACCTCTGTAACCCCTTCGCATGTTTCAGCACCATATTCTGGCAACAGAATGCATACATCTTCGCCGACAAACCGACAAACTCAACCATAGCAATACACCTGCACTCATCCTTAAACATCACAATCACCTTGGCGTTGACTGGAGAATAGCAGGGATGAGTGGAAGGGTAGTCGCTAGTGTCGAACTCCGACATGAGCGCCGGGTCAGAGGCGAGGTCGCTGTAAAAGTCAGCACAGTCGAGCTCCATTATATAGGAATCGGTGTCCATATAGGAGAGACCGACACTGCTCCCATACTGCGCTTGCGTGACGTCATAGTAAAAGAGATACATGAGTGTCTTTGACAGATCGAGTACGACAAACCCAGCGTATACCAAATATGGGCTTGTCAAATGTTACGCTCTCTTGGCATAATTTGACTAAGGACAACGATTCACCGTATACCTTTCTGCATTTAAATGCAGGTTTAGCATTTAATTTCTTCGCCCGAACTTCTCTACACACGAGTTCCATACGCTGTCGTTTGCTCTTATTTTCCATAAGTTTGCTGTATGTTGAGTTATTCATTAATTAAAAAAAGTCCTTCTCGAATGTGTTTATGGCTGCATGACATTTTGTCGTATTCATGTCTATATACGGCTTTAGCCGCACCTTCTGATTGAGTTGAAGGACTCGGTGAACAGCCTTCAGCCATAACCCATGACCCAATGCTTGCTTCAAAGTTATGTAATACATGATATAATGAAGCTTGCTCTCCAGGGTCGTCATGAGTTTAGCGTGCTTGTACCCGGGGGGGGGGGGACGCTCATTCACTGGCAAGAATGGAAAATCCATATACACTTCGTGAAGAGCGGAAGGGTATTCTACATCTACCTCCAGGATGTAGCCGACATATCCGTCGTCTTGTGCGCTCATCACATCGATGCTTGTTCTTGGCAGTCCATTCGAAACCTGCATATGGAAGCGGCAGATACATCGCCCGACCGTATAAATTATTGGCATCTACATACTGCTGGTGGGTAGATAGCTTGCTGGCATCATACATCTCTTGTATATGCCTATTATTGGCAAATGCATGCCGCTTAAAACATTAAGCCACCCCTCCCCGGATACCTGCCTCAATCAACAGGTGCATATTATAGTCCTGAGCAACTCTAATTTCACCTGTGTATTGTGCAACATTGCATCAAATGAGAATCCGGGCACGCTAATGTAGCGCACATAGTCGAGACTGAACGTGCATAGACAGAGCCCCGGAAATTCTCGAAGACGTCGCACAGAATCAACACATCCGTCTTGAAGTAGAGCTCCGAATAGTCTCGGAGGGTGCGGCGACCGAACACGTTCCAGATGGTTTGTGCGTGCTGGTGGTATTCCGCACTGACGTTCCCCCAGTAAGCCTATTATAGAATTACTCTATAGCAGGTATCCGCGGCTCTTAGAGCCGCTCAGACGAGCTAACATAATCATAGAGGAAGATGCTTTTTCAGGTTACCAGCTCTAGTTCGCGCTCTACAGTGAAGAAGCGAGATGTTGCGTGGAATTCGCCGGATGGCAGATTCTGCTCGAGAGTTGCCAGGCTGGCAGATATGAATCTATATGTATCAATGAACTGTATAGTGAACTTGTCGCCCAAACTCTTACTGAAGGTGATGAGATTTTCCTCGGTACGAGGAATAATAAATATGTACCGGGAATCTTAGCCAAGCTGCTTAATAATGAAATTGGCATTATATGTCAAGTTATGGAAGAGTATCGGCATTCTCTGGGGGCGGCGACGAAGCTTTTTGCAGTTATTACAAGACCTTCCGATTAAACTGCCTGTAAAATTATCATGGTCATGCACCTTTCGGTTGTCGTAGGTGAACACCCCAGAACAGTGGCAGCAGGCAGTGGCTAGAGCATAGCCAGCCTGTTCCCCATGCGTTAGTGCTCGCATAGGTTCAGACTGACTATATACATCTTCCACCAGGAGACCTATCCTAACCACTTCTTCCATGAAGCATTTCGACGCACATTCGCCCGTGTAAATGGTTACAGCCAGGGGTAGACTGGTAATCTTGGAGGCCGGAATAATTGCATTGTCTACTTTGATGTATATGCCATAAGAATAGGGCTCGTGTTTTTGGTACCTATATGTGTAGGAAGCGTCTGGGTTCGGCTAACACGTCTGCACAGGCAACAGCATCGCCTCTAAGTCTGCATATACTATGATAGGTACCTTATTGCCTTTTTGGTAATTCTGGAACTTGAGCACAGGTGGTTTGCCATCCGCGGCAGGCTGCGGCATGTCTGCGCGAACAGCACTGTGGTCATTACAATACCACCTGTGCTTGGCCAGAGTTTCGGCACCTGTCAACCCATTCACATGTGCTTGATTATCAAATGCTTTGAAGCAGCACTTACAGACATCTACACCGCCATGGTGTGATGTCACCTGGGAGTGTACCAGTCGTGAGAAATTCTTTACATAAGAATAGTGCCAGTTCTGATCCTCTGCAGGGGTGAGCAGCAGTAAATCAAAGGTCTGGGCCAGTTGTTCTTCTGTCACCCATATCAGCACTACTTTTGTATTCTCGCCAAGAGCGTGAATATTAATGCTGACCCCCGAATTGGTGCTTTCAAGCCTAGCTATTTGACGTAGAGAAGTTGGGAAATCTACGGTGAAAAAATCGAAGCGCGTCTCCAGCCTGGTGTAGCGCTGGTCGACGCGCTGCAGATCTCTCCCCTCTACAAAGGGTGCCAGTATCGCCCATTTAAAGCACTGCAGGTCAGCGTTTGTGGGTTGATAATCTCACCTTTCTCCACGAAACCTGCAGGCAAGGGGATGTACGACGAGACTCTTAGGAGATCGAGCTTATTTATGCGTAACTGGACCCATTTTATGGCAGTGAGGGTCCAGCGTTTGCCCTTTCCCATATAGTCCATTTTCCCGTGACAGACCTTTGCAATGGCAGCCGACACCGCCTCCTCTATGAAGGCCACATTAAATACAGGCACATTCTTTGTCTTAAATGCACGACGATCTACCTCGTCATCGTGCGGCTCCAGTTTTCCATAAACGCACTAGAGAAATAAATTTAATTTGACCGCCCCCTGGTTCTCGACCTCCTGCTTGAATTATTCAATTATATTTGAATTCATACTCTCGAGGTAGCCGCAAATGTCTACGGGCCCCCTCGAGGTATTCTCCGCGTCGTGTGTTCTCATAACGTCGATGAACGCGCTTTCCACCTCCACGAACCCATGCGAGTTGCCCTCACCAGCCCCAGTGGCAATGAAGCCTCGATGAGGGCTACCCTCACTCGCAAGAGCCGGAATTACATGGGAAGGCCCAGGCTGCGGGCTTGCCACTCGTGCAAGCTTCGCCGGCCGGGAGGTGGGGTTAGCGGTACCAGAGCACTTTGCACAATGTGCGCAATGTCGATCTGCTCTGGTAAACTGCCGGTCGCAGGTCCCACATTGTAATGGTTGAACTGTGGGATTCGCCCAACATGTGCATTCATGGCAACGGGCATCGCAAGGACCCCCGAAGCCCTCAATGCAGAACGCGCAGTTGGACGAGGCAGCCTGCCTGATCACTCCTGTACAAATCGTTTTATGTCCTAAGAGATGTTCGGCATGTGCGAAGGGGCGTCCGCACCGCTCGCACAAATATTGGGCCAGATGCCGGAATGGATTGAGAGAGCCATTACGCTAGTGGCGCAATCCAATCCAGTGAACCATAAACAGCTGGTCACATTAACCACACTGTAGTGCAGGCCTAAATATATTAGGAGGGGTAGTAGTTAATGCAGCAAAAGAGGATGGACTGAATGCTGGTGATCATGAATTGGTAACTTCCATCTCTTGATACAATTAGGATTGAATAAATGTCTGATGGTGGTGGTGGTGCCCAATGCTGAAGAGATATCCTTTGAAACAAACCCCACCCTGTTGCCAGGTTAGTTCGTATAACAATGTGTGTGTATGTGTGTATAAATGACAAACATGCAAGTGACATACAACACTAAACAGCATGGCCAGTACACGCACACAACACTCTAGATAAATTACAAATAAACAAAACTTTGTGTTAAATATATAAATATATAGAGTGGGGGATAAAACATGCAAGTGAGTTCGCGGGGTCTCGACCCCGGGAGTACAACGCCTAGGGGATGCATTGAGCAGGGGGAGGGAAACAGTGAAATGGTAGGCATCCTCCTCCTCCCGAGTCTCGAACCTGAGGTGATATGCATACAATGCAGTAGCCGCCAAGGCCTTAACCTGCAGGAGATGTATGCAGGATATGCCTCGAACACGCCACATTAAACGAAAAGTTCACAATCTGTGTGCTAAAATATATACAGAAAGCCTGGTAGGGACAGGTTTTGAAGTGGTCAGCCAGTCGTCCTTCACCGACTAAGGGCCGTGTAGTGGGGAAAAAAAACACACCACGAGAGTGTTAATTTTATATATATATATATATATATAGTACCTCAGCCCAACACGTGGCCCCCCGACAACGAGTGAACAACTCAAATAAATGCTCTGGAATAGAACACTCCATGTTCACGAGGGCACTGTTAAAACTACGAACGGAAAGTAGTTACTTGTACTAGACACACACACAAGGGCAGGTGCATTGGCTGTCATGTGCGAAGTGCAGTGATATGAACTCCCAATGAACAACTACCATCCGCAGCACACACGATAGATCTTTTACCCCGATGTATGTCTACTAACCAGTACACGCACACGATGCAGAAGAACACTTACCTAGAATTGATGCTTGGTAGTGAGTGCCAGCAGATGGTTGAGAACCGTCGTGGTGCTGAGGACACGTTTCGTGATATGCGCAGAGCGCTGCAGCAGCCAGATGTCATCTTGGAGTATATATATATATATATATATATACACAATATGCCAAGGTGTTGCTTATTCGCAACTGGCATGTATGGATCAGTGGTCTGGCAACAAGCGGAAGTGTAGCGGTCAGCGAGGCTGTATATATATACCCCCTAACACAATGGGCTAGCACAGAGAAACTCGTCAACCAGTTATGTCAGTGGCCTTGTGCAGGCAGAGGACACAGGTATGGCTAGCCACACTCACACACACACAGAGTACAGCAGTACTTGCGTTTACCATAACTTGTCCCTTAATGGTGTGTGTACAACTTGTTCTTTCAATATACTAGCAACTCTTGTTATTGCAGGGTCTCCACCCAGAACATACATTTTCGCGACTTGCGCCTTGGTGATAGGCAAGCAGCTATGTGCCTATGAACTGTATTCTGCGGGTACTGTATAATCGCACGGGGGTTTTAATTTTATTATGACTGTTCACTCTCTACACTCAGAAATAAAAACCACTCACACGAGTTTCAGAACACACATATATATATTCTCACATAAAAAGAGTAAAAATTTGTGTGATTACACACAACAACAGAATTTCTCTCACCATACACCTTACAGGAAAGGTATTGTTTGTGGTTAAACAAAAAAACTGAATGTACACGCACACAAATCGTGTTTCAATTGTGCTTACACATAAGTACCACAAAACAAGTAATTGTCAGTTGTTACACACAAAAAAAAATCAAGTACGAAGAAATAGGTATTACAATTCCCTTTTTCATTTTAAAAAACAAAATAGTTGTGATTAGCCAACACACACATAGAGTCTCACAAGAAGTATGTACATTGAGCCTTCTGCCATTTGCATTGTTAACATAATCATACATCAAGTACAAAGAATTATATATAAACATTCAATTCCTTTTATGCAAAACACAAGGCACGTTTTCAATTACATGAACACATCAAAACGATAACTATACCTATACAATTTAAGAAAAAATGTTTATGTTAAAAAACATTACAAATAAAACTTTTTGTGTAACCCCATCTGCGAGCACAACTGTAAATAGTTATAAGAAAATATCAAGAACTATACCATTAAAAGCAAAGATTGTCACACACAATACTAATTGTTGTAAAGCAGATTGTTTTTGTTAAATACATTACGAATTAAACCTTTGAGCACTACACCTTTGCAAGCAGCGTATTGAAGAGCTGTATCAGTACGGTTTTCCGCTCTGCAACAGTTAAATGTCTTGCTTCAAGTAGTGAAGAATTCCCGCAACTCAGGCAGGCGGTTGTGACAGCAGCCATCTTCCTCTTATGGTCAGGGCGTGGCGCTCGCTGGTAAGGCCCTTAACGGTAGCAACCTTCTTCTTACGTTTGGAGGTGGCAGTGGGCGGCCGGACAGCATCACCGGTGATGTCAATCACGACAGCAGAACCCTTCTTCGTACATCTGGCGGCGGTGGTGGCGACATCAGGCAGCTGGGTGGCAACCTTCATCACGGCAGCAGGAACAGGAGTCTCTGAAATCGGTACACAGTCGGGAAGGTGAAAGCGAATCGCATCGTTTATCAAACCGTGCATAACCACCTCGTCAGCATTACAAGGCAAGGGAGTTCTGTTCGCATATTGTGAACTACACATCTCCCCAATACAGTGCAGTCGATCATCTGCTGACAGGGCTCGTATGAAACAGGCATGTGGGCAAACAGCCAATGTGCTATGCCGTCACACTGTTCACTATACGAGAGTGCATCTGGAGCGATGGTGGTGGTGGCTGGATCTCCTGCGGCAGCAAGTTAATAGGTGATGGCGCCATCCCCAGGCGTCACACTGCTGTAGGCAGTCTCCGGACGAAAGGTACGTTTATCTCGAGCTCACTGAAGTCGACTGGTAGGTAAACAGAGCATTTATAAAGCATCTACACAGCGTCGACACGAGCTTTGACCAATAGCAGGAGAAGGCGTGCAAGTAGATTGTACACAACCTGTCAGCATTTGCACTTGCTGAGACAAGTCAGTTCACCCTCGACCGATGCCGTACCACCTTCACTCTTCATTATGTAGTAAAAAAACCGCTGTTGGTATTGTTTAGGCGTTATTTATATACGGCCTCCCACACACACACACATTAATGAAGCAAGTGAAGCACTTGTTATTTGAATTCAAGACACAACATACCTTAGCAGCACATGGTAGAGTGCATTTAGTGCCACAGTCTACCAGCGTGGTCGTATGTATGTGCCCTGTACACTCTTCGGACCAGCAGTAGGTAGAGCCGGTATTGACATCGCGCAGGACATAGTTCAATTTCTTGCTCCTATGGAGACGTTCATGACGTAGATCGGTAATATCTTCAATTTCGGCACGTTTCGCTAGTATGCGGCCATTTTCAGGCAGCTCGCTGTTTGGCCGGAGATTGAAGATGGCACACTGTTCGTCCTTGTAGCAGGGTAGAATGTCCCAGTGGAAGTTGTCCCAAGTGTCGTGATATCACCACAAATGATTGTCACCATCACAGATCTGCAATTGCTCATGTCCCAGCTCAGGTTTAAACACCACTATTCTATAACCAATAAAGTAACTCGAGTATAAGTTCACATCTTCCGGTAGAAACATCACACAGTCACGTAAGTTAAATGTATTACACATGACAGACTATAGTTCCCTTCTGAATGATACACAAATGCCTACTGCGGCAGGTTCAAACACTTGTCCCTTCTTATATTGTAGCCAGGTACGCCTCGCAAGTTAACGGAGAACACATAGTCGTCCAAGTAATTTTACCTATGTTCATGCAGGTCGTATGAATGTCTCCGGTACAGCACTCTGTCCAGCGGGAAATTACACTGGCAGTTGCAGCATCGCAAAGTTCATAAGCTATTGCAGGAGTAAACCAAACCTGGCGTATATACTCGGTGCCTGCTTGCGTTAACAGAGTACTGAGTGAGCACGGCAGCGTAATTCTGGGCCTTAGGTGATATACAGCACATGATGTTACATTACACTGTACCAAGAGAAAGCTATCCTCATTGGTACGACACACCTAGTGTTCGAGTCCGGTACAGCATTCTACCTGGGCGTGCTGACCGGAAGGTTTGAAGTGAACTCTCCTGTAGCCGACCGTGACTTCGCCCTCGTACATGACTAGCAGGTTGAATGTTGCGTGCATGGTTGCAGACAGGCGTCCACGAACTAAGTGCAGTGGCGCTGGGTTGACCACCATGTGAAATATGTGAGACAAGTAACAATACTCATATGTGCTAGGAGCGACCTTACGAGAATTCTACGACATGCATAGACCGTCCGTGGTCAGCAGGCCATATCCTCGTCAGTGATTAGTTGTACCTACCAAGTCGGCAGCCTGATGCGGAATTCCTTGTCTAACATGCATGTGACAAACTTGCCATATGCAGTCTCGGTCCACCGGAAATCGGAGGCCAAGTAAAGCTTTCCTATGACCAGGTCTGACAATGTCGTGTACTGCCCCATCCCGTTAAGCTTGGTGAGGAGTCCTTCCATTGCTACTGCTGCTGCTGTTGTAGATACCGGATCAGTATTATAGTTTCACTCATCGCAGGCTGACCTATTTATATTGGTCCTGGTGGTGTTGATTTTTGACAATAATTTTATCCTCGCAGCAAGTCTCCCCCTCCAACGCCTTAACTGCAGAGCATTCAGGCACGGACACGTGCGTCCAAGCCTGCAAGCAGCGCACACATGGAGAATTTTTTTTACATATCGTTCTCGCAACCTTCGAAACGAAGGACAGCCAGCCTCCTCCGTTTGGAGGTCACAGATTTTTCGGTTTGTGTCGCAATAGATGCTTAAATGATGCTTCTGCTCCGGCCCGGCCAAGAAGACAGTCTCACTCCCGTTTAATAATGAGCTAAGTACATTGCACACTTTATTATATTCTACATAAACCACGCTCCAATTGTAACCATGATAGTATTGTTCCAGCCATGTATTTGTTACTTTGCTTTTAACGTCTAACTCATGCCATGGGAATGGCGGTAAGAATGTGAGTGATTCTATGTGCACGTCAATTTACGCCTCGCAGATACGTTTTATAATGAACCTGTGCTGCGAGACGAAGCCCTAAAAGTTCACGTACACTCTGCTGAAGTATAGTCGCCACTTACGTCAGTACTTTAACTATCCTGTCTCGCACGTTGTACATTACAAGTCTGTTGTGAAGTATTAACGCATAGGCCTGGGTAGAGGGTGGAAAATTCACACCTGTTGATATTTCAATCCTACAGTATACTACGCCGGATTTAATTCAATCATCCTGATTACTAACGTCAAATACCAGTTGGCGCACCGTTTTCATAAAGGCATTCGGTTCGTGTGTGGGGGCCTGCGTTTATCCATAGTATGACCTCTGGAAGTCCGCGTATATTTGATAAGGGACCATATATGCACCGTTTGTAAAAACCAATGTACAAATCACCATACGGGTAAGCATCAGAGTTTTAAAAAAATTTAATGTTCTTAATATTGACATGATCAAATTTCGAGCAGTCTATATTGAGGGCATTTCGCCTGCCTGTCTGAAACGCAACAATTATATATCGCGGTTTTTCACTAATGAAACTAGTTTTAACATTCCAATTTACGCTCGTGGATGCAGGAATACTCGGGTATGTCTCTAAACTCCATGTACGAAACGCAATACCTACATTCCTTCCTTTTTCCGCATATTTAATTAATTTTACGCATTCAGACATGTTGACCTGCACATGCGGTAATAAACTGTCAATCGCACTTTTTGCTAGCTACCCGGCTTCTGCTCCCGTGTCCTGGACCGCGCTCGACTGCGTGTTAGCAATGTGAATAACTAACTCTTGCTTTGAATTAATAATTACATGCTTGTAATCTTCTGCGAACCCCAACAGCATTGCTAGTGGAATACATACTTTGAATTTCCCATTTGCATAGACAGGGACCTTAAACTCCTCGTTGATGCCCCAGCCCGCCATTTTGGCAGCAGGCAATTGGTTATGCATTAATGACAGATAGTTCTTTATGGTGGCCGAGATTCCAACATCTCGCATGGCGTCTACCTCCCATCCGTTCAGTTCATACGCGATTCTACTTATTATGTGAAGTATACAGTTTCTAATGATTTTAGTCATAGCGGGAAGCGTGTTGCCCAACTTCTTCAGTGTTCCACGGAAGCACAAATATGAGTTACATGGCACCGTGTATATATCTTGGTTTTGCACCAGAATCTGGACCTCGGACGAAAGCATGTAGGGGCCGGGCAGTAGGTTGAATAAGTGTGGATTTCAGCCTTGGTGATCGTGTTTTCGAACACCGCCGGATCCGCAACGTTTAATATTTCCGCATCCATGCTTGATCGTCAGGCCCAATTTTCTAAGGTAACGCACGTTTTCAGGTGTTAGCGCTCTGCGTGCTCGACTCGTACTGACTTTAGATTTGGTACCGTACACGACTTTTATTGCATTTGCATGCTTAATTTTCAGGCCCATCTTTCCTTAAATGCAAGCGGACAGTTATCTCCTCGCCTCGAAAATTAATCAATAGTATCAATATTGGTCCACTACGGACACTACGACCTCCTGTACGTTCGACGTCACTACCGGAACATAAATGGGTGTTTTCGCTACATTTACGAGCTTAAATCCTGGTGGCACCATCGCTTAAAATTCGTGCAGTGTCTGGCTGGGCTTGCCGTTGAGATACGACTCGTTAACCAAATTGCAGTTTATCCTTATTACATTTGCAGGTAATATTTGTACCAGCAGCGTAGATTTGTATGTGTTATTACCCTCATATGTGGCATTATCGAATCCTAGCATTGAGGGGAGAGTATCGCTGCACGAGAAGTCTACCTGTGCACTACACTTCATCTCGCTGTGCAAAGTGTTCGCATTACCACATAGAACCAACTTTGTATCCTGTCCCAGCTCCCATTTAAGATATGCACCTATGTCCTCGATCTCATACGAACCTGTGGGAATACGCACCACCCCTCTCTGCCCGCCACCTTAATGTAATAGAACATACAATTTTCGTAATCTATGTTCAGCACCAAGAAGTACATTTGAAAATATATCACCACCACATACCCCCTTCAGGGAGAGTGGTGGGAAGTACATGGAACGCAATTCCGAACTGTTGCCCGACAATATCAAGGCAATGGACATGACTTAGGTCCGCACCTAGCGCCTACTCGTTAAGTATCTCTCTGATAAGGAAGCACAGACAAAGGTGTCCGCAGTTCCATGATCGCAACTTTTGCTCTGCTTTGTGATTCTATTATATTCGTGCTCCTCTGAAATGCGTTTTCAGTTCTGGTGGGGTCCTTAAATTTACAAAACTGTCAAAGTAGTGGACCGTATCGCCATTCTTTTTATATGCTGTCCAATGAGTTCCTGGACCTGTGCTACTGTCGCGGTTTACTATGCCGCACTCTACCCGATGTGCGTGACAGGATAGTCGATCTCGCATGAACACTCCCCCGAAATTACTTATTTTTAATTTTCGTGCATAATTATGTATTTTAAAGTTTGTTAGCGGGTGGGCTGGCAGCCCCCTTAAGATCGCCTCGTTCTTTTGCGTTGCCGATTTCTCTTTCTGTCTCCTCCCCCTGCCACTTGTTTTTAGGGACACGGGTACAGCCCGCGACCGTTTTTTGCAAGCGTCTCCATTCGTCTATTGTGTCTCAAAGTCTCCATCAAGCGTTTGTTTTCATCTTTGGCCGTATTAACAGCCCTGGCTATACTGCTGGCGCCTCCAATCAAACTTCCCAGTACTCCAAGAGTCGCCTCGTTTCACTGCTACCCTACGCGGTTTTCTGCCAGAGCATAACTTTTTCGTCCTTCCAAATTTCAATCCCTACCGCATTTCACCTTAGTCTTCATAATTTTCGACACCCCCCATGCTGCTAGNCAGTACTCCAAGAGTCGCCTCGTTTCACTGCTACCCTACGCGGTTTTCTGCCAGAGCATAACATTTCGTCCTTCCAAATTTCAATCCCTACCGCATTTCACCTTAGTCTTCATAATTTTCGACACCCCCCATGCTGCTAGGCATTCCCCGAGCTTGGCCTGTGACGACCCTACTATTGACTTTGCTTTATCTGCAAGAATCGTATCGGCTATGTGTCTATCTGCTAACTTAGTTCTTGTCGCATAGGCAATGTCGTGTTATTTGCAAGCGTTGTCTTACTTGTTAATGGGTACGTCGCCTCACTGTAATATTCTCTCCAGCCGATTGCCAGGACTGCAATACTTATAACCCAGAATGTGTGCTTCAAAGGGGAGATATTAATTAAAGTATTTACTAGACCACTTCCTTTCTTGGCGATCTTGCACCTACGATGCATACCTATCAACTGACTGTTAAATCGCATTGTGTTACTACTTTATACACTTTGTGATAGAGGCTGGCTATGAACCTGGAGATACATCGTCATCATCATCTTCGCCATTGCCATCTGGAAGTGGCTTTAGTTCGACGTCCGGGTCGGTCTTCACACTACAGATAGGGGGAACCGGTTGCTCCTTTAAAGTATGCAGCCAGGATGATTTCGGGCGGAAGGCTTCTTCCAATACTGCGTCGCGCTCCATAAGGGCGCACTTGGCTTGTAAGTACTTATCGTGAACGCTTGCAACGACGCGGCATAAATCCTCGAAAGTGGCAGACATTATACTAAAATTTATAGTGACTTTTTCGTACTATATATATATATTTATTAGACAATGGCTCTACATGCAATCAAATAGACTATTTTATCTTCGAAAGTATTTAGTTTCTGAAGCACTGCAGTACGCACATACTCGCAATGCGCCCATTTTTCATCGTCCATGCGCATATCGTTTAAGTTACGAACAATCCTGTGGTGGATAAGTCGCTCTATATCTGCAAGGCCCATACTCAAAGTTTGATTTCGGATGTCAATTTCTTCGAGCAGATTTGTACTAAGTTTATTCGTCATCCCTTCCAATATCTTGCTGAGATTCGTTTCTAAGCTGCCTACGCTCTCCAGCTGCATACGTAATGTGTTTAGCATTGTCGAACCTGCACCTGACACATTAAAGTGGTCGTCTAGTTTCGCAGACAGGATAGTAAACCTCTTAATGTCGAACTGCTCGAGCTATGTCTCGACTGCTGTGAGCTTGGCGTCCACACCACTCAGCATGTCGGCGCTCTCGGTTGCTATATGCAGATTATCTCTCAATGTTGCAGCAAGGGTCGTGAGGGACCTGTAGTCGACACGATCGCCTAAATCTACCAGTTGTGCTTCCACAGCAGACAGCTTGTTTGCCACTATGCTCTGCATGTTATTGGTTAAGTCTGAAAATGTTTCATTTTGGTGAGGGACATCATACTGATGGTCCAAGGTTCGCGTCTAACTTCTTACTTATTGCTTCCAGCGCGTTCGTGTCATTAAGGTAACTGCCAAGTTTCGTGGCAAGAACTCTCACTCGATCGTCCACGTCGTTCGCAGCTTTGTCATTAAGGAGACTGTCGCATTTCGCGGTCAGACCGCTAAATTGATCGCCTACATCGTTAATTTTCTTCTCCATAGCTGCGAACACACCACCTAACGTGCTGAGTTTCCCTACATCACCGGATACGTTGCTCAGCTGGGCGTCCAGCTTGGTGTACAGTACGTTTGTGTTGGTGAACAAACGGCCTTCCATGGCGACGAGGTTTGATTCCAGCTTCGGAGGAACCATGCACTCTGTCCATACATTAAGGTGCCTGTCCAGTAACGCTGTGAGGCCTGCTAGAACTCTCGCGCTCCCTTGCTCCCCACATCGATGATTTTCTTCTCCAGGCCGATATCCTAGCCCCTAACACGTTCAGTTTAAGTACATCATCGGATAGTTTGTGCAGCTGGGCCTCCATATTGGAAGACAGTACGTTTGTGGAGCCAGGCAGCCTACCTTCCACGACGTCGAGCGTGTCCTTGGTTATGACGGTGGTCAGGTGGGATACCTTTTCGATTAACATGCCAAGCCTCAAATCCATGTTCGTGGTAAGTATATTGGTATCGAAGAGGCGTCCTTCCACCATGGCGAGCTTCCCACCCACCACAGACAGTTGCTTAATGTCATCTGCCAATGGGCATAATTTGCTTGTCATGGTCATATGAACACTGCTGGCTATTAGCTCTCCCACACTGCTAAGAGCTCTCTCTAAGGCGGTGATTCGCACCAACAATAATGTGCGCAAATGCATCTCAATACTGGTTTGCAGTGTCGCCACCACCCGCATTCGAGCCATACCTGCAATTAATGTGCGCAACTGCGTCTCAATACTGGTTTGAAGTGTCGCCACTGGCCACAAGGCCTCCGAGGTAACGCTGCAGATGAAGGATACGTTCGTGGCGTCTCCATCATGTTTCGCATCGCCTAAATTCTTTGCTCGTTTTCCTCCGAAACTACAGATCCTGTCATTAGTAGATATAATACAGATTTCCGGCATCTGCTTCAGACTACTATGGCCGAACTTGGGTACTAAGTAGCTCATACTTCACGGATGCACTATAATGAACTGATCAAAACCACTACAGTACCGTCTCTTTTCAAGTGGAAACTCTTTTGCTTTAACTAGAAACCCATGAGCCAGCAACATGCACACATGTCTTTAAATTTGTCGAATGCCATGTCGGTATTAACATGGTCCGAGTAGACGTGGTGTAATTTCAGGTTGTTCATGCGAAATAGGACTAGGAAATTCGCATTGTCACATAGAAGCTGTTTAGGCATACGTGAATATGTTTGGCATAGGTAAATAGAATCCACTGCTACATGGCGTCCCATGCTGAAATACTGCTGCATGGTCGCCTGTTTCTCACAGGCCATGTCGTCAAAAAAAAACAAGGAGTTCGGTAAAGCCTCACTTGGCTGCACGACTGCGTCGTCACTAAATGGAAAATAATGGAGGCCAGCAATGGCTTGTAGTATTTGCGCTAGTTGTAAGTACTTTAGCTGATGAAGAGATTTCGAGTATAGATACACGTTTTCGAAATGCAGACCGTTGGGTTCTTCTAGGAGACCAACAAGGACACAAGTTTTCTCGAAGTTGCTCGGTCCCACTATGATCCCTCGTACTGTGTCCAGTAATAACTCTCCATGCCATAATTTAAAAACGTTAGTTTCATCTTCGTCGACATCACTGATGCGGACAGGAAGCGTGGTTGTCTGCGGTACAATCTCCATCGAACTGATAAGCGAATCGGTTAGTCGGTAATCTTTATGTTTGTTTTTTTAGTGCCTGGATGATCTCTGTTATGTACAGTGTGTGTGTGTGTGACTCGGTCTTCCACTTCGCTCTTGGACGCGGACACGAGCGCACATGTATATAAGTATGTTGCTGCTCCAGGGAGGGAGGGGGAGTGTGTGTGTGATGGTAAGACTTATATATATGTATATTATTTTTTTGTCTCTCGACGAGGCGGGGGCCGTGGGCGTGGATGGGAGGGGGGTTAAAACACGTGCAAGGCTCTAGCGCATTATTTGTTTTCATGGCTGGCATATCTCTTGGGAGCTGCTGCACTCTATCCACTGCATCACTGCGGCCCCCCCCCCACTTGTGGTTGTGGGTGCATTGCTGTAGCACGTCTGTCCCCGCCACTGTGAATGCAATCTATCCACTACACTACCGTGGCCCCCCTCCCCAAGAAATGGAATGCTAGAGCGTAACATTCAACTTGCCATCTATCCGTTCCATCACTGTGGTATCATCCCCCTCCTCGCAATGGAGTGCAAGAGCATGTAGTTTTTTTTTACATATGTTCTAGTCAGTACGTCACCATGGTCCCCTAATTTGAAATTTCATCTACTCGCAACGTCCCATTGCAAGCGTCTATCTTGGGCCACGTCTGCCCCTCCCCTGTGAATGCAGCAGCGATATGTTTTAACATACACTCTATCCACTCTGCTACTGTGGCCACCATTGAAATGGAATGCTAGAGCGTGACATTTAACTTGCCATCTACGGCGTTTCTCTTGGGACACGCCCGCCCCCTCCCCTGTGAATGCGAGAGCATGAAGTTGTGCTCTACCCATTGCGTCACCGCGGCACCCTTGCTATGGAAAGCGAGAGCATGAAGTTCCGTAGCCCGAGGCTATGTCGTGGCTGGCGTCTCTGTTGGGAGCCGCCATCTGTGTGTGAATTCAAGAGCATGCTGTTGCACTCTATCCATTGGATCACCATGGCACCTTGAATGCCAGAGCATGACATAACGACTGGGCGGCATCTTTGGAAGCCACAACCAACATGGCCGACTCCTTGGTGTTGGCATAGGGAGCCCCCGTGAACAATCATGGCCACCAGGGAATGAGCGAGAAAAAATATTTTTTTGGAACTTTTGATATGCTAAGAATTTTTTTTTAATTATTGAAATATTAAATCACACTTTTTAAATATTAAATCAATCTTTTAAAAATATGAATTTAAAAAAATTAATTTATAAAACTAATTTAAAAAAAATATATGTTTTTGAAAATTTATATTTTGGAACAAAAATTTTCCGAAATTTTGGAAATATTTTCAATTCTGGCAAATTTTGGCACTTGTAGCCAAGATGGCAACCGCCGAAGCAGAATGCAAACGCATGAGGTTTTTCATTTTCTTACCAAGCTTCTGGCTCCCGGCTCCCTGTCAAGATGCTGTGTTCGAATGCCCTATTTCTAGCTACTAATTAGTCACAACATATGTCTTCAGAGGGCCACGGAAAGCAAATTAATTCAATACGAATCCATTTGCATTCGCTAAGGCTGGCGTACTCGCAGGCTCATGGCGGGCGGGAACTAAGCAAACTTTGAGGTGTTATGATACTCCTCATTGAAAATTTTCTCTTGTTTGCGATATACCACACGTTACTTTTTGTCCGAAATGTTTGATATTTCTTAACAGCTGAAATTTTCGACCACACTTATAGCAGGTTTGAGTCAAATAAGCCCGTCTTGTTTTCTTCAAACAGTTCCCATTTCTCCCATGTAGTCATGCCCTACGACTAATGTTGAAACCCTTGCCTCAGTAGTCACACGAATATCTTGAGGTCTGCGGTGAATTATGCACGAAGTTCACATCCAGCTCCGAGGCACACGATCACACAACAGTTTTCGAGGAAGCAGGTACCTGAATTTCTCATGTATGTTTTTCCAACAATACACTTTGTTGCGTAGATGATACTGGAAGGAGACCTCTGCATGTAGTAAGATGTCTTACTAAGTTGTCACGTCGTCCAAATTGGGATTTGAACTTTGAGATGGCAACCAGCCTTATGTCGTCGGGCATTGCTGCTTTTATAAAGTACTTTCTTACAGTATACACACAAATAATTTTCTGGAATGTGTTACAGCTTTGCTCGAGACGAACTTCTCTCATCACTGTCTGAACAACAACTGAACTGTGCAGTCTACATGTAGCTGTATACATACATACTCTTATTGTTGCCATTATTTCACCAGTAGGTTGATTTTTAATTCACGAATCTTATCACAAGCGTTAACTCAGACAGGTATTTGGTCTATTTGTCAACCACAACACGTGCAGTTGTAAATCGTAAAGTTTTGCCCAGATTTAGCGCAGTTTGAACTCATGACTACAATAAAAAATTAAGAGCGAAATAAGTTCAGCCAGTATCCATTACACATATAATTGTTACTTCTCTCGTGACGATATGCATTGCTACTCTTACTAAAGATCTTGTCCACGCAGTTCAAATGATGTTTCATTATTGTCGATAAAGGCAGCACACCAAAACCCGATGCAGGAGGAGGTACCTGACCATTGGAAGTTTGTGCCGTTTGTTCGTCATTAACAGGAGGAACAAGACATTAACAAACATTTAAGGACTTATCACATAGATATGCTTTGCAATAGGGTTTTATCATCAATTTGTGCTTTATATATCTCTTTCTATCACAGGCATATGCAGATGTCATGTTGCATTAGTTGCAACGATGTCTGAGAGGTTCCAGTGATCTGCCGAAATTTTCCATGGTCGTGTACAAAGACTTCGGTGACGTTATTGAATCAATTTTCGCTTTCCTAGGTATCATGACATCGCAGGAGGTTTGTAATTTCAGAAAATATTGATTCACAGTTAGAGAAACGATACCTTTGTATGTAGCAATATGTCTTTTTAAGTTGTCAAATCGTACAAACTGTCATTTGCACATTTCGCATGCTAATCTAGCTCGCTTCATATAGGGAGGGCAATCAGTTTCGTGTTGTCGAGCATTGTTACATTTAGACAATTAATTTTACAGTTACAACAAAAGTAAATTTCTGGAGTACCTCCCATCTTCACTTGAGATGTTGTTCTCTTTTAATCTGAATAACAAATGAGCTGTACTGTATATTTATATGTTTATATACTATATGCTAATTATATAATACTAGCAGGTATTTTTAATTCACAGCACAAACCACTAGCATAAATTATGCAACTCTCAATATCGGTTTTCTTTTTTAACAATCTGTTTTTAACAATTACATTTAATAAATTTTTCCCATATTATTTATATTCACACACTTGAATTACACTTCTAAAACTACAGTCACCAATAATAATTCTGTCTGCCACCAGAACCAGTACTACAGTACTGAGACATTGTTGGTAACACACCGGCATACCTTAATGCATATGTCTGTCCAAGATAATTTTTAGCGACATCTGCTTTCCACACTTATCACATAAATATATAATGCAGTCAGGGTTATTCTTACAAATATTAATTTCGTGTATTCGTACCAAGGTGTCTTAATTTAAAAAGTTTGCCTTAGTAGATTCATTTATATGACGTAAGTGAAACAAAACTGAAGTTCACAGTCGCCATCGTCGTGACTGCCGGTGCAAACAATGTTGATTTCTTGATCTCCATACACGGAGATGACATCATATCTTATTTGCTTGTCTGTGGTGACATTCTCATCAGTCCTTGTTGGTCGCCAGATGTTATGTGAGTACGCGCCTCAGCCATTAGCTCGTAAATTATTGGTGGTGAGATCTTCTTGCAAGTCTTGTTATTGCTTATCAAGTTTTGCCATATAAACTGTGCCCCACATTTGTTACAGGAAAACCGCACAGTACGTGTGGTTGGCAAGCACCAATTTTCGTGTACTCGAGCATTATATCCTGTTGTGATTTCCTTGCCACAATAACAGCATTGCCTCCTTGATACCGACATTAAAGCAGTAGATACGCGCACTGTTGACATCTAGGTCGGTGATGTAATAGGCATTGTAATCGTCTTAAATGTCACCAGGGTCCACAAATACCTTATTCGTATTGTATTATATTTTTGCAGTCTACGAGGCTAAAAGCATTGATCTGCTCTTGTCCACATTTTTTTTTTTAATCAATTTGTTTTAAGGTTGCAGAAAAATCTTGTGTCGCGACAGCAAAACTGTTCTTGCAGCAGAGACAAAACTGGTTTTCGCGCGGCTGCAAAATCATTTTTGTCGTAACTGGGAAACTGTTTTGCAACGATAGTCAAACCATTATGGCAAGGGCAACCAACCTACTATGGCAGTGACAGCCAAACTACTATGGCAGTGGCTGCAAAACCACTATTTTTGTGGCTGCAAAACCACATATGCAGCAGCTGCAAGATCACTTTTTCAGCAGCTGCAAGACCACTTTTGCAGCAGCTACAAAGCCACTTTTGCCACAGCTACAAAGCCACTATTGCAGCGTATACACAGCCTATTTTGCAGCGGCTACAAAACCACTTTTGTCACAGATGCAGAAACCTTTTGCATGGACCAATAAACTACTAAACTACAGGCAACCCAACTTTTTTTCAACACTTAAAAGAGATATTATTGATGTATGCAACATACAGTTCAGTGGTTGCCAATCAAAGTAATTTTGAGGTGACCTTTAAACTCAGGATATCAACAAAATTTTGTGTGCACCGAAAAGTATTTTATCGTTACTATATAGACAAATAAATTTGTGGTCGCCAACAAAATTTTTTTGGTCACCACAAAAGGTTTTTTTTATTGTGTAAGATCAATATTTCTTGAATAAAATGTGTTGTGTATGTGAACTGAGATGATGTTAGCATACAACCTACACAACAGAAGTTATAGATTGTAAATCACACAAACGTTTGTATGAGACATTAACAAGTGTGAGTGAGTAATGTGGAAAAGGTAACAAATCATGAACATTAATCATTACTAAACGCAACAAAATAATTCACCCTAAAAATCAACTATTTTGGTTTTTATGTTTTTTTACTTACAACATTGATCAAAAAAATTTAACTATTGTAGTGTAAGTTCAAATACGCACACGTAATGCCGATGAAGTGTAAGTTAAAATAAGCACACGTAATTCCGATGAAGTGTAATTATTTTCTCCCTTATGTTTTTCAGTTCCAAGAGGTTTAAGTATTTTGAGGGAATCTCGGAAGATGATAAACGTGATGTTTACAAGCGCCTACATTACCTGTCATTGAAAAATGAACAAGATTTGTTAATTTAGCACACTGTATAAAATGATGCCAGTCAAGATAGGAAACTTATTCCAAAAAGGTAGACAAAATATTTACCTAATTAATTATTATTGAAAACAAACGCACACAAGTCTGTTATTTAGCATTTTTGTCTTTGAATACCATCACAGACAAGAAGGTAAAATAATTCGGAAGTTACTTTTAATAGTAAAAGTTCCTGAAGACAAACGAGGTAAGTGTAGCATTGCAAACATATTGCCTCCTGAAACCAGGGAAACTATTAGAAATCTTATTGGGACATTCTCTATTAAACAAGCACACTATTCCGGAAAGACTATGGAATTTTTGGATGACCGTCTAAGTGTTTATTCAATGTATCTTCTTATGTAATATAAATATCCTGATCTGAAATGTAGCTATCATATGTACTTAGATGTAATAAAAAATTAAGTTAGTTTTGGGAGACCCCATATAGACAGTTGCTGCAAAGAAATACGGGTTCGAGCATGTCTGCGTGTTGATGTCTGTATCGCCGCATGCCAGCCGTTTAGCTAGCTAAATTCCTGGCTGCAGAACCTGTATCCAGGAATATGCATTTCGAAAGGACGATGTTAATCAGTGTGTCGATGATACATCTAACAGATTTGATCTTTCTTCTAAGAGCAATCACACATTGCTGCGCTACGAACCGATATATACCCGACCTTTATACATTTTGGTTTAATCATCACTCTAGACTTGTTACAGTATGAACATAAAGTGCAAATTAAGTAAATTCTTTGCAATTTCTGCGGAAAAACATGTACAGCTTTGCAGAATTTACAATGACATGAAATAACGTCTGCAGAATGAAAAGTTGAAGTGTGACTTTTGAATGTAAAATCTGCCAGAGGCAGTTTATTTGGAGGGATGATTTTAACAGACATTCTTAAACTTGTAGCTCTAACTCTGTCTAATCTCTGCATGCTTCACAAAAAACTGCACAATCACTTCACTTGCTCCACATTCTCCGCATGCTTTACAATCGCTCCATCTGCTCCACATGCTCCCCAATAGCTCCACAATCGCTCTAACTGCTCCACATACTCTGCATGCTCCACAATCGCTCCACTTGTTCCACAATCGCTCCAAAAGAGGGTAGTGGTAACATATAAACAGGTTGAGTATTAAAGAATACCCCAAATTTTAAGGTCAATAATATCAAAACCCAAAAATTTACAACCTTGATTGGCCAATCAAATGAACAGTGGAACCATGATGTTTGTTTAGCATACATTCATAAAGGTTCAATGTGACCACCACGAGCAGCCCGAACGACATCTACGCGATAATCAAACTCGTTCCACACTCTTGTTAGCATGTCCGGTGTAACGGTTTGGATGGCGTCCGTAATTATCGTTTTTAAGTCGTCAATGTTAGTTGGCAATGGTGGACGAAACACTTGATCCTTTATGTAATCTCAGAGAAAAAAATTTTACGAGGTAAGATCCGGCCTTCTTGGAGGCTAGTGATGAAGAGCCTTGTTACCAGCTGCTCCTCGACCAATCCAGCGTTGCGGCAACGTCTACTTCAGGTATCCGCGAGCAGCTAGGCGCAATAGGGTGGCGCACTATAAAGGAAACAAAATACCGTCCCCTTCACATTGAAGTGTAGAATGCGAGCTCGCTACCCCCTCACCACTTCAAACCGAGAGTAACATCCAAATCGTAACACCGGACATGCTGATAAGATAATGGAACGAGATTGATTATCGCGTAGATGTCGTTCGGGCCGCTCATGGTGGTCACATTGAACCTTGATGAATGTATGGTAAACAAGATTCACGGTTCCATGGTTCATGTGATTGGTCAATCAAGGTTGTATATTGTTTGGTTTTGATATTATAGACCTTCAAAGTTGGGGTTTTCTTTAATACTCAGCTTGTATTATCAAGCAAGATTTTTCACTTCCTGTCCACATCACCAAGGAAGATGTCGAAACCTCACACAATGCATGTCATGGCACACTGTTGCCTAATACAACGAGAGGACTAATTTGCATAACGTCGGGTTGTGGTAAGATGTGTGTACTTCTCAGCCTTTTGGAGGAACCGAATAGTCTTAAGTTCGAAAACATGTACCTGTACTCCAAATCACTCCAGCAACCGAAATATCAGCATCTGGCACGTGTACTGCAGGCTGTGGAATGCATTTGCTATATCCCATGTAGCGATAACGAAGCTGTTGTGCGACCGAGCGAATCATTGCCAAACTCGGTGCTTATTTTCGACTATGTGGCATGTGAGAAACAGACTTACAGCCAGGAGTACTTTAGCATAGGACGGCATGCGAACATGGGCTGTGTGTACTTGAACCAAACATATCTGTGAATGCAAAAATATTTACTATGAGATAATGTGAATTTCCACATGTTGTTTCGCATGGACGATACGAACTTGCGGCATGTGTACGACGGCCATTTCAATAGAGACATTACGTTCGCGGAATATAAGGATATGTGTTCTTTGTGCTGGAAAGAAGTGTACGGCTTATTAGTGATCGATAAAGATACTCCAGTACATAAGGGAAGGTACAGGCCTGGCTTTGATCAGTTTATAGTAAGACACCGACCATGAGTCACAATACAATTTCCAAGCTTGGACATGGTATATTCTCTGCTGATAATGATGGAAATGAGCTAATGAAATCTCACCACACCACTGTTCGCCGTGGTCGGTCGTTTCTTAGGCAAAAGATCGACAGCGTGAAAAAAGAAGTGGTGTAAGATTTGTTTGCTATCTACCAGCACATAGGGGGTGCGGAGGCACGTATAATAGATCTGATCAACATGCTGATTGTGTAAAGATTGGAAAAATTAAAGACTCTTAAAAATATGCTTATCTCCAAACTGGCTGCGAAAACCGATGTTGCGAGGCATAGCAAGAAGCTGCTGGATGCATGCATCGACTGATTTGAAAAGTTCGAAATTTTACTTTCATAAGCACGAGATTGAATATTTATATATACACACATCGGTTTGTGTTTATTAAATTCTATGAATGATGGCAGACCGAACTGAACTGACGACTATGCTGCAGAAGGCCATCGAAGCTGTTCGTGCAAAATATATACTCGCGAAAATGTACAGCCTGGCTCTCGATAATCAAAGGGAAGAGGCGTACAAGCCGATAACCAGCCATCTCCTGCGAAATTCGTCGACAATGCCTCGGCCAGATATAAAACACGAAGTAAAGGTGAAAGGGCCGACCCTGACGTGTAAACAGAAGAGAAGTCCAGGACTGACCGAATCGGAAGGAAGCATCACAAGCGACGAAGACGATTTGCCATGATCGATTTGCCGGGTGCTCGAGAACAGAAAATAACGTTAGAGCATGTACCCAACGTGGGGTACACCGGTCGGGCACAACATTGCTTCGTACTCCGATTGGAACAGCGACAAGATGTAGGGCTTGCGAAACCACAATGAAAAATGGTTTCACGGATACAAGGAAGTGATGTTTTTTCCAGGAGATGTAATGCAGATCGGCAAGCGCAAGGTGAAAATGACGCTTGGTGTGTGCGAACTTTTGTTTCTTTGTCGTCCAGGACACAACACCTAATCTGATTTACGCAAGTACCACCACCTGCTACAGTCCAAAGGTACTTACCACGCGAACGATAACCCCTCATCGCAGCTATTTAAGAAGACGACCCAAGCAAAATTCGGCATTATCGCGGGACTGTTTCCACGATTGGTCGACACTATTGGATTGGGTCTGCTGCTGCAGAAGATCGATGCAAAATGCAGGATAGACTATGTGTTTTGGGACGATCGGAACGAACTCATCGATAGACTACGGCTACTATTTGCTTCGCAGTCTGCACTCAAATGGTCCCACATAAACGAGATTATATCTATCGTTGAAGAACTCGTCGAAGCTGGCTACGTCGTGAAATGACGAAATATGCTCTTTCCGGGAAATTGCACAAGTCAGCCAGAAGGAATTATTCTCGGAGAAAGTACATCATCGAAGGGCTGGACGATACTTTCCAATCCGACCTAATAAAATTGCAAGACTTTGCTCGTGGAAATAATGGCCACTGTTACATTTTTACCATAATATACACGTTTTCCAAGTATGCGGTTGCAAAACCTCTCTGGTCGAAGAATTCATATGACATCACCGAGGCCATGGTGGATGTGTTGAGCGAAGGATGCGTAAGGACCACAACATCGATGGTAAATAATAATTTAATGATACTCTCCATGCAATGATGAAAAGGTTCAGCATAAATCACTATTGCACGTAATCTGGACGCAAGGCTAGCATCGTAGAGGTTTTCACCAGACTCTGAAAGCCAAATTTTGGAGACCTTTTATGGGGAACGGAATCTACAAGTCGCTTGAGCTACTGCCGAATCTCGTCCGCGAGTATAATTCTACCGTTCATTCTACCACTCGCGTGAAGCCCGAAGATGTCAACGATGACTCCCTTCTTCGGTCTGTGTATGCTATTTCGACGAGGAGGGACCCGCGCAAGCCTAAAGCCAAGATCGGTGACCTGGTGTACATCTCCAAACAGCGATGGCATTTTCTAGAAGGCCTATCATCAAAACTGGTAGGCAGAATTGTACAAGCTGGATCGCATACGACATTGGTAACCACGCATGTATTACCTCAAGGACCTACATGGCGAACCCATCATCGGAAAATTTTACCCAGACGAAATCCAGCGTACGAAGTTTTCCGATGTCTATTTGGTCGAGAAGGTGCCGCAACGATGTAATGGATATGTGTACGTGAGGTGGCTCGGACACTCGAAGCGTAACGATTCCTGTGTCGACAAGAAAGACATTCTGAAATAGGAACTACCAATATTTTAAAAATATAAGATATAGATACTTTTTGATATTAAAAAAAAACGGTTTTACCTTAATTAACATTTACTTTATTCAATTAGTTCATACTGTTGTACGAAAAAATAAGAATTTAATTTTAGAAAATAAAGCAGACTAGCCTTGTAATCACGCACGCACCGACAGGCGCCCGAGACAGGCGTGTGCGGTAGGCGACGTCTGTTGGGCACCGCGGGGGAAGGGAGGCCAATGACCTGTCCTTATATGCCTGTCCTTATATGCAATATTGGGGGATTGGAGATAGCTAACACTGCTCTCCCCATGCATGTTGACTTCAAGGTCATCCGACACCAAGCAGATGTGAAAACGACATGGAAGGACGTGTGCAGTTACAGGATGCCACGCAGAAGCAGACCTGTGAAAATGTTACCATTGCAATAACCCATTCTCGTCCGCCTCATCCCCTCCTTCAAGAAAGACGCGACGAACAACTCGAATACGGTCGGTTATAAAAGGTTTTATTCTGTTAATTTCGCGCGGTGATGCAAATCTCACACCTGCGATCAAGGTTATTGGCCTCCCTTACCCCGCAGTGCCATACAGTCGTCGCCTACCACACACGCCTGTCTCGTGCGCCTGTCGGCGTGTGCGTGATTACAAGGCTAGTCTGCTTTGTTTTTTTTAATTAAATTGTTATTTTTTCGTACAACAGTATGAACTAATTGAATAAAGTTAATGTTAAAGAAATATCGATTTAATTGATAAAAAAAAAGTATTATAATGCGAATATTTTTTACAAGGTCCTTCATAGAATGCACTATCGCATTAATAGTTAAAAGTTTTATTATAGGAGGGTCTGACCTACTGTATGTTTGATTTCGTGAAAAAGTATTAAGATCGGAAGAATTCAGGGATTTTATATATCTTCTCTTATATGGACAATTACAGCCTTAAATTTGCATCCTTTGATTTTTATTTATTTTCCTAAAAAAACACTGTTTGCATAGACAACCACACTCGCACGACACCTGCTAGAGTTCGTGAATCACCAGTCTGTACATTTATTTATGAATTTAAGGATATAATTTTCCATATAAGAGAAGGTATATAAAATCTCTGAATTCTTCCGATCTAAATTTGTCTGTAAAATTCTGTAGGAATCAGTTGAAAGTTTCTCAAAACATCACTTAAAAACTTAGTCTAATAATATGCTATCTTTCAATATAGCGGACAAAAGAGACCTTACAGAAACATTTAATGTTTTCAATGGATACCCAGCTTGCAAATTTAAGTTTAAACTGATAATTACATTATTAGTAGATATATGATACAAAACATAACTGTTTATATTACCACCATGCTACAAAATAAGTGTCAGCTAAAAAAAAAAACTATTTACGTGTCCCTCCATATAACTGTTTGGTTGATAAATTTGTTTTAATCGATATATAGTTTCCTGAGTATGACACATATATTTTTAATAGTGCTATCTAACAAAATGGCCAACAAAACTGGCTGTTTGTAAACATATATAATTTTTGCACTATACAGCTTGAATCAACTAAAATTTGCACCCAAAATATTTCGGCAATGAAAGGTGCTATTGATGTGCTGGTTTCACAGAATTAAAGTTTAGACAAGGGCTCATAATTGCAGCCCAGACACATACTTTAAAAATTATTAGAATGTGTATTTCTTGAAAAAAGTCACATTTTTTTCAAATGTTACAATGCCTACTTACTTAAAGAAAATAAAACCAGAGGAAATTATAATGTCTGTGGTGCTCTTTGCAGGATTCTAGTGCAAGTAGTTTATGTGCTACCCTTATATGACATTGTTAAATACCTACAGTTGTCTACTCCATCTAACTGCTTAGTTACTAGGCTATGATGTTCGTATGTGTGTATAGATTCTGTTTCCTTTACTCTGATTGCATTGGGACTCGCATTCGGCAGGATCTGGTTTCGAATCCCGGTCCGTCTCGGTTCGAATCCTGGTCCGGCCATCCTGGTTTAGGTTTTCCATAGTTTCCTGCTATCACTCAACGCGAATGCTGGGATGGTTTTCAACTACAGACCAGGCCGATGCCTGCCCTGTTACTGCTTCTCTGAGCAAGTAGCTCCGTTTTTAATGACCTCTCTGTTGACGAGATGTTACCTACCTACCCGTTTTTGTAATGTAGAAATTAGAGAAATAGAGACATGTATTTTAAATGGCGAACTAGAGTTTGAACTGTGGAACAGCAACTTTATGGTTATAAATTATTGCTCTATATTTACATAAAAATACATACATCTAAAATATTTAGCTGTCTTGCCGATCTCAGATATATTGTATTGTTTGAACCCAGTCAGTTCTAGGGAAAACTAGGCGTGCCAATCAAGTCCATAACCCCAATGCGAAAATGCTAAGCAAAAATGCAGTCTTTCATTTGTGCAATTTATAACAATGGAACAGAATACGTAACCTATTTTATGACATGATACCAAAAATGTTTTGCACGCCCTTATATTCCAATAACATTTCTTCAGTGATATATGTGCAGTTGTAGGTATTCCCTAAAATACACATTTCAACCAATTTTTACTGCATACATAAGTTTTATTGTATCATTATTTTATGAGATTCACTGGCTGAACTTCAGCACATTTTGCAAATTGCTGAGACGTGGCAATAAGAAAAAATCCTACGAGATGATGATTCACTTTTCCAAACCACACAATTACTCTTCATGAATGCTGCTTTTTCACTTGACGAAGCCAATGGGGATGGTTTAGTGACCAATAATACATGTTTTGAAGTTGACTTAGCTATTATTTGTAAATGTTGCTTTATCACTAAACACGATTCTTTTACATGTAGCTTATGATGGAAAGAGACATGATATGCATGGAACTTATGGTGGTGCACGGGAACTAACTTACTATAACTTCCATAGAAGGAACACGGGATTCCCAAAAGTAAGTCAATCTCCTAAGAGACCAACTTCCACAGATGTTAGATTACTTTCAAAAGCAGACTATGAGGATCCTGTGGTATCAGCATGATGGTTGCCTAGTGCTTAGTGTAATAGTTCAAATCACATATATGTCAAAGTAAATAATTTTTTTGTGTGTCAAACCTGCAGGGAAATGTTACAAAGTTGTAATATAAACGTGCAAAAATTTAACAAATTACTACAGTTGGGAACATTTGTTCACAATGAAAACAAATAAGTGTTATAAACCCAGTTCCTGCTGTCACATATGAAATATAAAGCGTACTGTGTGGGTCGACATCATTTCGAAAGCATTAACATCACTTCTTCAACCAACACTACACTAACTGAACTACATATATGTCTGCATGGAACTGCCTAAACATTAGAAATAATTTTGTTACATCCTGGAGGAAGGTGCGCTACTCTGATTGAAGTTCGAGCCTGAAGAAACAAAAAAAATCCAAGATAGTTTAGTTCATGCAGCACTCTTCACCACTGGCATCTGGCTCTCATCAATCATCTTCTGTTATTCCAAAGGGGTACAGGGAAGGATCTCAGCAGTGGATACGGCTCACAGTCCAAAATTCACTAAAGGATGACCCTATTGGTCCCATCATCGACAACCGGGAAGAAGGATCCACCTCCAGGGAGCATCAGGTATACTGTGACAGAGTACCATCAGTCGGTTCCAGCAATGACCAGGTCCAAGTGCAGTGGCTAACATTCTTCGGTGAAATCCCCACACTCCGCATAGGCAGATCGAAGCACAGAACGTCCACACATTCACTCGACACCAAAGCTAAAGTCAATAATATTCTCCAATGCCCCGAACCGGCACTGACAGAGAATCGACAGTCTCAAAAAGATCATAAAGGGTCACAATTGTTCTTGTCTCGGCGAATAAAGAAAAGAAACAGTCTCTCAGTTTCCAGAGTACTGTTCGGAATACAGAGAGAGGAGGGGGACAAGGTTGGCCAAAACATGCCCATCCACACTTCAATTACGCCCCGAAATCATTATTGTTAACCCCCAAAACATCAAGAGTCAACAATTATGAAAAATATTCATCCAATAGGCGCGCATATCACGTTATTAACTTTTATGTAACTAATGTAACACAATGGCAGCTAGGGTTTACTTCTACCGTTAGTCAGTTGAAAAAGAAATTGTTTTCGAACTTTTTCTTTCCAACAGCTTAAACACAGAAACATTAACACAAGAGAAACAAAAATTAAAGAAAATATTCCTAACCTTTTTATACAATGCTGACCATCCCCAAAGTCACCATACAGCACCACGTGCACGTAGAATAATGGTGCCATCAGACACTAAGGGTGACAGAAGCAATTGTCCGGGTGTTGGAGGTCTGCCCATGTTATTTTACAAGTTTTCGGTATGGCCAAGGCACAAGTAGATGATCGTGAATAGGTTACTTTGATAAAATAAAGAGAGAAAACCTCAGGTACTCAGTCTAAATAAAGTACAGAATAATAAAATTATCATACAAAATTTTGTGCATTGCAGCGAGTTGTTTGAAAATGAGGCAGTTTATAGACATGGATTCATGGTCACGCGAGGTTGGTTTGCCTTCGTGGCACATATGCTGGCACTATGGACATTCATGTAACAAACACTGTGCTGGTCAGTAAGTACTGTGAACAGTTTCAGATAAAAATAAGGCCTGAACTGGTGTAAAGCCTTCACGAGAGCTAAGCATTCTAAATGTGTTACTGAATATCTGATTTCTGCTGGGGTCGCAATTCTACTAGCATGTGCTACTGGATGTAAATTTCCTTCTCTCCTTTTCATGAGTAGAGCCCCAATACTCTGAATACTTCCAGCTGTGTTAATTTCAATACAATATTTTACTAGAAAATGGACCAGAGCAGGGGGAGCCAGTAAATTTTCTTTTAAAGTTCTAAATGCGTTTTTCTGTGCATCTCCCCTCACAAAATCCGGTTTTTTCCTAAAGGAGTGTTGACAAAGGTATAGCTATCAGTGAAAAAATGTTGTACGAAGTTTCTATAAAATGAGGCCAGACATAAGAAATGTCTCGCATTTTTCTGATCCTGAGATGTTGGAAATTCCTTAATATATTTCATATTACACTGGTGGAAAATAAAAAATGATTACCATATGTGAATTCGCTTGATTTTTTTATTCCATGCATACATGAAATAAAATTATCATGTGATATTACAAGCAATAAGAAAAAATAGTTTATAGACTGGAAAACCACAAAGCGTAACATGTAAGAATGCTTTAGTTTGCATTTTAAATACCACCTGAAACAAGCCCGAAACAAAAATACTAGTATTAAAAAAAAAACACAGAAACCCTGGTATTGACTTGTGATACTAACATGGAATGTGTTTATAGCAAAGCTAATGATGCTAATTTTTATGTGTAAAATCTATACAGATTTACTTATGAGATTTAGCATGAATACATAGTAGAGTAATTGCTAGCATTGTAAGCTGTAAACGAAAGAGTTGTGAGTTCGATTCACGGTTCTTATAAAGAAATGTACTTATGCGAAATAATGCAGAAGGTAACGAATAATAATGTAACAAATAAATTAGTTTTATTTGGGCGAACCATAATAATTTTTGTATTAGAAAATGCATTGCAAGCTGCATTTAAGTGGGCCACAAATGGCTAATAGCTGGGTTATAAATGGCAAATAGATGGGCTAGAAAAAGTCAATATCTGGGCCACAAGTGGCTTGCCAACAGTTGGCTCACGAAATGTGGATAACATATGGCATACCAGACGCAGTAAGCCAGTGAGCCACTGCTGTCACTCGTGGCTAACTGATGGTGCTGGCTGGCATGCTTGAGGTACAGTGACCCAGATGTGGCCAAATGTAAACAACTGTCAAGAAGCATAATGTGCGTCACAGGCATTTGCGGGTGTATTACATAGGTTGACCGATTATGGAAACTATTTGAGGGCTGCTCGTGTACAAGCAGATTTGCGCAAGTGGGCCGGCCAACTGACTTTTGCTACTTGGGATATTATTAAGAGAAGCCGACTGGTAATATATTGTTTTAGCATAATAAAAAAAAATTCTACAACTATACTCTTCTGTGTTTTTCGAGTACTCTGCGATGTGATAAGAAATCGGATAACAGTTATTGTTATGGGCATTCGCCTTTACAGATTTTTATAGTAAGAGAAATCTAAAATATGACAAAAAACACTGAAAATAAGACAAGTATGCCTGTTGCTAATAAATGGCTTATATATGTAATTAAGAGAGAGGAAATACTTTACAAAGAACTAAGTCAGTAATTACAAACTAAGAAAAGTAAAAAACCGCAAACCGAATATTACAAATTACGAAAAACGAGCACATTGGACTTTCTGTTCACACAAGTTGTGCGAGAAAGCGTGGTGTTTTGAAGTAGATGGATGATTCACAAAATTTAAACTCGGACTTGTTTATTTTTTTTTTTTTTTAAGAAAAATTTGGAAATTTTTTTGTGAAATGGAAAATTTTTAGAGCAAACGAGATAGCGACCGGAAACACATTTGTTACCAGATACAATACGGCGATTCAAAAATTATGTGGTGGCTTCTCTTGAACATAACCCACCATCACTTTACCTGGATAGAGTCTGCCAACAAAACGTTGAAAATAATGCACAATGTGTTAGAAGTACTGCCTCAACCAATCTAAATTTATCAGAGCAGTTATACATAGTCCTAACCTCATGGAAGATAACGTCACCAACTCTTGTCCATCGCATAGTGTAGCATTCTGGGCTTCCTTCACACAAGTTCTACCATTTGTAGCATAGGAGAGACTTCACAAGCATGCCACAAATAGAATACTCCGAGGATCTACTTGTGTATATGTAAAAGTAGAAGCAAAAAGGTAGAGTCAAAATTCCCACTCCAGCACCCTTACACATATATAAAAATAATAATTGTTATTTTATACAGCAATAAAGCCAAATGTGAATTAGAATAAAAAGAGCATTGTGTTTGTAAAATAAAGTAGAACTGAGATATGTGTGACTAAAATTATATATATTTTTTTAAATAAGAGTGATAAATAATAATAAATATTTCAAATGTGTAACAGGAACAATATATATGTTTATATATATAATTCTTTTAATACGAAAAACTGTTATAAAATAAGTTTGTTTTTGTGAAAGAAATTACTGTTAATTTTGTTGGTATCCCACAATAATAACAATTAAATTCAAAACAACAAAATACGTCGATTATTTTTTTAAAGATAGTTAGTATTCAAAATTATATTGACACAGACAGAAATACAAAACATGTCTAGTCATACTAAACTTTAAAGGTTACTTAATTTATAAAAAATTGAGTCCGTAATAACGTGACGATTTGATTGCTGCATTTCATGCACATGCCGAAAATAAAAGAGAGGTGGCTGGACTTTCCTGAGATGTGGCCCATCTTCGGGACATCTCCCTTGCCAACGCCAGCATAGGTGTTACTTCATCTTTAAAACGGAATCAAGCATCAAGAAGACGCAAGGCGACTTCACAGAAAGTCTGTCACGCCTCGGCAGCAAAGGTAGAGAACTGGCCTCAATACAGCATTTTCCGACCCAGCAGGTCAACCGCTGTAAATACTAAATTTACGCACATAATAAAGAGGAAAGGTCATAATTATACATTATTGAGGAGACAAACAACAAACGGAAAAAGAAAGACTTACCAAAAGCTGTAAAAGTCAAATGATTACACCATTAGTAGGGAAATAGCCGGAGCTAATTAAAAATTCGGTCACGCCATGACGAGTTGAAAGCTAGCAGAGGGAAATAGGGCGCGTTCCGAACATACCAGTCACTAACACAGGTATCAAGTCGTTTCACAAAACCAGTGATTATATCCTGTTTCGTAATTCTGTATTTTACATTAATGCCATAATACTTTATAAAATTATATTTACAGAAAAGAATTTACATATTAAACTCACAAACCAAATACAGAATATCTTATTACTAAATTCACAATTAGTTTTTAAATAAAGTTATTTCAATCGGTTGACACAATAACTTAACAAGATAAGAGTATTGGTATCATATAAATTAAAAAAAAATAAAAAGTAACGAAATCTCGAAATATTGCTAGATAATTAACATAATTACAGAAACTATCAAACACATTATCAAACGTTGCTTTAGCAAAAAAATGAAAAATACAGCTAGGTGATGAAAAAGGACACATCAGGCTTTGCCAAGAAAAAAAAATTATTCCCAGAAATGAAATACAAGGTTAAAAGTACCTAGTTAAATATAAGCAAGCGCCTAAAAACGGCACAATGTGTGCTATGAATTTCGAGACGTTCCTTCTGTGTTTCAGATAACCGGTTAAAAAAGAGTGTTTTAATGTGATTGTCGTAAATCAGCAAATGATTTCCTTGGGAGACCGATCATATAGCGCCTATCAAATAAATACAAACATTAAAATAATTGTTTAAAATAACATTTTATCTTTATTTTTTATAACTGCCAAACAACCATTTTAAAGGATATTTATCTGATAATAAATTGTAAGTATTCCGTATCAGGAAATATTTGTTTGTATAATAATAAATAAAAATACATAGGCTAGCTTGTCATGTGGTGTTTCCAAGTTTGAATGATATTTTTTACAAAGGGAATTTGAAGATAACAACAGCAGTTGCGTCCTCGCGGGCGACTTTTCCACTTGAGTGGCCTTGAAACGTACGCAGAGTGGATCCCGTGTTCGTGGCCTGTCAATAGAACAAAGCTTTGCTTTTATTTTTAGTCGTGTCCCGGAGATGCATTTGGTCGCGCTCCCGCCAATTCTTCTGTCGCTGCTGGCAGGGGGTTTTGTGGGACTGAAATGTCAGGTCGCGTAGTTGTGGTTTTTGTTCGTCGGCTAATTCGAGCTGGCCCATCGTAAGTGCCAGCATGTGCAGGTTTATAACGCCTGCAATTTCTCTTGCTGTGCAAGAGCCCCTCCGCGACTACTGCATCTGGTTCCAAGCGAAACGTTCTCGCGCCAAATTTGCTTTGTCGTGTTATTGCAAATATTTTCTTGCCTATGTTTCTTCCACTTGCAATGCTGTTTATTTAATTAAGTGACATATTGCAAATAAATTTTTCACACTGTAAAAATTCTTTGTATCTGTAACTGACAAATTCTTGGTAATTACAGAATTTTGTTGACGCACAAAGTCATATTTTGTAAATCTACAATGTTTGTTCATTTGCAAGAATATCATTTGTATGAATAACTAGAAAATTTTGCGTTGTTACAAATATACTGTAGAAAGCTAATAACATTGCCGTGTGTCACTCATCACTTATGGGAATTCTACTCATCCCGAGAATAGTCTACCTGGCTTGAGGAGTGTTGCAATTTAAACAGAATAACATTTCGAAGAACGTTATTTCAGTGGCTAAAACCAAGAAAGCTGCAAATTTGAATATTACCAATATAAAAAAGTTCATAGACTTTAATTACGTATATGTTTGAAGTATTTAAAAATTCGTTGTTAAATAAGCACGAACAGTGGTTTCGGAACTTAGAATTTTGCCTAAGGATTGCAGTAAAACATAATAATGGAATTCTGCTGTATAATTTTATGTAGACTATCATAATTGCACTTAAAACAGGCACAAAATATCGGAAAATATTGAAATGAAAGTTGTAACACATATAAGTTATATATTGTTTACTACAACAACAAGGTAACTCAGTTTTCCCAGGATTATATTTATCTAAATTACACCATCTTTCTTGAATTTTTCTTCCCAATGCTATTACTAGGTGTATCACAGGAAATATTGTTGCAACACAATTTACATATCAACAAATAGGTATGTGTTTGACAAGGGTAATTTTCCATGTTACAATTAGATATCTCGAGTTACCCGCATTTGTAGAACATTTAATGCTGAGGGATTACTCATGCTAAAAGTACAAATCTTGAATTACACAGTTGTAAAACTTTAACTGCAAAGAGATTACCCATCCTATAAGTATTTATCATGAATCACTCAGCTGTGCAGTATTATTATCCTGCAATAATGAGGTTTCTGGATTACCAGCCTACCAATAGTGACTTACTTCGTATCACAAGTGATACGTTAATTATATATTAACTGTAACTATTGTTTCCAAAAAATTTGTCTTGAGTACAAAATTTAAGACATATTCAATCATTTCACACATAATTGTGTATCTAAAACTTTTACTTTGTGTGCATAAGTAGATAAATGTATAACGACTTGGTACTGTTGGCGTCAAACGTTTTGTGAGCTGGTCTCCTTAGTCTTCATTCATATTCCGCACCCCTTGTTTACCCATGGGTTCGGCCTTTTCCTCCTCCCTTTTGAAATGTGTAATGATGAACGACGTGCTACGCATCCTCCAAACATTCGACTGACCACTTCAAACAAAAGATTTGGAAAGGAACAACATCAACGCGTCTAGTGCCGACATTTTTGTTTTGTAACGTTGTTCGTTGCGCGCCAACCTACAGTTCTAGATGTCCTGGGTTTAAGTCCCAGGCAATACGTGGATGCATTAATTTTTTTAGCTACACATCTTAAAAATATATTCTCATGAGTACGAAATTTTTACAGAGGTGGGCGTGAACAACCTCAATATAATACTCAGTACTAAAAATGAATACGTTATATTTTTACTCAGTTTGTCAAAATATTTTATTTTGTAATAAGCAATTTAACATACATGAAGATTCATTTTCACTGTAATTCCATAATTTCATTTGAAACTACCCATTAACATTAAAAACCAGCAAGCGGGATTATTGTTCGAAAATATGGTTTGCAGGGATTGATGATACAATCGATAGACATATCGTTTCGAAGTAAGTTATTTTATTTGTTCGTCCCTGTCGGTAGAATATTCCTGAAAAGTGTAATTAGAAACAGTCTACATACAGTACAACTACACTCTAAAAACATTTCTGGTGATTTTCCTAAACTGAATTGGAAGATTTAAACCCATACATCGTATGGAAATAATACCACACATCTAGCTACATGTATGGAATGTTAAGCGTCGCTACTATAGAAAGTTGGGAAGGTTTCTACGCATTTGACTGTTTCCTGAGCAAATGTAGAAACGCTAGCATGAATGTATGGGCAATAATTTCACCATTCGGGCTTCCTCACTCTACATATACAATCATAGAGTAAATTTGCGAATAATTTCTTATAGTGTAAAGTCTTCAAGTTTCCAACGCTTATTTCACAACTGAGTTAGAATTTAAAACAACCTTACTGCATGTAATTGGTTTATTTTGTCTTTATTTTCTGCTGGCACAGTTAAGTAAATGTTTACCTTTTCTACTACTGAAGTATAGTAAATATACAAACATTTTAATACACAAATACAAAAACAGTTATAATTATTCCTTAAATAAATGTATAATCTAATTGGTAACGTAAAGTGTCTGACTGTAAAGTATTATAACACACAATGAATAACTGATTGATAGGTTTGGACGAGTCTTAGCATAAGAGGTCTTCAGAGCCAATGTGGCGTGGGTTAAATGAGATGGACGTGGAGCAGCAACTAAACGCAAGGATGGCGGAAACGGGAGACCCCCGAGATAACCCACCTACCACGATTGCCACATGCAAAAATCCTTGTTGACCCCGCCGGGAACCAAACCAGAAACGCAGTAGTGGTAGGCGAACGCTCTGGCACTGCGTCAACCGCGGCCCTTGACATGCTGTGAAAACACTGTGAACTGAATACGTTTTTCAAGAAGCAAATTCCAGAAGTCAAACTAATGAAAATTATTTAATAAAATGAATAGTTTATAACACTAATTTACAGGTGTTCTATTAGAAAACTTAAAAATTACTCAACATCTATTGAATAGACAAAGGACGGCGAATAAAAATAAAAACATCATCAGGCCTCCAAAACCCAAAATTAAAAAATTTCAATAACATAATTAGTTAAAAACCACCAATTTACAAGTATTATAATTGAAACTTAAGTAACAATTAACTGAACACAGTTTGATAGGTTATTATTAGGACAACATGATAATAAACAATAAACTACCCAAGATTATGATGTGACATTAAATACGGAAAAATACTGACGTATAAGTATTCAATTGTAATCAACTATTACTGAACAAGACATGAGCATATTTTGTTACGGTACACAGTGACTGTAAGAATAAGCAACGATTTCAAGATCATGGTGTGGGGAACAAAAAGTCAAAATAAGGGAAAAGACAGGAATGAAATGTTCAGCTTAAATCTACTTTTTTACAAGGAATCAGAATTTAATATTTTTGATTACAATTGCTTCGACAAAAAGAATTTATGGAATAATATAAGTCAACATAAAAGAAAACGTATTTATATAACAGTATAAGTTCAAATAAGTGTGTATAGCAATTTTACAAACTGATAACACGTACTACGAATGTGTCTAAACATAGCATTGTATGCAATATTTACTCGCTGTTTTTGAGGAAGCCTAGGGGAAAGTAAAACAGTTCCTAGCTCACTAATTAAAACGTAATTAAGAAAAACAAATTAATGGTACTGTTGAATAAAAGTACCAGCAATATATAATCATTAATTACAATGTCTGAGCTAAGCAAGAGCTGTCGTTATCACAATCACTAAACATTTCTTGCTTACTGCAGCTATCATGGTGTGAATTATTTTCGTTTTCATCATCTGTGTCGTCACTGTCACTATCCAGTTTAATTAAGAAATCATTTACTGCTAACTCCATAACGCTGTCATTCTTCCAGTACTCTTTTTCAATTACTTCAATGTGTTTGCAATTTCCCACCCAGTCTTCCTTTGTTACGGCTTCTACGGCTTCTATTGTTAGCATCTGTAAGACTTGCAGTGATACATCTTTAGTCGTGTTGTAATCTCTAATATGAAGTTTAATCTTAGCACATACTAGTTCTATGGCATTGAAATTGTATATATAATGGGACAATATAAGTACAGTATGGCCATGTTGCTGGTCTAACCAGTCGACAGTAAATATTTTCTCTTTTGGTCGCTGGTTTTCAAGCATTTCAACGAGAGTAGTGGTCCTCATTGTTTCATCGCAAGTGACCCCTTTTTATAGTTACAACGCAGCGCCACGATTTCTTTCTTCGCGTCGTATTTTGACGATGGCCTTTCTACTTGCTTCAAATGATATGGTGCATTGTCCATAACTATCGCACAATTTGTTGGCAGATTTGGTAAATCTTGCTGTGAAATCCATTTCTCGAAATTCAGAGCATTTATGTACCCACGATAATGACCTGTCGAATTTACTTTGTAAATTAACTGTCCACTCGGAAGAAAGCCTTCTTACGAACCAATGTGTACAACAATAAGTCTTTTTGCTGCATTACCACTTTCTACCAAACCTTCAATGTCACCTCTCTTTTGCCAGCACTTCTTAAAGGTAAAATTAGTTTCAATCCACGTTTCGTAAATGTAAAATATGTTCCAAATTTCCCTTCTGAATGGTTTTATTGTTGTCAAATACTTTGAACGTCACACGACGATGTCAGCTCTTTCGACAAAAATCACCCGCTTCTTTTGTGATATTTCCCACAAGAAGCTCATGTCTTTGAGTAGTCTTCGAAGAGACGATTGACTCAAATTCACCCGAATTTTTTCACGCAGAACTGTCATAAGTTTGCCTACCGTAGGTATGATTTTCTTCACGATGTAATATTATCTAATAGTGTCCCTTATCACACGCCTATAACAAATGTAACTATTTTTGGCCTGGAATGTCAGAAACGTTATACATAATTTTCTTATTTAAGCATTTTGTTTAATGTTTACTATACATAAACTACATTAACACATAAATATTTACTGGTAATGCATGGCCTAAAGATTAAACTGAATAGTAAGTACATGAAATAATGATTCATTTTAACATCCCTCTGAATTTGATCTCTTTGAAATACTCGGCTTTATTACCATATTTCTTTGTTTGGTATAGATAAATAAAACAAAATATCAAAGGCATTTTCTTTAGAAAAGCTTTATTAAAATAAGTTTCAATGTGTTCTTATAGAAACACAAACTGTATTTGTAAAAAGAATAAAATAATAATTTTTTGTCTAAACATTTATATATATATATATATATANTTTTTGACTGCCAATTGCTCAATTAACATCAATACAAAAATTCCCATATATGTACATTTTAACAGAAACTTGTAATATTCAAATACAATAATGAGTAACTTCAACACGTGCATTGCGAAATACAGTTAAGTAATTATGTGGACTGCGCCAAAATTACAATTCTCAAATAAAATCTGTTGAATTGTTTGGTTTACTGAAAATATAACTTGCTATATATTACCGAAAACTCACGGATGACACTTAACTTACTATTTGTGCAAAGTTTTAAATGCATTCCAGGTCAGCCAAGAAAATAATCCTTGCCTTTGATACTGTTACATGAGGTCTTCATCTAGCAAAGTGACTTAAAATTAATGCAAATTCATTACATTGCAGACGTATATAGGGCTCTGACTGGCTGGCGCATGAAGTGTATTACAAGAGTTTGGTACACGACACATGATTCCAAAATAGCTGGATATATTGTATTGGCGTCCAAACACCATATGTTTCAAGTTCTCATTCAAATTCCAAGATTTATTTGTTGACGTATAAAATGACTAAAGCAGCTGCTTTCATAAACAGTCTCAGTTAAAGATTTTTGTATACAAAAAATTTTAAATCATCTTCAGAAACATATCGTACTTTCTTCTTATTAGTGTGCCATTAAAATAAAGTTTCAGTGCTGAAAATCACATTTAAGCGAGTCGACAGGAGAAAGACATCATGCAAGTTGGTCACCTTGTGAACGCTAGTGAGAACTTGATTGCACTAAATAATTGCAGGTAGATGGAACCGTTAATAGAAGATACGGTTAACAGTGTAAACATTATGTTATTACCTTCGATTTCCTGGAGTTCTTTGAGTCTCATCAGGTCTCTCTCTCTGATTTGTTTACGAATTATTTTTATTGACGCCTTAATTACTCCCCTGTACTTTGCAGATCTCTCTCTGTCTCTCTCTCTGTCTGTCTCTCTCTCTCTCTGTGTGTGTATGTGTGTAGCTTTGTAATTAGGAACATACAGACATTTATTCCTTGCCTCCTCATCACAAGCTTTTACAACACTCCTGATGACTTCCCTTTCCTTGCTATGTATAACTTGTTTATACCTCTTGGGCCGCGTGCTACTCGCAACTGTCCTCAGTCCTTCACTACTGCGAGGAACAAGAGGTAAAGTGTTTTGTAAGGCACGAAGCATGGCGGGGAGACGTGGCCATTATCTTCCTAAAACCATAACCCCTCTTGTCATTGGTCTTCTCACCAACGCGCTGCGAGCCGTCACGATCCTTGGCGACAACAGAAAGGTGTAGTTGGCATTGTAATGAAGAAAATAATAAAATAAAACAAATTCGAAGAAGACAAGAAGGGCCAATACGTAAAGAAAGTCACTTCAATTGAACTTTTGATCAGTATAAGGCATCACTTTGAAAGTTGTGCAGTTGATAACTCGCACTATTTTCGCTCTGGATAAAAAGGAAAATACTTAACTCCCTCACTTAAAATCACACTGATGTACAACATGTACAAATCTTTACGCATAGAGAATGCCACTTGAAGAAAGATATTCACAGAGGAGTACGAACTGAGTTTTCGCCACCCCCAAAAATAATCAGTTTCGTGTATGCATTTCCTACAATATTCCTTGAGTCGATAAAGATACAATGAAAGTCAACTATGACACACATATTTTGGCAAAAGAAAGAGCTCGCGCAAAGAAGAGACACGCAAAAAAAAAAAGACCTCACAACTGTGACGGAACCGTCGTAAGCAACAACTTTGATCTACAGCAAGTTTTGTTTTCGCCGATCGATTCTACAAACAATGCAGTGTTTTATAAGCAATGCTTACAATATCTTAATTTAACAGTTTATGATCTAAATTCAAAGCAAGGGGACTGTTGCTTTTACACGGAAGTAGAGGGGAAAAGAGGAAGTTGTGAGATAGCAACCTGTATGTACCAATATTTCAAATATCTTCCTGCAGTTGTAACTAACATTTCCAATTTCTGTTAACATTATGGTAGACAAAGCCTTAACAAATCATTTTCCGAAATGTTCTTATCCGCTGTTCAGGAATTATCTAAACTAGATACATTAGATTTAATATTCATAGTTGTTGGTCATAGTGAAATTACTACAGAACAAAAATGAGTCGGGGAAGTTAACTGTCGGTGGACTGGAGGACCATTGCACGAGGTGTAAGAAGAAGGGATGACAAACCTTATGTTATACATGATATTATTCATTAAAAAACAATAGATTGTAAGTATCGAATGGATCTAAACATAACCGTTAGAAAATAAGACATTAATGGGAAGCCAGTCCACTAGCAGAATATGTACTGGAAATTTTTCACAAAACAATGCCCATTTGTTAAGCAATCCAATGAAGATATTGATGAGGACTTTAGAGCTCTAGACTGCAACAAAAACAAGATGCTTAAACAGGATCTCATTGTCAAAACACCAAACCTTTGTACACATCCTTCTGGCCTATATCAAAGGAAAATAACGATTATTTGATGCCCCTGTTCAAGTTATTTTCTCCAGATTTATAGCCACATTACTGGCCGTTTAATGAAAACCTTCCTCATAAAACATACGAAATACCATTGGGTGCTAGATCAGAGAGCTAGTAAAAAAATAGTTAATTTATGATATTTTCTGTATTTTTTCAATATTATGAATAATTAAGAGTAAACTATTAATGCACATTTATTATTTAAGTATTGATATTAGTTCTTGGTTTTGTTGTAAACAAATATGGTTGAAATAGTTTATTATACATATTTTATTTTCAAAATCAGAAATAAATATTTTTCTTCTGGCAAATGTTTGGACAAATGAAACAATTAGATACATCTTTTTAAGTGTTAAATAGCCAATATTATATTTGTATTCATAACTTACTACAAAGAAAATATCAATTTACTCTATTTAAATGTATAAAATTAGAATTTTTCAATAAGTTAAGTATGTTGTGAAGCATTTTCGTTCATTGAAATTTTCAAACTACACTCATGTGAAAAGGCTTTTATAAAGTTACCTAGTTGTAGTACTATGGTGACGATATATAGTTAAATACACACACACACCCAAACACACACACACACCCAAACACACACACACCCAAACACACACACACACTCAAACACACACACACCCATCAACACACACACTTTTATATATATCTAACATCACAGCAAAACGTTTTTAAAAGCAGAGCTGAAATATTTTTGTATAGAACGAAATTTTTGCTAATTAACAAAAAATCTTCTAAACCTGTTCTATTTGTATACTTATAAGTGTAACACAGCTGTACTGTTACATCAAAATTCTGGCAGAAATGCTGATATTCAGTAAATTTATGATATCATCTCAGAAGTTCAAGTTTAGATACGCGCTAATGTCGATGAGTCATCAATTCCGAGAATCCACTTATCGTGAGGGATACTTCTTACCTTTGCCAACAGGGCAAAGTCCATTTGTAATTGTTGGAAATAAATATGTTCCCAAAAGTTATGGGTTTGCAACATTAATTTTATAACAGCACGGGTCAGGTTTGGTAAATTTATGAGATCTTAGGGCGATAGTACAAAAATTTAGGTTTCTCATAAATATTTTTTAAAATGTTGAAAATAATTTTTTTAAAGCGACATATTTTGTGTTCGTTCAACGATTCTCTAGACAGCTAAATTTAAAAGCATATCTCAAAATACGAGTATATTCACATGGTTTCGCTTGGCTTCCTGTGAATAAAATATGCAACAAAATGCAGATATAAAGAAAATAAAAACACTCCGAAAATTTCAACAGCTGTCGGCAGCATTTATTTTCACCTGTATATTAAAAGTTACCACTTTTTAATTTGCGGGGCCAACATACTCCTCGTAATTAACTGTCAAAATAATAACTTTTCCGCCGCGAGCTCAGTAAAAAAATTGCTGTTCTCTTTTGAAGGTAAAGAATCATATTAACACGATAACAAATTATTGAAAGAGATTACACTGAAGAGCCAAAAAAACATGTATAGGCGTGCGTATGCAAATAACAGAGGTATGGAACCAATCAGAGTAACCTGATGTGGTCGGCAGCTAGATCGATTACTGCTGCTACAATGGCAGGTTATCAAGATTTAAGTGAGTTTGAACGTGGTGCTATAGTCGGCGCACGAGAGATGGGACATAGCATCTCCGAAGCAGCGATAAAATTTGGATGTTCGCGTACAAACATTTCACGAGTGTACCGTGAATATCGGGGATCTGGTATAACATCACATCTTCGACATCGCTGCGGCCGGAAATATATCGTGAAAGAACGGGACAAACGACGACTGACGAGAATCATTAAACGTGACAGACGCGCAACCTTTCCTCAAATTGGCGCAGATTGGATTTGTGGACTGCCCTGCAGGATTCATGGTGTGAATTGCCTCCTGCATACCTTCAGACATTAGTCGAGTTCATGCCACTTCTACTTGAGGGAGGCTACACGATATAAGGCAGGTGTGCCAGTTTTTTTTTGGCTCTTCAGTGTATAACCTATTAAAATAAAATTCCATGTATACAGGTTGGGGCTGAATTCAACCGACAAACTTCGTGGGCTGATTCTTTACGCAAAATCAAAGTTAGTAAATATAAAGGACATTTTATACCTAAATTAAATATTAAGTGTTAAATAAGTCCCCGATAATTGAGATTTGGGAATGTAATTTTGCGAAATATCGGAAACCATGTGAGATAAAAGTACAGTTGGCGGAAAATTGTTTTATGATGTCGAGATCTTTAACACAAGAGCAAACTCAAATTAATAATACACACCGTTATGAATATAACAGGGGTGACCACCCTCTTATTGCCGGCAACTGTTGGGAGTTATGAACGTTTGATGCTGGTTTATAAAGCAGTATGACCTACGAAACAAACATGGTCTCCTTACTACAACTGTCTAGAAACCACGGGTTTCGTTTGAAACGCATACAAACATTCCCGTAGATTCCGCTGCAGCGATACAGTGCCTAGTATGTAGGCAATAACATACACGTGTGTATGGCCACTGCACTTACAATGATGACGGACAATAATAACACCTACTGCAAACAACGCGTACCATGAATCAATAAGCATACACAACTGTTAGTTTGTGGCGACAGTCTGTGTGATTCCATGCATTACGTACATATATTGGTATTGCCTACGCACCTGGAACTGTATCGCTGCTGCTGTGTACTGTGCGGGCTTTTGAACGTTGAAACATTTGGTGCAGCAGCATACAGCATTACTGTTACAACGTATCACATTTAAGTTGTATCAGGTATTACATTGCATTTCACAACAAAAGCTGTGGCATTCCAAAGGTTTTATTATAGAAACATGTATCAATAACACTTTTATAGGAAAGGCTCGATGGTACGGCCCCCATGATCGACGCACAGTTCACATCGCCACATCAACAATTGTTGAACACGTGTGAAAACATCCTCATTGTCCCGAATAATCCTGGCAGCTGCAAAGACGGAGGAGACGCAGAATATATAGGCCAATGTATCCATGTCAGAAGATCTTGGAGGCCAGGGAACAGGGCCACAACGGCCTGTCCATCGTCCAGGGAATATGACATTCAGGTGATTGCGTGCAAATTGCGAACGGTGGGCTGGGGCGTCATCGAACGCGTACCACATGGCCTCTTGTGGTTGTAACGAAAACACTTCGAGTAATGTCGGCATTTTTTCTCACAGTAATGCAGCGTACACATTGCCGGTGAAACAATGTGGAAACAAGTAGGGGCCAGCCAACATATTATGTATTACTCCCACCAAAACATTGACACTGAATTGCTGTTCATCCCCGTGGACGAATGGGGTGTGAAGATTGACATCCGTCCACTCGTGGATATGTTGATAATTCTGTTTAACCATCACATTGAAAGTAAGCATCGTCAGTGAAGAGAATGTGTCTATCAAAGTCATGGTGTGTTATGCGTTGTTTCAGAAACCATGCTGCAAACTCCACGCACCGAGGATAATCCGCATGCCCCATGGCATGCACACGTTGTACATGAAACGAATGCAAAAATTGCTCTTGAAGCACTCGCCGAATGGTGCGGCGGCTTCTGTTGAGTACTCTTGCAATAGTACGCGTACTCACACGTACATTATTTTCAACAAGCCTCAACACATCCTTTTCAAACCTGGATGTCCTCGCTGTCCGTCGGCGCCCTGCATTTGGGCATCGTGTCTCCTGAAAACGCTCCACAGACGCAAATATGGTGTGGTGTGGCTGCTGTCTGTGCGGAAATCGATCCCTGTACACTCTTTGCGCTTTTAGTCCATTCCCCTCTACCGCACTGTAGACGAGTAGCATATCTGTCAGTTGCGGCCACGTTGAGCGTTCAATTGTGTAGATACAACATGTACCTTTACCAAAATACGTGTGCGTGGTACATTATGGAGTACTTAGATATTTTATAAAATTCGTCTCGTGGTCTACTAGGCCGCATTTGCTATAGCGCCTTTAGTGCCGTGATAATTGTTGTGCCAGGCGTGGAATTGAATATGTCAAACCTCATAGAGTTACTTGGTTTGGTGTTAGTACCAAACATGTAAACCACTCGCACAGCCTGTATACACATGTTGTATACTACATGTTGTATTTGACACCTAGTTAGATGTTTGCTGGCAAACGAAAGGACTGAGTGTGTTGCATAATGCGAACGTTACTTTCAACTGTCGACATGTCGTTTTGTCAAAAGTAATAATTATTTATGCGCTGATAGCAGAGTATGGCTACCTGTAGGTTTTTAGATTGTGCGTTTAATGTCTCGTCGAAAGCGAGGTCATTATACACAGGAACTTACAACTTGGAAATTGAAAGGAACTGAGGAAGAATTCAGCCTTGGCCTTTATTAAGGAATCATCCCAGCGTTTGTTTGGAGGGACTTCGGGAAACCATGGCAAACCTAATTTTGGATGGCCTGATCAGGATTCGATCCCGCTTTCCCCGAAAGAGTGTCCAACATGTTACTGTTTCCCCACTTCGCACGGTCCCTGATGCATTAATGACGGGAGATACTTATACAAACCATCAGGACTCATAAACGTTTGATGCTTGTTTATTTAACAGTATGGCCTAGTAAACACAGAGTACCTCTAGTCGCAACTGCATAGGACCACCGCTTTCATACAACACGCACATGCATAAAGCTTTGGCTGCAGCGATACATGTCCAGGTGCATAAACAATATACTTTACAGTACACAGCAGCGACAGCAATACGGTTGCAGCCACGTAGGCAAAATTAATACTTCATGTAAGGAATCTCATACCGACAGTTGCCAGGAACACATTGTTGGATGTAGTATCGTAATCTTTTTAATGCGTAGTAATTGTTGTTTATAGTAAGTATTATATGTCCTCCATCATTGTATATACAGTGGGAACAGCAGCTTTCCATACACACATGTAGGATGTATTGCCTACGTACGAGTTATTGTATCGCTGCAACGGAATCGAGCGGAATCTGCGTGTGCGTTTCAAACGAAACGGTGAGTCCTTAGATGTTGCAACGCGGGAACCATTTTGGTTGCGTTGGTCATACTACTCCATAAACAAGCATCTAACGTTCATAATTCCCGACGGAAACGAAGTTGCCGGTAATAAGGTGACCACCCCTGTTATTTTTATAATGGGGTTTGCTATTATTGTGAGTTTACTCTAAGGTTGAGGATCCCGATAACAAATAACAATGTTTCACGAATTGTATTTTCATCTCGCCTGGTGTCCGATATTTCGCAAAAAAAAATATTCCAAAATCTCAATTTTCGGAAACGTATTTCGCCCTTAATATTTCGTTTAGTTACAAAGTTTCCTATATATTTGGTACTTATTTTGCATAAATAATCACCTCAGGTAGTTTGTCGGTCGAATTGTGCCCCATTCTGTAGATGCATCTGTGGCATAGTGGTTAGTGTACTTACTTAAAATGTAGTGGGTACGGTTTCACTTCCCATCACCCTCCTTTCCGGGGATTTTCAAAGTTGTAGTAGGATTAGGTCATGCTTGACCGGGCCTAACGATGTTTGTTGTGTGAAATTCTGGTTGATCTACAATCTTTATAGCATAAAAACTTATATTATGCAGACAAATTACTTTGTAAAATTACAATAAGTAGCTTGCGATTTTGCAGGAAACTAGTTTGAGAATTACTACACATTATTGTTATTCTACAGATAATTCGTCGGCAGGTTACAGTACCTTTCTGTACAAATACTGAACATATCCTGATCATTTAAAATGGAAATTTTTGCCAAGTTTACAAAGATTTTTTTTAGCGTTACCTAGAAATTTTTGGACAACTATTTTCTTAACATTTTCTTTGTAAAAGTACAAACTTTTTTTACAGTGCAGACTATGAACAGCAGACAATAAATTTTAGTTTATTTTCTTACATTTGCGCAGAACTTGAAATTCACAGTTTTGTCAAGTTGCATTTAGAAATATGAAATTGTATTATATTTGTAACAAAAAACATGTGACGTTTTGAAGTAAGGTAGCAGTTTACTTTGGTGTTTTTAGTCCTGTGTAACGAAAGTGTTTATTTTCCGTCAGTTTATCTAGTTAATATTAAATTTACCACTATGTTGTTAATGTGCTCTATGCAAACTGATGATCAGCAACAACTTTTTAAAATTCAAAATACCTCAATAAATAAATCCGGGGCCTAAACTAGGGCTGATTGCATCGTAAGCTGCTAAATTTCGTTATAAAATAAACTACCAAGAAGTAAAAAAACATATATATGTTCATAAAAGTCATGCGCTCGAGTCAATACTTTGAGTAAAATATGTACGGCATTACAAAATATGGTTTGGATCGTTTAAGTTCTCCAAATAGCCTTCTCAATCAGCAATTATAGCATTATCTCTCGTCCGGAATTAATTGCAGACAAGACAAAAATCCTGCGAAATATTCATGTGCATTTCACCAGGTGCTGCAGTTGGGCAGCAGTTGAGGCCGACATCGGAGATGAGCCAGATGACATATAATACAGTCCACCACATAAAACTGCTACTGTGGGATAGGTCTGGTAATTATGAGGTTAAGAGATTTGAATAACTTTTGAACATCACATGGGTGGCATGCGTTTTATTGCGGTTATCATCGTACCGATGACATAGATGAACAGATTGGACGATATTCATGATGTACGGTGCACTGTCCAGTGTCCCATCGAAAACGCCAGAGGCAAACTGACATTTCAGGCTATAGCTCTCACGCTGTGATTTCAGGCGTAAGTCCCATGATTAAGCTACATTTTTCAGCGGGAAAGGCGTCGTTCTTATGCCCCACGCCAAATACGCATATTATTATCATTACCTCAGAGCCAGAATTTGATCATGTCAGTCAACAAAACATTTCACAATTCGTTTCTCCAGATGGGCAGAACTTTAGTCAGGCGTAAGTGGATGTCTTTCCAGTGGCATCCGTGATCGCAACCCTAATTCGTGGAAACGTTTGCATATGATCTAAACCTACACACCTAGCGCAATCGAACTTCAAATTTTTTATGCGGTTGCTGTGTGGTCTGCTATGTCGGCTAGTACGATACAGTGGTCTTGGCGTGCATCAGTACGATATTGCTGTATGTAGTTAGGTATACGACGTGTATTACTTAATCTGGCCAAGGGTGTTAAATTTGCCGCACTCCAGATATCTCTCATAAAACAAGTTGCGCAATCCCTTGGAATGATCATTCGACTCATATGCTGTTAGCCCTAAAAATAACCTGGCATGCCAACAACTCTCTACACAATTTCGGAGTACAGTATGACGTAGGAAACCACAGGCTCCCGCTGCAGGCGTACTAATAGTGGCGTGGATCTGATGTTCGACGGGTAATACTAAATTCATTATTTTTATACAAAGCTACGATATTTATTGTTACAATTGCTCGCCAACTTATGCCGTATGGAAATATGTCCAATTTTATTAGCTAATATATGAATATAAAAAGCATTATAATAGTTGCTGACAACTACGGTTGGTACACAAATTCTCGTAGGGAAAGCCAACACACCCTCCCACGTCTCCACTGCTAAGGGATGGGACAGCCGAGTCCACTCATGAGTCCATTTGATTCCCTTAACTCAGATAACGAGGTCGCAGCTTAACATAGTTCATATTACTTTTATTGTTATTTATTTAAATAATTTCCTGGGACCGAAATGTTTCTTTAGTTTTAATTTTTTAAGTAATTTTTATATATGAAAACAAATATTTTTTATATTTATTTATGAGTACAATTTAATAATATAGCAGTTCACATTTTGGTTTTTTAAACATTTCAATTTTATTAGTGTTTTGCCATCACGAAATTAACTAGAAAATAAATATATAAGATTTGCGGATGGCCTTCATACTTGTTTACAAATTCCATTCCCCTAATATTTCACAGATTATTAAACATGAAAACTCTAAGAATGCATAATGAGCTAATCACAGAATGTGCTGATAGCATTTGTATTTGATCCAGTCACTTCCTTTATGCACATATTTAAAGTCATTATGAGGCACATCCCCAGAACTGGGAACTAAGGATTATCTTTATTTTTTACCTTTTTATCGGTACAGTATGTCCGTAAAGTTATTGAGGAGTTTCGAAAGCCTGTGCTAAATTCACCGTAAAAAACAGTAGTTGTATTTAGACGGTTTACCGTCAGGTGCGCGGGACAAGGAGAAAAATCCGAAGCCATCTTGGACATCATCACGAGTCAAACCTCCTGCTCTGTCATTTCTCGCCAACGTCGGCCATCTTGGATTTCCCTTCCCTCTCAGTTATTCCCGTCCATCAGCGGCAATCTTGGTCTCATCTTCATGCTCTTGCATTCCTAATAGTTGTTGGTACTTCATGTTCTTGCATTCCTCCCAGATGTGGCTACTTCATGCTCTCGCACTCACTCCCACCAGTTGTCCCTAATTCGCGCTCTCGTATTCCTGGAGGACGACGATGTCGATCGCGAGGCCTACATCATGATCCCGCATTTCGATGGTACTACATCATCCCCTTGCATTCCAGATTTGCTTAGAGTCCTTCCTCGTCCCTACTTCACGCTCTTGCATTCTTGGCCAACGACGTTGATCGTGGAACATACTTCATAACCTCGCATTCCTACCAGACGTACCTACTTCATGCTCTTACCATCAATGTGGGAGGTAATTTCACGCATTTGCATTCCTAGCAAACGACATCGATCGTAGTCCCTACTTCATGCGCTCGCATTCCTACCAGATGTCCCTACTTCATGCTCTTGCATTCCATATGGGAGGTAATTACATTCTCTTGCATTCCTGTTTTCTCAGAGTCCTTCGTTCCTCGTCCCTACTTCACGCTCTTGCATTCCTGGCCAACGACATCGATTGCGGTCTTTTCTTCATGCTTTCGCATTTCAAAGAGATGTCCCTACTATGTCATACTCTTGCGTTCTATGTGGGAGGTAATCTCACGGTCTTGAATTCCTGGCCAATATCATTGATCGCGGTCCCTTCTTCATGCTCTGTCATTCCACTTTGTTTTCTCATATTCCTTCCGGTCTCTTTTTTCACCTGGCGTAATGGCGGGGACATGTCTAATGCTCTCTCATTCCGAATAATGTTCGAGTTCATTGCCCCATCATATAAATTCTCTCTCATCATGCTCCCTCATTCCACATTTGTTTTCTCATATTTTTTCTGGTCTCTTCTTTCACCTGACATCTTGGTGAGGAATAGTCTCATGCTCTGTCATTCCGAAGAATGTTCGTATTTATTACTCCACCATGCAAACTTATTTCTCATTATGCTCTCACATTCCACTTTTGTTTTTTCATATACCTTCCAGTCTCTCCTTCCAGCTGGCGTCCTGGCGGAGACGAGTCTCATGCTCTTAAATTCCACCTCGGTTTTCTCATACTTTTAAGCATAGATGGCTGTAATTTCCGAACCGTTCAAGAAACAGCTACCAAATTCGTAACATAGACATCACATGCGACGAGGAAAACGACCGCAAGGTCAAATATCTCCAAAGCATACTTATAAGTATAGTTGTATTTAATTTCCGAATGATTTAGTATACAGCTACAAAATTCATAACATAGACATCACCAGTGACCAGGAAAATGACATCAGAGTCAGATATGCCTTAATCACACTTATAATCACATTTGAGTGTAATTTCCGAACCATTTAAAATACACCTATCAAGTTCGTAACATAGACACCACCTGGATACAAGGAAAATTACCGCATTGTAAAATATGTCATAAGCACACTTATAAGCATAGTTGTATGGAATTTCCGAATTTTTTAAGGTACAGCTACCAAATTCTTAACATAGACATCACCCACACTGAGGAATGTGTTCTCTGAGTCAAATATGTCCTAAGAAAATTTAAAAGCATAATTGGGTGTTATTTCCGAACCAATTAATATACAGATAACAAATTCGTAACGTAGACATCACCAGCGACAACGAAAACGATCACAGTGTTAAATATGCCCTAAAAAGATTTGATAAGCTAATTTACGTATAATTTCCGAACCATTTAAGATACAGCTACCAAATTCTAAAACATAGACCTCACCCCGACAAGCAAAATGATCGCAGGGTCAAATATACCCTAATCACACTTATAAGCATGGTTGGCCATTATTTCCGAACCATGTAAGATATAGTTACAAAATTCGTAACATAGGTATCACCTCCCATGGTGAAAATTACCGAAGCGTCAAACATTACTTAAGAGCTCTTATAAGCATAGTTGTTTGTAATTTCCTAACTGTTTAAGATACAGACACTGAATTCATAATATAGACATCACCACTGACAACGAAATGGGGTCGCAGGGTCAAGTATATCCCAAGCCGGCTTATAAGCACAGTTGGTGATAATTTCCGAACTGTTTAAGATATATTCACCAAATTCCTAACATAGTCATCACTACCAACAACGAAAATGGTTGCAGGGTAAAGTATGGCTCAGGCACAATTATAACCATAGATGTCTCTTATTTCCGAACCTTGGTAGATACAGACATCAAATTCGTAACATATTCACCACCCGCAACAACGAAAATGTCTGGAGTGTCAAATACGACCCAAGCACACTTATAAGAATAGTTTACTGTAATGTCCTAACTGTGCAAGAGACACGCATCAAATTTACAACAAAGTCATTATCCCTGACAACGAAAATGACAGCAGGGAAAAGTATGTCCTAAGCTTACTTATAAGCATAGTTAGTTGTAATTTCCAAATCCTTTAATACATAGTCACCAAAATCAAATCATGTGTATCACCCTCTACAAGGAAAAGGTTCGAAAGTGACATGCATGTCCTAAGTGTACTTATAAAAAACTAAGTGTGCCCACGGCTCTGCTCGCGTGGACTACAAAATTATTGTTTAGGTATTTTTAAAAATAAATTCCATGTTTTTTATACTTTTTCCTGACAATATCTGCACTTGCTTTTCAATTTCAATGAGAGCAAGGCGAAAAACTTAGTCATTGAATGTTGCTTGTGAATTAAATTGTAAAAACGCTTATTGGTATTTCTCTGTTATATATATATATATATATATATATATATATATATATATATATGCTTCTGCTGAGTTTTTAAATGTATTTTTATTCTACATAATTCTTTACAACATGATATTGTTCCATCTTTAACGGTTTAGACAGCGTATTGAAAGAGAGTATACTGGCTGCAGACTTTTTTCCTACTTGATTTACGATTATCGTCACTGCTTATTTCTTAAATAACTTTACATAACACAATATATACTAAAACCTGGCCAGATAACATATGTATTAATTTAAAAAAACACTTAAATCGGATACGTGGTTCTCTAGTGATACGCGCACTAACAAACATACAGAGAGACAAGGAGTTTTATAATATGTATAGATAACGAATAAGCTACAGTTCATGATAGTGATATCAGTGGTGCTATCATGCCAAGAAGTTTAATAAAATCTAGAACACACAACAGCATGAGAAAGAACAAATGATCAGAAGAACCAACTGCAAAGTGACTATAATAAGTAAAGTGCGAACCGCATTATGCGATTTGTAAACACAGTTTTATTTTGCTTGTCACAAAAAAACAACATACATTTAAACTATAAGTCGCACAAGATAGAGGCCACTGCTATGTGCTGATGCAAACAGATATAAAAAATAATTGAAGTAAATAGTTATAAGCATTTAACAACCAATATATATTGCCCGAGCATCGTTCGCCATATATCATATTGGTAAAAAAAAAAAATACTATTGCGAAGCCAAGAAGCATAGACGCGATAAGGGCAATACTGCATAACACACGCTGATGCAAACAGATTTAAAAACAAAATGTAATGGGAAATAGTTATAAGCATTTACCAACCAGCCAATTACATATTACACAAGTGTCGAGTGCTGTACCCGGTGTGTAAAACATTGATATACAATACCATATCAACCTGGCCAGTACAACAGAATATCAAACGACTTCCTTACAATCGAACTGAAACGAAACCATCGCATCAGTGTAGAACCAATACTCGTATCACTAGCAGCAGAACACATCCGACCCGAATTACAAGGCAATATCAACTAACAACGCAGTGATCCACAAGGCAGCCTCACGAGATCGATCGCCGCTCATCGAAGGGAGGATGCATAACAATAGGAGTGAGAGAGAGACACCCATCTGGCTCTAGGGTAGCAGACCAGCAAGGTCACACACATGCACTTCCCTTTACGAAAATAATTATGTTATAAAGTACAAAGTATCAATATCCCAATTTAAATACTATATATATTTGTATACTTACACATATGTACTTCGAGGATAACCGGAGTTCTTAAAAAGCGACAAAGTGCGCCACCTTTGGGGCATGGTCCCCTCCAGCCGAATAGATCGAAGGGTGAAAGCCAGTGTTGCATGAAGTGGATGGTACGAGTCATTGTGCGTGACGGTACCACCGGATCCACCCCGACCACGACTGAATTAAAGCACGGTCACCCTCCTAGCTGTTTCATACACAAAAGACCTGGTGAATGCGAATGCATTTCGTAGCTATCAATGTAAACTCAACGGAAGCACAGACCACAATGACCGTCCTGCCTTTCCTTGCATGATGTACATTACCGACCAAGTAAGCAAATTGGCACTTACAAGTACTGTAATTACACCACTCTTGACAAAACAAACTTCTTACATACACTATTGAAATTTTATAGGAAAACCTTGCCTTTACAATTCTTGATATGATTATTCAGAGCATCACTGCGGGTAAACACAGCATCGTAATAACCACACAGTGGAATGTTTTGTATGCTGGGCTGAACATGCAATTGCAACTTTCATGTCAGTGTGCATTAAAACTTGTACTTAAAGTATTTCCACAATAGTCACAATGATATCATAATGCTTGTAGCGACTCTAAGGCCTCCATGCTGTTCACGATGCCGATGATGTTACAGATGGCAAGTATTCAACCGTTGATTCCATCTTCATATTGTAGAAGAGTACACAATCGTAGTAGATGTATGTAGTCGTAACTGTCTGCGTTTCACCACACTCGCCAACGAAATTACATTTGTACATTATATTCTCGTGTATACTGTTTGCACTACATGCAAATGTGCATTTATCGTCTCGTGTTGGCTCAGTAGATGACTGCTGGCTGTGTGCGGTACAAACATCAGCATGGTTGCTGAACTGAAACATGTTACCTTATCAGGCCGATCACTGTCTAGCCTGCGAAATTGTCAATTCAACATCTCAATGTCTTTACACTCATTCATATTTCAGTGTTGTCGATGCCTTGTTTTTCTTTTTGTCGCTGCTGCTCGCTCCCGATGTATCTTACACCAGTTTCTGGTATGTGGTGTGTCTGTAACGGTAGCACTACCATGGGATGGTTGGTAAGTACTTATAACTATTTTCCTTTTCATTTTATATATTAGGGCGGGCAGAAGCGATATCTTCTACCGACACAGGTTTATTGGAAGTAATATTTTAAATAGGTATGCTAATATTTACAGCTTGATGCATTCCAACAATATAAATTGTTACATTGTATTATATAAATGAATTCCTCTCGCAAAAGGACAAATTTATGTAAAATATGTAATTGGGATAATTGGTAAGCGTTTATAACTATTTACTTTTTCATTTAATTTTTATATTAGTTTGCATCAGTGTAAATCTATTTTGACCTTCATATTCCCGCTCTTCACAACTGAAATTTCTTCGCCTAACGTAATGTACTGTGCACAATGCTCACAAAATAAGCATTTGTTGGTAAATGCATAAAACTATTTGTTTTTACAATTATTTTAATTTTTAATCTGTTTGTCTTAATGTGTAGCAGTACCATATACATTGTGCGACTAATGGTTTAAATGTGTGTTGATTCGTTCTTACAGTTCTGGTAATTTAGAAGGTATGTGTTCAAATAAGTACGTGTAAAAATATTTATGTATTTAAAATATGATGAATTATTAGTTTGTACTGTATAACTGAATTCCTCTGGTAAAGGGAAGTGCATGTGTGACTCGGCTGGTCTGCCACCCTGGAGGCTGACGCGAATCTCTCTCGTCTAGTGTTCTGTGTCATCCGTTCCCATGTCGAGGCCAGCATGGTGTGTGCACTGCCCGTTGGTCGCTTGGGACGTCTTACAGATTCTCATGATGTTAGATGATCGTGCGAAGTCGGCCGTGTCGGTTGTGTTCCGCTGCTAGTAATGTGAGTGTTGGTTTTATACTGAATGTGATGATTTATTTTCCGTCAATTCGTAAGGAAGTCGTTTGCTATTCTAATGTACTGGCCAGGACGATCTGGTATTATATAGTGTCGTTTATCACACAGTGTACAGCACTCAATAATAGTGTGTAATATGTAATTGCGCTTTTTGTCAAGTGCTTATACTACGAATATTTCCTTCACATTATTTTTTATATCTGTTTGTATCGATGTGTGTAGTAGTGTTGCCCATACCGCACCTGTGCTTCTCGACTTGATGTATAACACACGATGCTCCTGCAATATACATAGGTTGTTAAAGGTTATTACTAATTGGATTCCATAATTATTTTTTATATCTGATTGCATCAGCACGCTACCTTGAAAACATTCTAAACATGAGAGCCAGCTGAGAATCTCTTCGTCCTGTAACAGATAGACAGGTTGTAGATGTATTTTATTTCGTGTGTGCATATATAGAAGGAATTCTTTAGGCAGGTATGCAAACTCGGTATCTTTAACGAGTGCTGCAAGTGATTTAATGTTTCTGTTTGTTGTGATAGTTGATAAAATTATCTGTCCACTAGAACAGCATCCTATCGTTTTCACAACGTCGTCTCGACGAGAGAATGAAGTTCTGAGTGATGCATGGTGGTATGAACTGCTTTTACAGACCTAAAAGTGAGTAAGGTTGGCAGAAGCGATATTCTCTACCAACACCAGTTCATTCGAAGCGATATTTTAAATATTCAATATTGATATATTCAAACAAAATAAATTGGTAATTTGTACCTTATAACAGGATTGATCTCGTAAAGGGACATGTATGTGTAATATGTGATTGGGATATTGGTAAGTGTTTGTAACATATTATCATTTAATTTTATTTTTATATCAGTTTGCATTATTGTATAGCAGCATTGATATTATATTTCCCGCACCTCACAGTGGAAATTTCTTCGTCTAACATAACGTTCAGCACACGATGCTCACACATATGTTTATGTTGGTAAATACCTATAAATATTTACTTGTAAAATTAATTTTGTTTAAGATCTGTTTGTCTCAGTGCGTAGCAGTGTCGCCCCTCTCTTGCACAACTAATGGTTTGAATGTGTAATGTTTCGTATGAGCTTATGGTTCTGGTAATATATAAATGCCATGTATTCAAATAAGTACACACATATATTAATATAGTATTTAAAAGATGATGAATTTTTAGTTTGTACTGTATAACTGAATTCCGCTCTTAAAGGGGGGTGTATGTGTGATTCAGCTGGCCTGCCACCCTGGAACCAGACGCGACTCTCTCTCGGTTAATGATAAGCACTCTCCCTTCGTAAAGGGATGTGCATGTGCATGTGATATGGCCGGTCTGCTGCCCTGGAGGATGCTGTGTCTCTATGGGCTATTGTTATGCACCCTCCCCTCCTCATGCCGAGGTATGCGTCCGGTGCTCGCGTCCACTTGATCGCTTGGGAACGCCTTACAGAATCTCGAGATGTTAGTTGTATGTGCTAAGTCGTCTGGGGTTGGATGTGTACCGTTGCTAGCGATTTGAGTGTTGGTTGAACACTGAATGCGATGGTTTCGTTTTAGTCGGTTCGTAAGGAAGTCGTTTGCTATTCTGTTGTACTAGCCAGGAAAGTCTGGTATCGTATAAATCGTTTACGTAACGCACTCGACCCTTGTGTAATATCCAATTGCGCTGGTTGGTAATTGCTTATAACTATTTTACCTTTACATTTTGTTTTTATATCTGTTTGCATTGGTGTGTGTAGCAGTGTTGCCCTTATCGCGTCTGTGCTTCTTGGATTGGCAAAAGTATTTTTTTGGCAAATGTGATGTATGGCGCAGGATGCTCGGGTAATATGTAAAGATTGTTAAATGCTTATAAAATTTGCTTTAATTATTTTTTATATCTTTTTGCATCAGCCCATAGCAGTAATATCTCTCTTGTGCGACTAATGATTTTAATGTTTGTTGATGTTTTGTGACAAGCAAAGTAAACAGTCTTTACAATTTGCATAATGCGTATCGTACTTGATATTTTGTAACATTTTTGCAATAGGTCCTTCTGATAATAATTCCTTCTCTTTTCGACATTCATTCTAGCTTTTACTAACTTCTTAGTGTGATAGCACCACTGAAAATACTATTATGGACTGTAACTTCATCGGTATATTTTATAAGTACACTTAGGGCATACAAGTCACTTGCGACATTTTTCTTTGTCTGGGGGTGATGCCCGTGTTTTGAATTTGGTGACTATATATTAACATGTTCAGAAATTACACCCAACTGTACTTATAAGTGTACGTAGGCCATACTTTACCCTGTGGTCATTTTAGTTTTCAGGGGTAATGAATGGCTTTGTAATGAATTTTATGCCTGTAACTTACACAGTTCGGAAATTAAAGTATTTTATGCTTATAAGTGTGCTTGGGTCATACTTGACCCTGTGGTCATTTTCGTTGTCGGGGGTGATGATTATATTATGAATTTGATGTCTGTATCTTACACAGTTCTGAAATTAGAGATAACTATGCCTAAAAGTGTGCTTGAGCCATACCTTTCCCCACACGGTAATTTTCGTTGTTGGAGGTGGAGACTATATTACGAATTTTATGTCTGTATTTCAAATGGTTCGGAAATTAGGAACAACTATTCTTATAAGTCTGCCTGAGCAATACTTGACCCTGTGAATCTTTTCGTGGTTGCTGGTTATGACTATGTTATGAATTTGGTTACTATATCTTAAACAGTTCGGAATTTATGACCAATTACGCTTATAAGCGCACTTGGCCCATACTTGACTCGGCGACACCTATTCGTTGTCGGGGGGTGATGTCTATGTTATGAATATGGTGAAGGTTTTTTTACAATTAGGAAATTACACCCAACTATTCTAATAACTGCGCTTACGACATATTTGACCCTTCCGTCATATTCCTTGTAGCAGGTGATGTCTATGTTTTGAATTTGTTAGGTGTATCTTAAATGGTTCGGAAATTATCCCAACTGTGTTTATATGTGTGCTTAAGGCATATCTGACTTTCCGGTCATTTTTCTTGCTGCAGATAATTTCTATGTTACGAATTTAGTAGCTGTTTCTTAAACGGTTCGGAAATTACATCTAACTAGGATTATAAGTATGGTGAGGGCATATTTTACCCTGCGGTCAATTTCCTCGTCGCGGGTGATTTTTATGTTACGTGTTTGGTAGCTATACCTTAAATAGTTTGCGAATTACAGCCAACTATGCATATAAGTATGCTTGGGGCATATTTGTCATTAAGAACATTTTCCTCTCGCAAGTGATGTCTACGTTACGAATTTTGTAGACTAATCCTTAAAAGTTCAGAACTTACATCCAACAATGCTGATTAGTATGCTTAGAGCATATTTGACCCTGCGGTCATTTTTCTTGCTGTGGGTGATGTCTATGTTACGAATTTGGTAGCTTTTTTTTTAAATGGTTCGGATATTACAACCAACTATTCTGATAAGTGTGAGAAAACCAAGGTGGAATTTTAGTGCATGAGACTCGTCCCCGCCAGGGCGCCAGGTAAAAGAAGAGAAAGGAAGGAATATGAGAAAATAAAAGTGGAATGAGAGTGCATGAAGAGAGGGAAGTTGCATGAAGTGGTAATGAACTCGAACATTCTTCGGAATGACCGAGCTTGAGACACGTCCCTGCCAGGACACCAGTGGAGAGGAGAAACCGGAAGGAATATGAGAAAAAAGTGGAATGAGAGATCATGATGAGAGAAAAGGTGTATAATGGGGCTATGAACTCGAACATTTTTCGGAATGAGAGACACGAGGCACGTTTCCGCCAAGACGCCAGGTGAAAGGAGAGACCGGAAGGAATATGAGAAAACGAAAGTCGAATGGCAGAAAATGAAGTAGGGACCACGACCGATGATGCTCGCCAGTATTGCAAGAGCAGGAGATTACCTCCCACATGGAATGCAAGAGCTTGAATTGCGGACTTCTGATTGGAATGCGAGATCATGAAGAAGGGACCACGATCGATGTCGTTGGCCAGGAATGCAAGAGCGTCAGATAACCTCCCACATGGAATGCAAGAGCTTGAATTGCGGACTTCTGATAGGAATGCGAGATCATGAAGAAGGGACCACGATCGATGTCGTTGGCCAGGAATGCAAGAGCGTCAGATAACCTCCCACATAGAATGCACGAGCATGAAGCAGGGACATTTGGTAGCAATGCTAGAGCATGAAGTATGGACGACGATCGATGTAGTTGGCCAGGAATGCAAGAAGGTGAATTAGGAACTAGGAAGGAATGACTCTAATCAAACAGGAATGCAAAAACATGATGTAGGACCGTCGGAATACGGAAGCAATATGTAGGGCTCGCAATCGACATCGTCGTCGGCCGGGACAACTGGTGGGAAGGAATGCAAGAGCATGAAGTATCATGTCTGGGAGGAACGCAAGAGCATGGAGTATCGCCATTTGGTAGGAATCCAAAAGCATGAAGTAGGGACCAACATGGTCGCTGCTGGACGGGAATGACTAAGTGGGAATGGAAATCCAAGATGGCCTATGTCGGTGAGGAATGACAGAGTAGGAGGGTGACTCGTAACTCCATCCAAGATAGCAGCGAGTCGTCCCCTTTTCCCGCGTCCCACGAGGTAAACCGCCTATTTATAACTACTAATAGCAAATACTTATTCGTTGTGCTAGATAACAGACCATCCTATTTTGTTTTTTATGTGCTTAAGCAAGTTACATGAGACTTATATCGTTGTCCTACACACATTAAGCCGATACTCCAGTTCTTCTTCTAAGCGATGAAGCACATAAGGCGCAACAGACTGAACCGCTTCTCTGATTCTTTCTTTCAAGTGGGCAGTGTATTTTACTCTAGCACTGTACACAAACTGATTGATGTAGCCACAAACAAAAACTTATAGTGTTACGAGTTCCAGCGGTCGTGGTGGCCACGCCAACCATCCAACACTACCTACCGACCGGTTTGGAAATGTTAAAGTCAGAAACTCACGAGCAATGTAACTATAAGTGTGAAGGATCATCATCATGTTTGCAGTTTCCTTACGCTGGCAATCCCACAGGCGAATGATGTTTTCATGTAACGGCTCTTCATTGTAAAAGCGACGATATTTGCGTCAAACACGCAACACAAATACAAATGTTCCCAAACCAAAAGACGTATGGAACCTTCCTCTGCACCGTCCGAATCTTGCCTGCTTGAGTGGTGTGCCACCGCATAGCAAGGCGTCTCTCCATTCGCTGAAAAATGCCTCGCGTAACATGCAACCAGATGTTCCATTTATATATTAGGAAGTATTTGCTGAATTAGTGTATATATGGGGCTTATGGCACATGATTTCAGGATTCGGAGTTCGGAGTTGTCTGCCGTGATGTCACAGGCATGGCCAGTGGCCATGTTGGTTAGTGTAGTCTGCCATATTGGTTGGTTTCACAGCCAAGGCTCGATGTCATGTTGATTGTTATTCCCCCCGAGATTCTTAGAAATTTGTAAAGTAATGTTTTTTAACAAAAACTATTGTTAAAATTATTTTAAAATTAACACATATTTTAATAAACATTTATACAAATTAAAAAGCAACAGTTCACCAACTTGGATTTAATATTAATTTCATTGGTTTAGACTGTCACTGCAGATCGTAATGAAATTTTTCTAGTTTTTTCATATAGTTTTTCAAAAATTCAATTGACTAATATGGCCTACAAAATTGTTCAAATACAAATTTAATAATTTCAGCCCACCATTTCGGTTCCTATTTCATCGGGGGATGTATTGATTGCCCTATCCTCCCTTACAAAAACCTGTAACAAAAAAAAAAATATTTTAATTAAAAAATTTGAAATAATTAAATAATTTTGGCCCTCAACTTAGGATTTTTATTGATTTTCCTAGAAAAACCAAATTAAGTGTGTGCCATCGCTGCGATTTTAGAAAAAGGGAACATTTTAGCAGACTAGAAATTGTGGTTGTGAAGACTGTCAGTATACACGTGCACGCGCTGACAAGAGCAGGTACCACAACACAGCAAGGCTGGGTGACAGCCGTAAGTTATCTGTAACGAGCTAGCACATTCGAGTGATCGTGACAGATGACCACTGCTGTCTGCCATCAGTAAAGAGCCATCTCTAAAATTTCGATAATGAAGTAGTTCTTGCTCACAAGCCGGGTCAGGTGGTTATCGTATCGGGAAGCATAGTGTTGCGCTGAGTACACGATGCGCATGTCTATCAGGGTCGCAGTCAACTCTCTAAGTTATGCTGTCGTAGTGACACTGCACGTGCACCGCTGCACATTACACCGCTGCCATAGTGATGCACAGCACTCTGTGTTACCAGAGTAATACGCTGGGGGTGGGGTAGGGGACTCCACTACTGACTTGCGCCTCGCCCGATCTTTGATGGCGGGGGGACACCAACCGAATGTTTACGCATCTCCCAATCGGGTGGGCGGGGCTTTCCTCCATCCCCATCCCCCAACAAATTAAAAAAAAACAACAGCTGCTTGTCTTGCACAGAAATACTTTAGTAAAATAGAAACCATATTTTCCCTTTCCTCCAAACTCGTCATTGGTCCCACTTCCCTTCCCACCTCACCCTCAGATACATCGACCAATAAAACCTTTCATGTGTATCAGTCAGGGCAGGAAATACACCGAATCTCCCACCTCCCCCAGACCCATCCACCAATAAAATTACCCCGTCTATGCACTGAATGATGTCCCTATGTGTCAATCCACTAACAGTTCGTATTATCCAGCTATGTATAATTTCGCTGCCATAGAGTATAATTCAGTTCATTGCCCCCCCCCCCTCCTTNCCTGTCCCTAACATCCAATAAAATCGCTTCATGCTTGAGACGAAATATTTCTTTATATATCAATTCACAAACAGTTCGTATTGTTTTCCTATGTATCAAACCGCCGCTAATATCTGAAATATTTTCACGCAATTCATAGTTTCCCTCCAAGAGAATAGATCCATTTATGTAACGAACTATTTTCACTGTCAGATAATATAAATTGGCCGAATCTGCCTGACCTTCCACCATTTTGGTATCTGCGATCACGAGTCACGTCGGAAGTCTTCAGGCCGCTATCTCATCTATATTAATTAGCTGTCTAGTAAGTACCATTTTGTTATTTGTACTTGTGAAAAATGCTGAATTTTTTAATGTTTAATAATAAGACATCAAAGTCAATTGCCTGAAATGTATCAGAAATACTTGCTGCCATATCTTTTAAATATTTAAGTCGCTGGAATATAAATAAACATGGCATCATGCATAATATTCCTTTTTAAACACTGAAATGTAGCTCAGTAGATATGCTCCTTACCAGACGCGCAGCGTTTAAAAATACTTATACTATGCTATGTTCATGAGGTCGGAAATAGTGTTCGCAACATACATAGTGTATTGAAAGTAAGTTTAGTCTGAAAAGTAGTGAATGGTCAGTTTTTCTCGCTGTATCCTCGCATTTTTTTAAAAATAAACCTTCGAAAAAATCACCACATGTATTTTGTTGTTTCTTATTAATGTCGTCTATCAAAAGCGTTTTTTTTAATTCCTTAAATTATTCGTTAAATTGAACTTTTTCTTATATTTTGTTTATTGTTTATAATATTTCATTTATAACTAGTATGAATAAAAACAGGGAGAAAATTGGTGTGTAGGTAATACCGAGTAAGAAATATTATTACACTGAGTGTGCTCACGAATTCAGATTGTTTTCCCTTTGATGTAATTTTATACACATTTTTAATAAGCTTTGTTTGCAAGAAGGGAGGCTTCGGAAAAGTTATAAGTAGCTGTAAATGGGATATAGGGAGCACCCTTACTGTCGAAGCGCACAGTTGCTCACAGATAGTAATATTCACGACCAATTACCGACGAAACGGTGAAAGATGCAATACGGGTATTTTTAAGCTACATGTCAAATAATGTATCACATGCACTGTCGAAAATCCCGCATTGTAAATGTTTATCGAGCCTAAAAATTAAATTTATTTCATGGCCTAAATACCTCGTTTTAAAAATTAATTCGTATAGATTGACAGTAGAAGTGTTTGTAAAAACCTTTCTACTGCTTGACTGTACTCGTAATGTTTCTGTTAATCATTAGTAACGCATGGTATGGGTTGGATATGGGAGAAATGCGTAATATTAATTTTAGTCGTTCAAGTCCCGAGCAGAACAAAGTCTTTCATAGTTTGTGTACAGAATACCATTAAACAATTGTAGCGAACGCACTGCCTTTCAAAATATGTTTTAAGAATATAGTATGGAAGTAGGAAAAAAAAAATTCGTTTGATAATAATTGAGAATGGGAGAAAGAACACTACTGTGGCCCGTATACCAACAATAGCTGCATATTACTCGAGCAGATTACTGTGAAAATAATTCTGACGAAAGTTCATTAGATCTTTTGAATAATATTGCATTAATCGCTTTTTTCCATGGTGAATATACATAGTGGTGTTCGCTGTACCACACGAGTCATTTTATTTTAAACCATACATTTAACTCGTATCAGTGCAGCCCGTGGCAACTTCGACTTGACACCCCTTCAACAACATACTGGGCATGATTACTAGCAGGATCTCCATGTATATCTTTCTGTGCTTGAGTGGTTTTTCGGGTTCTCGATCTTCATTTCTTAACTAATTTCATGTTCATATATTGTTAAGTATGTAACATTTTTTCATTGCTTGGCATGAGGCCACCATCGTTTTGTCAACAGTCTTTAATCATCAATGTTTAATAGCAATTTACCGAATCTTAGTTCATGCAAATTTCTGCCCCAGACATGCGCACCGGGCTTCATTTTGGTGGAGTCGTCTTGTAATTTTGTATGTAGTTGAGCAATTTTCTTGCATGTCTCCCATCTGAATACATTAACTCCGGGTTTCCCAAACTATGGGTCGCGACCCACTGGTGGGTCGCGAGCGAATATTGAGTGGGCCCTGCCTATACCANAGAGGTGGGTCCCGAGTTTGTAAACTTATATCAGATGAGTCGCAGCCCAGTCAACTTTGGGAACCACTGCATTAACTTATTTCACATTCACATTTAGTTAGGTATCTAAGTTTTTTTTTCGTTTATATGCCTTCCCCATTTTGTTTTTTTTTGTTATTTCAAATATTATGTTTATTTATTGAATAAAAATTGTGTGTTTTCGTAGGTTTTCTCATGGTTATTCAATTTCGAGTTGCCATCGCATGTTCTGTTGGAGACTCAGTCGAGACTATCATCGCTGAACAGCTGTTACTTATGTCTGCTGTTTCTGGTAAGTTTACACAACTAGATTAATGTTGCCTCAAGTACTGTGTACAGTGGCCTGATTCTCGGCAGTGGTCTGTCCTGGATTTTTTTTGCTGGTTTTTGGTTGGTTTTCTCGGAGGTCTTCATATCAATACCAAATTTTTTGCTGTCGCATTGTGTTAAGTACATAAGTTTTTTCTCTTCTATGGTTTGCCCACAATTTTTTAATTTTTTTTGCCATGCCGAATATGATGTGCATTTACATAGCAAAGAGTAGTATAGGTTTTTCTAGGTTATTCAATGTATTTTTGTCTGTGTTGGTGGGTTTACTCGGGTGTCTCCCATCTCATTTCATTAGCTAATTTGAAGTTCACATTTGGTTAAGTATGTAACTTTTTCATTACTATGCTTCGTCTACATCATTTTTTTATCATGTTAAACACTAAGTTTATTTACTGTATAAAAATTGTGTTGTGGTTTTGCAAGTTATCCAACATCGAGCTGCATTTGTCATGATCCATTGGCATACATTGACATAACAGGTTATTCCTTCTGTTGTTTCTGGTTAGCATGTAAGAAAAAACTAATCAATGCTATTTTATGCAATTAAATAAAACTCTATAAATTAAGGCCACACATCGCTATGACCAATGCCGTCCAGAGGATTTTGGAGGCCTGCGGCAAAGCAATATTTTTTGATGTGAAACTTTGAATGTCACTTAAATACTTTTTTTTATTCTGCATTACCAGTAGAAAACAAGTTACTTGTAAACAGTTTTATAGTTTACTGTCCAGCTAAATATTGATAAAAATAGTTTCCCTGTTCTTCTTTAAATATTATGAAAAAACTGTATCCGACACAATAATTATCGTGTTATAAACCAAGTCAGGAAACTGTCCAATGCTGTCCATAATTTGATTATATGCTAAATTGTATACATTATTTTACAAAATGTCTGCCCCATAACACAATTGTTTCTAAATGTACCACTCTATCAAAGTACGAATTGTTATGCATCTTCAGAAACTATAAATATCCAAAACTTCTTGTACTTGCAGGCAGGTGTAATTTTATCTGTATGTTGATAAAAAATGTAAATAAAGTTCACCAAATATTTTTTACTGCATAGGCAAGCGAAAATAAGTTTCTAGCTCATGAAAAATCCAAAAAGTTAATTCGTAAGAACATTTTCCAAGCTAAAATTTCATGTGCCAATTTGTATGAAACTATGAATTTTTTGTACAAAAATAAAAAATTCATGCTTATTGCGCAAGTATGTTTCAGGTTTGTGATTGCAACGGACACCAGGGTAGCGTATCTTCCTTCCGCTGCTTCGCTGTCTTCTATGGTAAGAACTATGTCACCTACACTTTTTGTGTGCAGGTTCTGTGGGATCTTCTATAGTTTCCGCTACAATGGGCAGCGCCATGAATGCTTGTGACCATATAATACACTGAAGGGGGATAAACAGGTTTGTAATAAGTCGCAAGGACGATTTTAAAAATAAATTAGCAGGGGGCAACATCAACACAATGTAAATTCTGTAGTGCAACTTTCACAAATTTAAGCAATGCGCGAAGACGCGAGGCAAACTGCCAGTTAAATCCAGATAAACAGTCATAAACATACGAGCATAGTGGTAGGGATTTCGCGAGGACGGACAATCTAAGAGTTCATGTATTGAAATGTAATGGCTGTCCCTCCACGAAACGTTCACGACTTGGACTCTCCATAGTCGCAGATCCTGCATCAAGGCGGCGAAACTTTGCTGGTTCAGGGGGCATTAATGCAAATGTATTCACCGAGGTTGAAACTACATTCAGGTATAATTTGAAAATGTATGTAGCCGAAAACAACACTAGTACAACACAGGATATCTGCATATACTTATCCTAGATTAAACAAAATTTAATTAGTCAGCTATTAAGTGAAATACAAGAACTTGGGGCAATAAAATTCAATTTTTGGCTCGAATGTGATTGCACCTTACCAACCCCATTAGATAAGCGATCGGATAGAAGGGCCTTCAAGGCAAAGAATATTCCTTTGTATGAGGTTAGCGAAACCGAAGAAGATGTGACAGATGCTATTGCGAAAATATGTGATGAGGAACAAATGTACAAAGAAAGGGGTTCGGGCTGGACATTGTCGAGTGTCAATCACCTGCACCTTCGCATTATAAAATCGGATCCCCTCCGCATATTTTCGTACATCTATTTGCCTAATGCAATAAATAACAAACACACAGTAATAAACCCCAGAATCGAGACTACCATATGTGTTTCAAATGGGCAATTTCTGCACATTATGTTTAAGGCGAGAAGATGCAGCGAGTTGACCGTCACTACGAAGCCCTAGAAGAGAATTTTGATTTTACAAGCCTCGAGTTTCACACTCCACTGCACCAAATTAAAATCTTCGAAAATAACAACCCTACTGCATCAGTCAATTTGTACTCATTCATCAACAAGGAGAAGGTAGTTCCTGTACGAGTGGTAAAAGAAGAAATAGAATATAATTTTAACCTGCTAAGGTTGACGACCTAGGAAAATGCTCAGTAAAGCTGCATAAATAACTTTTCAAGACTGGTGCCATCCCAGGTATCGGCCCGCAAGGAGAAAATGCATATATGCAAGAAGTGCCTTAAGTTTTACCACAACCTACCAAGAATTAATTGTTTGGCCGGCCAACAGTGTCTACAGTAGCACAAGCACTATTGCAAAAACCATGCGCCAGTGCGTACCGAGATGCCTAAGCCAGTGGAAGATGGTAAGCCACTCATTTTGAAAGTTAAAAATTACCATTTTGGAGATAAATTGCCGATCGCAGTGTATGCTAACTTTGAGGCTTTGCTCAAACTAGTTCACACCTGCCAGCCTGATCCTGAAAAATCGCACACATATGCATATCGAAAGCAAGAGGCATGTAGTTTCTGTTTGTATGTCAAGGTATACAATGATGTTATTGCTGCAGTCTTAACCTCCACATTGCCAGCTAAGGCGATACTGTACAGGGATCATGATGGAGAAAATAGATTTATAGACACCATCGTGTGTATCGTAAGAAAGGTAAAGGCTATATATGCTACTTTGAAGAAGATAGAGTAGCTCACTCCCACCAAACAAGCAAATTATAGCCGGACCAAGACGTCTTGTTATTGCTTCACATCATTTACTCCTGAAAATTACAAAGTGAGAACTCATGACCATTTTACTGGCAAGTACATCGGGACTGCATGCAACAGCTGCAATTTGCTTCGCTGCCGCACGAAGAAACTGGTTGTATTATTCCATAACCTGAAATACAACGAAAATTTTATTATCAAGAATTTCGAGTATGACAACAAACAAATATACATTATTCCACAAACAAAAGAAACAATTGTATCATTTTTGAAGCAGTTGGGAGACAGATTTTCGGTGCAGTTTGTCGTTTCATGGCCCGCAGTCTGGCAGCCCTGGACGAGTATTTACCACATTGAAAATTCACTAATACGCAGAAATTCTTCAGCCCTAACCAACTGGCTTTTTAGACATGAAAAGGTGTTTTTCCTTACGATTATGTAGACAGCTGGGAAAATTTGAACGAGCAACAGTCGCCCCCACAAGACGATTTTTACAACAAGCTAAAAAACTCTGGAATCACTGAGGATGATTTTGCTCGGGCCCAGACAGTATGGCAAGCATTTGGTTGCAATTAATTAGGGGAATACAGCGATATATACCTCAATACACATATTATTCTCCTGGCCGATGTATTCAAGAACCTTAGGGACCTCTGCATTTCCATGTACAAGCTCATCTGCGTGCACTATGTCAGTGACCGGGGTTCGCTTTTGATGCCATGCTTCGTATGATGGGGGTACAACTCAAATTAATGACCGACTATGATAGGTACATGTTCGTTGAAGATAGGATATATGGTGGTGTGGCACAGTGGATTAAATGTCACTGCAAAGCCAATCGTATCTATGAGCCTGAAAACTAGGATCCAAGCAAGCCAACGACATACCTGCAGTACCTGGATTCCATAGACTTGTATGGGTGGGCCATGAGTTGACAGCTCCCATTACTCAATTCTAAGTGGAACAAGAACACAAAAATCGATGTCATGTCCATTCCAGACGATGCTGATACGGACTATATTCTCGAAGTCGACATAGAATATCCCACACACCTGCATGGATATCAGAAAGACCTGCCTTTCCTACCCATAAACCAACATCCCCCTGGCTCCAAGTATCCAAAATTGATGACTCTCGAAGGCATAATAAGCTATATTGTGCAACCTGAAACAACCTGTATCAGATGGATTATGGATAAAGAAAATTCATTATGTACTAGAATTCGAACAAAGCCCTTGGCTAAAATCCTTCATCAAGCTCAACACAACAAACGTCAAGCTGTTCAGAACAATTAAAAAAATAATTCCTTAAATTAGCTAATAATGGTACTTTTGTAAACCTTATGGAACATATGAGAAAATTACTAGAACTCAAACTGGTACGCAACGCGAATAGGATCAAGAAACTTGTAGTCAAGCCAATGTTCCTCGGCCGCACAATTTACAATAAGAACCTTGCCCTCCTGCATTTCAAACATGAAGAAATCCTATTTCACAAATCTATTTATGCTGGGTTCTCTGTTCTCGACCTGTCGAACACACTTATGTAAAAGTTTCATTATGATGTGATGTAATGAAGTCTCGGTACAGAGAAGACCTGCAGCGGCTATACATTGACACCGACTCGTTCCTGTACAAGATACACACCCCCAAATATTTACAAATATTTGTCCTAAGATCAAGATTTTAAAAACTATTTTGACACCAGTGCCTACCCCACCACACACCTCTGCTATTCGGACAATAAAGTTGTTTTCAAGTTCAAAGACGAATGTGGTGGGGACATTATGAAATAATTCGTAGAACTACAGACCGAACTTTATTCGTAAAAATGCGTTGGAAAATTGCGAAAAAGGCAAAAGGCATACAAAAATGTGTAGTAAAAAATAAAATAAAATTTGAAGATTTCATATCTATTCTGGACCCGCACTGCTAGATGAGGGTAAATGTTCGTACAATAAGGTAGCACTAGCAAGAACTATATTCCTAATGCATTAATAAATTGGCCCTAGCATGGACAGATGACAAGAGGCGGATATAGGAAGATGGCATACACACACATAACTATGATTATGTCGATGGCGGTATGTAGATATATCTCCTCATCAACTAATGCAATACACTGTAACGCAAGCAAGAGTATGCATATCTTATCAGGTGTGCCATTAATAAATCATAATGGTAGCTGTAGTCCATGCCAGATGATGCATATCTTGTCAGGTGTGTAGTTAACTTATCATATCTGCGTTTGTATTCGCAGAATTTTGGACATTCTATACACATTTCATTTTGCACAATTGGTGTACATTTTTTTGCATGTTGCAAATCTACTGCATTGTTTTCAAGATTTTTCGGCGTTGCATGCAAAATTCGTCTATCGTGCTGTGATTATTATCTCAATTTATATTCTTTGTGGGCCAAGATTTTTCAGCTATGTGCGCAAGGTTTATCTGCCTTGCTTTGATTGTTTTCTCAATATATACTCTTTGTGGGCCTCATTGTCATTAAATTTTTTCGCCTTTGGACCTAAGGTTCGTCCACCTTGATTTGATTATGTTCTCAATTTTATTCTTCGTGTGCAACTCGGCATTTTTCAAAGTTTTTCGGCATTGTGCGCAATGTTTGTCTGCCTTACTTTGATTTTTTCTCCATTTATATTCTTTGTGGCAACTGTGCTCCCATATAGGTATATGTTACTCTCTTCGATATTATTTGCCTAGTGACTTGTATTAGAGATTATTTGTCTATGCATCACACCAAAGTCATGAAAGAATAACATTATATATTAATTTGTGATGAAGGAAAACGATGCTGGATAGGGGACTGGTAATGTTCTTAATACATGCCTTTCCCTTAGTGGAGGTGAATGAGGACGGGATGCATAATAGGAGGCAGTTCTTCGCCTTGGGAGTGTAAAATCAGAAGCGACTTCACTCCCCCCTTAAAACAAGCAAAAATCATGATATTTCTGTAAAGGCAATGTGACAGAGGGAGCGAATATAAAGCCCTTTTTCTTTCGATGTGATATACTCGTCATTTTACTTCCAAAATTTCATACACATAGTATTTCGCACCTTATTTGGGTATATGACTTGTGGGTTACGAACAATTCACGGGGATTCAACAATTATTCTTACTGGAATGTGAATGTAAAATGGTGATAATAAAATACGCAATTAAAAATGATGTAGGTGACAATATTCTTACTATTCTTACTCTCTCTATGCTCTATCTTTTGTCTATATTGTTTTTTTCTGTGCGTTCATTTTTCTGCTTTGTTTTAGTATTTTTAGGTAAGGAATCGGGACCCTACCTACATAGTATGGTCTCGCAGCACTAGGCAAAGAATAAAAAATAAATAAATACTATGAGTTGAAGAATATTATATAATTACTCCAAACAAAGTGCTAGCGATCGTACTGTGTAGTCCCTGGTACAAATTTTGGGGGAACCAAGCACATGTGCGTGCCAAGTGGTCGGCAAAGTGGGAGGGAGATGCCAGAATGAACGAGGTAAACCGCGGTCCTCCACTCGAGATGGACGTGGAATCGGCTCCATGGAGATTGTCGTGGATTTGCTCTAGATGGACATGAGAGATATCTACATTGAAGAATATGAATTGCAAATAAATGTATATTGTGTGATGTAAGAGAAATATTATGTTTAATAGATTTTTAAAAATTATAATTGGTTAAATGTTTTATTTTTAGATATGTATCCCATATATTTACAATAAAATATTATTACAGCTGTTAAGCTGGATGTATAAAAAATTTCAGAACAAATTATTTTCCAAAAAAACTTAGAAAAACAATTATACACGAATAATGTTTTTTTCCGAATAACTTAAAAATATTCTTTTGAATATTTTTTAACATTTAGAATTGTTTAGACATTAAGAGAAAATTAATTTATCACAATGAAAATTCATTTTACCATGAAGTATTCATTTAAGAGAAAATACTTTAACTATATTTAAAAAAAAGAGTTGGGCGAAATAAATAACAAATCCTTTTCAAAAAATATATTTATTTAATCCATGGTCAATACACAATACATTCTTTTAAAGAGTTCATATAGTGCTTTATTTTAGAATATATTTACATGCAAGGCTAAACATTTCTCGAATGATGGTAAGCATCAGCGTCTTGCGAAGCATCACACAAGTCTTTGGATAAAATTGATGTCCATTGGTTTCCGATTGGTCATCCCCCTCATAATAGCCACACTGCAGATCTTGCCCTTCTTTAACAGTTGACTTCACGAATTCTGCCTCTCCAATGGTGGGACCACTCTCAACAGCAGTTCCGGTGGATCCGGCATCCACAGCTCCAGGAATATATGCTGCTGGGTGGTGACGACGAGTGGGTGCAGGTTTGTTTCCCGAGCTGGAGGTAGAACAATTATTTGTAGGTACTGACACAAGTTATTGGTGCCGAAGTTGTACTCTGCAGCATCTGATCGTCTGGACGGATGCATCCTTCTAGGACCTGGGATGCTGGCAGCAGACCGAAGACGTATACCCTGCCTGGGACACATCCACAGTACCACAAACCTCTTGTCACCATCCGTCAACAAACTCCCTCACCACAACTTCCAACACCCCCTCCCACTCCGACAATCCCTCCAAACCTTTCCCCCTCTCAATCGTAAATAATCGAGGAAAAAACAAAAATATTAAAGTTCTAACTTTTTTTTTTAATTCCAGAAAAAATAAACGAACTATACATATATATATATATAAATTGAACAAACATTGAAAATTAAAGATTATATTATTTAATTATTAAATTTACAAATAAAAAAATATTCAAAGAATTGCACATAGTGTTGTCGCCTTCACTTTACCCACTTCAGATCTCAATTCTTGTAAAGACAGTCTGAACACACAGCCTTTCCCGGTAGGGAAACTGACAGACATAACTCCAAAATTAATATTTCATTGGCTATACAGTAGGCCATTCTACCAAATCCCCACACCAGTTAATCATTGGCTTTACATAAAATATTATTCCTCCACCCACACCAATCAATTGTGTCGTCTGTTGCCTACTAGATTGAGCATTAACCCATATTTTCAGTATTGGCTACTTAAGAGTGCTGGTTATTCATGTTCTTAGCATCTTCCATCAGAGAGTTCCATTGTCGGCCATGTATAAACATTTTAACGAGGCCCCCAATATAAAATTATATATGACTGAAATATAATTGATAAATTCGTCTCTCATACACCCAAATACTACCATGTCATGCATACCCTTCTCTCACTAAAATCAATCAAGCCGGCTCAATTTACTCACAATATTTCGACCATATATACACAGCTCGCACCTTATACCATCGCTCATAATTGGATCAGACATCACCAATAACCATACCAGCCATCCAACCAACAAAACCAACCTCTCATATTGGCCAAAGAATTACTCCACCCAAGTCTGACTTCACCCAAGACCATCTCTACCCTATACCAACTCCACCAAAGCCTGGTTTCTGCCGAAACCAACTTTTGCAAATATGTCTAGAAAAATGGCCAAGACCATCCATCTGCACCAACAGAGATACCGACCAATCTAAAAAAAGTGCTTTCACTAGTTTTGATGCTTACCTCTTCGCATTAGAGTTCCGCAAATCTTAGCTAAATGTTCGCAAAAAATCACAAAACATCTTAGACATTGCTGGCTGGCCATACCAGCCATCCAGGCCAACCAACCAAAAATACAGACTAACCATGACTAGCTGGTCATACCAGCCGACCATAGAAACAAACCATACCAGCACACCATACGAACAATCCATAACAGCCGACCATACAAGCCACCCATACCAGCTGCCCATGCGATACAAGCATATGAATCATCCAAAAACACCCATTCCACTCAACCAGGCTAACAGTCCAGCAAGACTGAATGAGCATACCAATGGGAGAAGACGAACCATATGAATCATCCATATGACATCACCATACCAGCCAAACATATGAACCATCCATACCAATGAACCATACGAACTGACAATACCAACAAGCCATACGATTCGACCATAATCACTCCTCCATATGAATGGAACACACCAACCATCCATAGGGAAAAAAATATACGAGCCAACCATAACAGCCAACTTCATGAACCAGCCATACAAACCATCTATACCAAGCAACCAGACGAATAAATTTCATTGCTACACTCTTCACACATATGTTTCGCAAATATGTTTGAAGTTATACTTCTTTTGATGCGTTGAGGGTAAAAGTTTAGTGTGCAACGTTAAGTTGCGCGCGCAAAGTATAAAAATATTCGACAGTGAACGTGGTAAGGGTATGACCCAACGCGCATGCTTGTATTGTCTAGCTATATAAAAATGTAAGGTACACAAAGTAGCATGTGGTTATATTAAAAACCAACAGAAAATCAGTTCATGTAATAAGAAAATTGAAAACCATTTAATTAATATTAGTAATTCATAGTGAATATATATACATATATATATATTGACACAGGCTTATCAAGGCCCCACAGTTGTGCGCCAAATTAACTTGATGCTACACCACTCGTCAGGGCGCCAATTTAACTTGATGCAGGCTTATCTAGGCTCCACGTCAATTAACATATTAAAGGTTCGTAGCATATTTTGTTAATTTTTAGTGGCACAGACAATAAGATGCATAGAAGGTTAAGGGGTTTTCAATAAGGTAGTATTTTGCTGTTTCATTTTGAAGGACGAATATATTGTCTGGAGTTTGACACAAACAATCTACAGAAACACTTCCGAGGTGTGGTACCTAATTTGACTACTCGTATTAACTGTTTACGACTTCGTGGTGTAGGGGGCTTCTCTGGATGGCGTACTGTATACTTATCTCAGCTGTGGGTGCTGGTAAGCTGGCATCTGGGGATGTGCTCCGGCGAAGTGGTAGGCCTTGGTCAAAGGCCTGCATCTGGTGTCGTCTCATTGGATGGCTGTGGGGCTCGTGCTCCTGTCTTCTCACGATTCCTTGATGCAACTCTTCCCTCGGCATGGTGGTAATGAACTGTTCCGACTGATGGACAGGGCCGGGAGTCCGATCTCCCGGCCTACTCTCTGCGCGGTACTTTAGGACTGACTGATCTCCCGAACTAACGTCTGTGGGCGGTAATAATCCACTCCTTCCCTCTTCTCTCGTAAAGGGCTTATATGGTAGCCAGCCAGCCTCCCCCCTTTATTGTCGGCACATGTCTCTGTTATTGGGGGAGGGGGTGAGGTAGTAGAAAGCAGAACAATGCCTTTCAAAAACTTGCCCTGGTTCCTGAAGGTTGGGGGGAGGGAAGGTGGCACTTTGCTCCTAGCTTGCTCTGTCAGCTATTTCTGGGTGCTTTTCCACATTGTCCTGTGGTTAGCTAAAGGGGGAGGGGTGAATCTCGGCACCATTATCCAGCTTGTCAGCTGATTCTTCTGCGGTGCGTGTTTTCTGAATTTAGGCGAACTGCATCTCTCTATCTCGTGAAACCTCTGCGCTCAACAAATCTCACTGGCTTGCTAGAGGCGTGGGGGGTGGGAGTGTAGTAGGGAGGCCTAAGCAGCAGGACACATGTAACTGCGATCCGCCACCTGCCTCGTAACAGGTGTCAACTGGGGAGGCCCTCACATAGGGGGTCAGCTAGGCTTCTATTCCAAAAGGCTAAACATCATGAAATAAATAAATATATATATATGTATATATATATTGATGTATATATATCTTATTAACGAATTTTACTTATATTGTGCCGTGAAAAATTTGTTACTTGTTAAAATTGTTTAGTAATATTTTGAAAGTGTTTTCAAGTATTTGACGTTAATTTTTTGTAAGTATTATTTCATAAATGTATACTTCTTTTGGCATTTTGAAGGTAATTTAATTATGTTCTTCAATAAAACCATTATTATTTTATTTAATGTCTTCCTTCTGTCATTTTATCGGTTTTCCTACTTACATAAATTATTTGCATACATTATAAAATTTTATTTTAGTCATGCCAAAGAAGTATAACTTCTGACGTGCGTACATTAATACACGCACCCGTTTTTTTATATAAAAAACTCACAAAATATCTCAAAAACTTCGGAAATATTTTCAACAATGTCGAAAAATACCTCATCCTCATCTGGACCTATAAAGAGCCATACCAGCCAACTAGGCAAACAGGTAAAACATATAGACTAACCAAAGAGCCATGACAACTGACCACATCAACTATGTTTACCATATGCCCATGCGAACAGAAATAGTACCAATTATTCATACCAAACACCAATTATTCATACCAAACACCAATTCTGCCCAACCTGGCCAACAGCCCAGCAAGTCCAACTGAGCATAATATGAATCTCAATTATAACATCTTTTTCACACATATCTTCGTAAATGTTCGCAAATAAGTTGTATATCATAGCAAACTCTTTACTAAAAATACTGCGTATCCTTGCAAATTATTCGCCAGATCTCGGCAAATCATCGTAAAAAATCTCCCAACCTTACCAAATGGCCATTTAGAGTGACCAGAACAACTTATACTGTTGAACCATCCCCCCCCCCCATACCAGCCAACCATACAAACTATCTATATTAGCCAACTATATGTATCTTCCTTGCCAAACACCCATACCAACCAACCAATTAAGACAACAGCCAGGCAAGATCTTTTTGGTCATGCGAATTGACCATACCAAATATCAAATATCCATTTCCACCAACCAGGCCAACAGGCGAGCCACCAAAATTTACTGTCCATACCAAGCTTGTCGATCACCCATAACCACCATGCACATTAACCCTATATACTGGCCCATAGAAACCACCCATACCAGCGAGCAATAGATCCGACCATATCAGCAAAACATATGAACCAGCTATACCAGTCAGACATAACAACCAGGCATACCAGCAAACACAAACCATATATACCAGCTTAACATAACAACATAACATTCCAGTCAGCCATACAAACTATACAAGCCAACCATAGAATCCATCCATACCAGCCAGCCATATAAATCCACCATACCAAACGAATATTCCGAATGATCAGACGAACCAACACCTACAGACCAACCACCCATACCAGCAGACCCTACAAACCATCCATACCAGTCAACCATATGAACAGACCACACCAACCGTCCATATGAGCTAACCATCAAGCCCGATGATGACGACCAATTTTTAAACCAGTGGCCTAATACTTAACCTCTTTGCGAACCTGGAAACCATGAGAACTCAGGGGGTGAAAATGACGCCTAGTGTTCTAAAGTATGTCACAAGCCACATCATAAAGCATTGCATGGCAGGGGTCGGTCGGCCCATGGGTGAATATCTCGTCCACCACAAAAAAATTATGAGACCTTGCGGCCTGAAGAGTAAAGATGGATGAGAAGCTTCCATCTTCAGCTTCGTTGGAGACAAAGCTGAGATTTCATGGGTTTTTGTGGTGGAAAAGTTATTGACCCATAGGCCGACCGACCCACGTTATGCATTGTTTCATGAGAAAGCTGGTGACATACTTTAAAACACTCACCTCCATCTTCAACACCTGAGGTCACATGACTACCAGGTTAGCTAAGATATTGGGCTACTTGTTTCGAGTTTCGTTGTCATTGGCATACAAACATACACGTCACGCCTGTATCCCAGAAGGGTAGACAGAGATTATGGCATCCATTTACCACAATCCTGACATACCTACTTCATTCACTTTATCCACATTCATGCATCTCTAATATAACAATTATATATATTAGTAGTTTTAGAACATTTCTTTGTATACAACACTAATCGTTCTGCCTCCGATCGCCAGCACAAAAAGATTTCTGTTTGACGTGACACGCGAAAGGGATATGTATACTTGTCAATGTGATAAACATGCTCCTCTAAAATCCACTCCAGCCACATTGTGTTTTGACCCTGTACCTTATTTATGGTCATACCAAAACAAACTCTTATTAGAAATTGGACTCTTTTAAAATTAAAAGGCACATCTGAGGGAATCATGGGTATTCTAGGTATTAAAACAGTTTCTCCAGTACCGCAGCCAGTTAGAATAGTATCTTCAATGAAACAACTTTTTAAACTTTTTATTTGTAATCAAGTCCCGTTGCATAATTTATGTGGATTTATATTTCCCAATAGAATTATGGGATGTTCAACTTTTAAAATCAGTTTGTGTGGTGGCTTGCCAGAAGGATTTAATGAATTAAGAAATGTATGTGGGATAGTGCACAGCTTCTTCACTGTCGAGCACTTATCTACTGAGTAATAGATTTGTGTTTGTGCATAAAATTTTGCGAGCAATAATTCATTAATTTTTTCGACTTGTTCATTAGTAGGCGATAATATCGCCCTTTCTTTGAACCACGATTGTGTCTTATTTGAAAGTTCGTGTATATCAGGGTATACGTTATCTATCAGTTGTTGGTGGTGGGTGACAAAAACACATATATCACTATTGAGAGAAATTTTTCCACAATTCATTGGAAGCTCTCCATTTCCGACTTTTAGTAGCATGTCAGCAAACATGCTGTTATCTTCTGAAGACATAAGTACTCTCAAGTTTGTTTTGAGTGCTAGTTTTGTTTGGTTGAGCCAAAGATACGATATTTTTAATGATGCTTTGACTTCATCAGCTACAAACCATGCCGCCGCCCCCGCCCGAGTATAGGTCCATGCGCGTGTGTCTCGTTTTTAGAAATTACTTTTTCACATAAATTTTAATAACTTTAAAGTATTGGCAATAATTTTCTGCATTAAACCTTTTTAATTATGAATTAATTTATTTTGATAAAGATTATGTTCTTTATGACTAGAAAATACAGTGAATTTCGCGTTTGTTTTTGCTGCATAATTTAATAATTAAATACACTTATTTCTACTTATCTAGTAAAGATATATATGCTTCCGCTGACTTCTTTGTAGATCATTTAATTTTACACAATTATTTCGTACATGTTTTTCTTGCATATATCTCTAAAGGATTAGGCAGCGTATTCAATGAGAGCAAGCGGATGGCAAACTTTTTCCCAACTTCATACACTAATACCATTAATGCTCAGCTCCTATAAATGGTAGGGCAATTTTTAATACAAACAAACCTTCCTCGATAAATGCAGATCATAACATTAAAAACCGCATTCAACGCTGTTCTGTGGTTCTCGATATTAGCGTAGTCATACAGACAGACAGACGCGCGCCAGGGACCTACTTTTATACTATGTATTGATAATAGATGCCATCAAGAATATAAATACATTATATAATTTTGGTGACGGATAATTTAATATGGCTGGGCTCATATCTAAAGTTTTAAAAGAAATATTTCATCTACTATATGGATGGACTATTCACGATGTGTTTTGTGAAGCGATTTGAAAGGGCGTTTTCGTAGCGGAATGGCTCGCGACAAGTTTCGCGAAGTGATTCGCAAACGATGGGAAACATGCTCCTAGGAATCTAAGATCTAAATTTGTTGGCCGACAGTAGACAGCAGAGTAGAGAGTTTTGAGCGTCTCATAAGAACGAGGTCTTGAGAACCGACTAGGGTGAAGCGAGATTGATATGGAAGAGTGCCAGAATTTAAGGGTGGGGGACATAGAATATCTCAGAGAATACCTACCGACCAGCAGCATTGTTTGGCACGATTCCTATGTGCTTTAACTGGAAGTGATCATGCCGGAAATCGATCCCCGTTAGCCACAGTGGAAGGGAAGCGCCCTGGTCTCTGACTCGCTGCAACCCCAGTACGCCGTCAGTTCGAGTCTGATAACATGGTGCAAAATTATCTGTCGTGAATATGCTCGCGAGTGTGCAGTGTCGATTGTTGTTTCTCCAGGATCCATTTGTCTGGCTCGAGATTTAACATTGAATTAGCTTGCCAAACAGCATCGGTCGTGTGCCCAATGAGGAACTAATGACATCTGTATATGTCATTTTCGGATGAGATTTTGCACTATGTATCACACCCACTTCACTACTTTTGCAAAACCCTAGATGTTTGTATCAATGCAATACAAACTTTACTGACCACAGTGATGGAAGTAGAGTGTTGCAGGTTTTTGTGTACATGTGCTGGTAGCTTGTCGACATATCGAAACAGTACTCCGTCCCTACTTTAATCAGTGGGAAATTTCCCAAAAATGAGAGAATCCCTTCCCCCCCCCCCCAAAACAAAATAAGTAAAAATGGGGGAAAAGGACGGATTGAAAAAGCAACAAACAGTTATTACATTTTCGTACTGTATTTAGGTGTCAGAGTAACTTTAACTTATTTTTATATTCCCCAAAAATATCACGGAATACTGTAATAAATCATGGTGATCACCCAAGTAAAAAAATATAATAAAAAAATTATAAAATATCATATACCAAACCCCTTAAATTGAAATGGAAATTGCTTCATAATACAATTCTAATTGTTACAATAAAAATCCCTGTGGAGAACATATCTATCTTTAAATATGGCATAATAAAACGACCCTTCTCACCGTCGTAACAGAGTTCATGCCTTTTGTGTCGCTCGCTGCTTCTCCCCTACAAGGCAGGAAGTTGACCCTTTTATTTCTTCTGCGCCGTTCTCTGGAACAATTTCCAACAGTCAGGAAATGTAGAAGGCAACCCATAGTGACGTCACATATTGCAAACATGCTCACAGAAGGTGTTGTCAACAAGGGAGTAAGGAGAGGAGCCACCCGAAGACAGCGAGCAATCTGACCATCGCCCAGTATTGTACCGGTGCTCGCTCAAGCAGCAATACAACGGGGCACCACACACCCAGGTAAGGTTCAAGTCCCAGACGCGACGTTGTCAGTGACTCCCACATAGTTTCTGTAGACCAGCAATTGTAGGACGTTTTTTTCTTTATTCAGATGCTCTTTGTTCGATGTGACACAGTCACACTTTCAATGTCAGACAGCACCCATTACGTTCGTTTCCAAATGTGATGGATAAAGTGCAGTAATATCGATTTGTGATAAGTGGCGGCAAGGTAAAATTTTGGAGTGATTATTTATTCTTTCCTTTTCCACTATCTAATTTAATTATGAAATTTTTATAAGTTATATTTGTTCCAAATTTTACTTGCATAACTATATTTGTACGAAATAAATATTATATAATTAGGTAATTTCCCATTACACTTAAAATATAAATAAAAAAAAACAAGAGTGTTATAAGAACAGGAGGTTAGCATAGAATGATTTGTAAGGGGGACGTACACATTTGTCCTCAGCTGTAAATGATCAAGTTAATCGAATTTCTAGCCAGAACCCTTAATCATAATTAGTTTTCCCCGCAGCATACCTTCTTTATACCATTTTCAGCCCTGTCTTCGATCTTACACAAGAGCAACATTCGCAATCTTGAAAGCCCTTCTACAATGCTCATATTGGTGTGATTCCCATTTGAGCGTAGTTACATTCCAACCAGAAGGGTCCTCATGGTTTTCTATTTCCTTAGAAAGATGGTTAATTTAATGGAGGTTTATAGCTGACATACATGTTGGAATAACTTTCAGCATCTTCGAGGAATTCTTTGTGACACACATGTACGGACTGGCATGGGAAGTGGTTTCCTTCAGCACGAAACTATTAGAATCCGGTTTTCCTTGAACATGGACAGGTTTCCGAGCCTGGAGTGTACACATTTCAACTTGATGCCTGTATGTCTTATGAAACATATTTTCGACACTTTTTGAAGAATTATTTGTAATGTGAAGTAAGTAGTATTGAGTAGGAGTCGTCCAAGGATGCAGGGATCGGAGTCTGGGGACACCTGCCATGTTGGATTTCGTTATGTCCGACAGTTAAAAATTGAAAGATTACTTTGAAATAACTTCTCATAGTAACAATTTTCCCCATGATAGCCTCTGTTCACAATAAATGTCCAAAATATGGGCACATATATCGATCGAGTCCTCATGCAGAATGTTCGGGAATTATTGGACGTTAATTTAATATATGTTAATAACGCGAAAACAAGCAAGTTATGTCAAGTTACATGAGTCCAGAAATGCCACCCTGCAAAGGTGCAGGCGAAAAAATAAGTGTGTATATTTGGATACTGTGTGCTCCTAGGCACCAACCCATTAGGCCGACATTACAACAGATGTTCAAAGTGCTGCCCTCCAATCTCAACGCAGGTGTTACAGCATCGAAGCATGTTGTCTCGCACTCCTGTGAACATTTGTGGCACAGAATGCAGCTGTTCGCAAGATGTCGTTATGCATTCATGTAATTCCACCTCCATCTCAACCGGTGTCATGTAGAATTTACTTTTAATGTGGCCCCACAGAAAGAAGTCCAGAGGTGTTAGGTTCGGTGAACAAGGGGGCTAAGCGACCGGTCCACCATGCCCCACCAATCGTCCAGGAAGGGTGTCGTTGAGATTCTGCCACACAGCATGTGTGAAGTGGGCTGGGGGCACCATCATGCAGAAACCACAAATTGTTCCTCATAGCTAGTGGCACATCTTCTAACAGATCTAGGAGGATGTGTTGAATAAAATTTACGTAGGCATTACCATTAAGTTGCGGGTGAAGGACATGTAGCCCAATGAGATAATTGTGGACAATGCCAGCGCACACATTTACCTGAAACCGCCACTGGTGAGCGGTGATGTGAATTGGGTTTGTGAGTGAGTGAGTGAAGAGATTTGGGCGGCTGTTAACATCGAGGTCTAAAAGCGGAATACGATGAAGCGATGTATGTATAGAGCAGCCCCAGAATGAAAGAATGGGGGAAATGGGAGATCCCGAGCAAACCCACTGACAAGCAGCATCGTCCAGCACGATTCCCACTTGCGAAAATCCGATAGTGACCTGGCAGGGGAACTCAACGTTCACATTGCCCTCACTCAATACATGGCCGTTTCGTCTGTTAAACACACTGTCACGAGTAAATTTGCATCGTCACACAAAATCATTGTTTCACTAAAGTGAGCATTATGTTCAGCCATGTGCTCCAGGACATCTTCTTCGAAATGTGGTCTTCTGACAGTTCTCCTGGTGCAACCATCTATTCTTGTAGAATCAGGCCCCCAGTGTCATGCAGTCGCTGGTCAAGATGTATGAATGTCCTTTCCTGTACACGTCTATTAAGATAGCGCCCTTGGTAAATGCACAATGCATCTGCTGCATTTCCTCGTGCCTCCTCATACACCAAGGGTATATCAGCCATCTCAGCGAATTTAAATGCTACCATACCATTGTATTTTGCCAAATCCATAATCGAAAACATGTATGCATTATTATGTAAACTCTCATCACTGCACTAATTGTCCGAAGCATAACACATAAACGAACCACAACAACCCATCAAAACTGTTGTACACACTACTGCTATTTGCTATTGCGTCTTACTAACTGCAAACGCCGGCGCCCCGCTCTGCTTACTTTCTCTCAAACGATATTTTTGTGCAGCTGCATCATGCCCACATATCAGTTATTCACTCTGTCATAGGAAACAGTGTCGAAGCCCTGATGCATGCTTAGTAACAAATCGCCATGTTTTACCATTACAATTCATATTCAATTTTAGCTACGTCTGCTCGCCACACTTATCACATAAATACGTTGTGTTGTCAGGGTTCTTCATCCTGATACGTCTTTCGTGTCGTCTAAACAGTTGTCTTCATTTATAAAGGTTACTGCAGTATATACACTTATGCTTCGCCAAAGGCAACCAATACGGAGATGGCACTGTTGTCGTTGCCACTGCCAGTGCAAAAACTCTAGTTTTCTTGATCTACGAACCCGATGATGACATCATATCTTCTTCACTTGTTTGGGGTGACGGACTCATCACTCCATGCTGGTCAACAGATATTCAATCCATAAATGTTATGACTTGACGTGCTCATTCAAGTTTTATTATCAGGTGAAATCACTTCAACTTGACACGCTAATAGCAATACTCTGGCGAGGTTTTTGCAGCACTCTTATACACTCATTTGCAAAAAAAAAAGATCACTATGAATGAATCGCCGGAGTACAGCGAAGGTTTACACACATCGTCGTCATAGCCTGACATGTTTACCATTTGCGTTTAATGCTGTTTGTTTGCGCGAATGTGCCACTAGGGGGCATAAATATCCCTCCATCTTTCATAGATGCAAGACACCGAATAAGGCCCTAGTAGCAGTGTGAGCCACAGTGCCAAGTTAAGTGAAATGAGTTCGAGAGAGGCCGCATAGTCGGCCTCCAAGTGACAGGTTTGATATTTTGGCACATTGCTCGCCACTTGAATTGTTATGCCTACACTGTGAGTCAGTGTTGGACGCAATGGGAACAGGAGAGTACATAAATCCGTCGATAAGGCTAAGATCGACCACAGTTAACCATCATCATGGAGGATTGTTTCATCGTGCGACAGGTTGTAAACAATCCACGATCGTCGCTGCGCACCATCCATGGACATGTAACGGCAGCTGGGGATACGCTTGTTAATACGTGTACCATGTTCAGGCGGCTAGTAGAGCGGGATCCGTCTTCACGGCATCCCTTACGACGTCTGCAATTACGACCTGAGCATCGCCAAGCACATGTAACTTTCTTCCGGGAATGGGCCGCATGGCAGCTTGCGGATTTACAAAGAGTGGTGTTCAGCGACGATTCCCCGTTCTGTCCGGATACAGACGACTGCCGAATTCGAGTCTGGAAAAGTGCTGGCCAGCGCCGTGATCCATGCACCATTGTATAGTGGCACACTGCCCCAATGAGAGGTATCATTGTGTGGGATGCCATTTCCTACTATTCCCGCACCCCATTGGTAGTGATTGAAGGAACCATCACAGCGCAGTAATAGGGAAAAGTGGGGAAATGGCACCACCTTAAGAAAAAATTTGTAGTGCCATCAACAGAATGATGACTGACTGAAAGTAAACAGTTATATGTTACAGTTGCGGTCTTAGCTTACACTGATAAATACGAAATATCTGGAGAATCAAGTATTCTAGGAGTAATTACAATGTATTTAAGTTCCTGCAAAATTGGGAATTACCCTATTACTCGGGGAAATTCCACCACCCACTTTAACGTATTCATATTTTGCGTAAATAAGACATGATATTTATTAGAACATAAACCTTCCAAGGGGCAACGGTGGCTGAGCGGTTAGACTGCTTGCTTCCAGCCTAAGAAAAACGGGTTCGACCCCCGGCCATTTCACTCCAGATTTCAGAAAGTTGGAATCGTGCCGGACGATGTCGCTGGTCAGCGGGTTTACTCAGGGATCTCCCTTTTCCCCCGCCATTTCATTCCGGAGCTGCTCCATACTCACCTCACTTCACCCTCATCGGTTCCCAAGACCTCGATTGTAATAGCCGCCCAAATCTCTTCACTCACTCATATACATTCCGATGCTATCACATATATTTACACTTTTTATATTAGGTTACACCATGGAAACAAACAAAAGTCACTTAGGTACATAGTCATTGGCTGGTTAATAGCCCAGTTCAGGTATTCATATTGTGTGGAAATAATACATAGCCTAGCCTTATGTTTATTAGAACATTTTAAGATATGGTGCTATCATGTATATTTCCACTTATTAGGCTTCACTAAGGAAATGCACAAAAGTCACACACATAGGATTTAGCTGATTCATAGCCAATGCATTCTGAATGAGCCCATCTGGAATAAACAGTGCATCGGAACCACAATTAATTTTTTTCCCGAATTCATTTCATACAAACATACGTTCTTATTATCACTAAACTGTACTGAGTCATTGTCACAATACTCATTGTGTTCACAAAAATTGTTTTCATCTATCTCTTCCTCGTTTGCTGACGACGATGATTCCAAAATAAAACCTCTTCTGCATATGTTCATGGCCTTGTATGAACGGTTTTTGGTAGATTTCCTCTTCTTCCTCATTTGTGTGGCACCAGTCCTATTTTTAACCACTTTCTTCTTATTGCTTTATTCATAGTAGGCCTTCACTCGGCTCGAAGTGATGCTCTCCAAGTGCTGCTTTCTTGTGACCCTCGTTCGCTCCTATTTGGATGCATATGGCTTAGGAATAGGATATAACTCTTTAATAGGCCTACTTAGGCCTACAGTGTAGCTCGAACAAGAAGGCTGACTCACTTAAGGGCTATAATTTCTTACATATGGTGAAGGTAGAGACTCCGTTTCCAAATCTGCGTAATTTTGCTTTCGATTCTGCTACTGGAGGTCGATGTGATGTAGATCTAGAGCTAGATGAAATTTGCTGCTTTTATTCGTCATATAGAATGCATAGCCTAGGGATAGACGAATTTTGCTGATCGTCTTCATCGTTTTGAATGCTTATTGTGAAATCAATTTCACATGCAGCAACGAAATCATTTTCTCTTTATTGGGATTTAAAGGATAAATTCGCGCTGTCAAAAAAGCATGAATCCCTTTATCCAGTGTTTCCACACGAATTTAGGGTCGGTTGAAAATTTCTGCCAGTTTTTATGGCGTGATTTTTACATTCACACTGTTGTGAGTTTACATGTAGAGTTGACATTGTTCTGTCCATTTTTGAGGTCTATTAAAGCAGATGTCCAAGGGCTGGAGTCGATGAGACGAATGGGGTGGAAGTGTCACAATATGAATATGATTTTATCTGCAAAATGATAAACCCCGTAACATTTGTAGCTGGAGTGGTCGTCAAGAACAAGCAGGACTGGGTCATCTACAGTTGGTCGAGTGTGATTGTGTAAATGCTGGAGCCATGCCATAAAGAGATCTTCATTGATCCACCCATTCTTGGAACATACATAAATTGCATCGCAACCCTTTTGTAACTTCTGCGACATTTACTGGCGTAGATAAATGAACATAGGTGGAATGCAATTTCCAGTATCACTTACAGTGCACGCTACCCTCACATTATTTCCTCTCACCCATCTTACTTTTGAACTTTAGGTCCCAGGATCTTTCCTGGTTTATGCACCGTCGAGATGCTGGTCTCATACAAATTATAGATTCTGGATGCTGGGAATTTATATATTTTTTGCACTGTTTCTAGATATGTGAAGATAATTTTGAATATATCTAAACTTGGAACAAAACCTTATGTTAGGAAATGATACTCTAAAGCCCTGTATCGAGGCAAATATGAAAATTAAATTTTCAATAATTTTTAATTTAATTATTTATTTTTTCAGATTTTTTCAGGAAACAGGTAATAAATACAATAATGTTACAAATGCTTTAATAACATTGAATAGCGTATTTTTCTGGGCACAAAAATCTTTGGTGTTATATATCTCTATCTTTAACAGGAACTCCAAAAAACTGAATTTCATTAACATGTATATTCCTAGATCAAATTCTCAACCAGGCAACAACCTTAAATCTCTAGCAAAGTAAAACAAGATGACTCAAATTTTACACAAAAGATACCAGTTCACAGATAACAAAAATGTATTACACATTAAATTATGTAAAATAGATTAAACTTTGAAAACTTTTAATATATTTACCAGTTTGATAGTAATTTTATGTGAAATATGAGTTAATCGTTACAAAATTGTGGCTCCAAAAAATTAAAAAGAAATGTGAAAAATATTAACATATGCTCGCCACCAAATCTAAATGACATAAAAAATTTTTTACAACTCAAATGCTTTACCCATTGAAAGTGCTTAAAAAGTTACAATTGATAAATATCTTTGCCCAGTAAATACGCACGATACTTGAATGTTAATTATAGGTGTAAATAACTACTTGAATGATCTTCTATAACATACATCTGAAGATATCATATTTTGGATTTAGTTGTACGAAAGCTACGAATCAATATTATAAAATTAACAGACACTGTTGTTTGAAAAAATTCTAAGAAGTTGTGACTAAGCTTATCAAGTCATATACAAACCTCAAAATTAAACTGCACACAGCTAATATCAGAACCAAGATACGTAACAATACTATATACTTAAAAGTTCTAATAACATTTCTGCATATACGATAATAACACTTCATACTTTCTTTCAAGCAAACCATAATACAGCACACATGTATACAAGATGAGCATAAAAGATTACCCCAACTTTGAATGTCTATAATATCAAAACCAAACAACCTAGAACCTTGATTGACCAATCAAATTAACCGTGGAATTGTAAAGTTGGTTTACCATATATTTATAAATGTTCAATATGACCACCACTAGCCGCCCGAACGACATCTACGTGATAATCAAACTCGTTCCACACTCTTGCCAGCATGTCTATTGCTACGATTCGGATAGCGTCCGTAATTCTCATTTTGAAGTCGTCAAAGTTAGTGGGCAATGGTGGACAAAACACTTAATACCTTTTTGTACCCCTAGAGAAAAAAATCGCACGATGTAAGATCCGGGCTTCTTGGGGGCCAGTGATGAAGGGCCTGGTCACCAGCTGCTCCTCGACCAATCCAGCGTTGCGGCATCGTCACGTTCAGGTATCTGCAAACAGTTAGTTGCCAATGGGTTGGCGCACCATCATGCTGGAAAACAATGACCACCGCCGACTCTTCTAACTGAGGAATCAACCACTCTGTAAGCATGTCCAAACAAGGGATTCCAGTGACAGTGGGCTCGTGAAAAAATAAAGGGCTGAAAACAGTGTCTTTGGATACAGTGCAAAACACGTTCGCTTTGGGGGAAGTGCGCTCGTGTTCGGTGGTTTCATGTGGAGGCTCCTGACCCCATATCTACACGCTGTGCCGGTTCATCTTACCGTTTTTATGGCAAGTCGCTGCATCGCTAAAAACGAGTTTAGACATGAAGGCGTCGTCTACCTCGTTCTGGGCAAGAACGAACGCGCAGTGATCACGCCTCAGTTCTTTATCCCTGTCGATAAGAGCCGGTACAAACTGTAACCTCTATGCTTTGTACAGCAATCGCTTTCGCATTACTGTCCATACTGTCGATTGGGGAATTTGCATTTCCCGGCTAGCTTGTCGAGTTAATTTTCTCGGACAGCGAACAAACGCTTGATGAATCCGTTGCACATTCTCTTCGGACACACGTAGCCGCCCAGAACTTTTGCCTTCGCAAAGGCATCCTGTGTCATGAACTGACGAACCCAACTTACGATACTCTACCTATCGGGAGGACGACGTCCGTATTTGCGACGGAATTAATGTTGAACATTCGTAACCGATTCACATTTAGCAAACTGAATAATACAGAAAGCCTTCTGTTGTTCCATCGCCATCGTGATGCAGACTAACACACAACACGCGCTTATAATGCGACGACAGGCACTCCCAGTGTCATCTCTCGGCACGTAAAGGAAACATCAGACCATCCCCTTCACATTGATGTGTCGAATGCGAGCTCGCTACGCCCTCACCACCTCAAACCGAGCGTTACGAACGCCATCTAAAACCGTAACACCGGATTACGCTGACAAGAGCGTGGAACGAGTTTGATTATCGCGTAAATGTCGTTCGGGCCGCTCATGTTGGTGACATTGAATATTTATGAATGTATGTTAAACAAAATTCATTGTTCCGTGGTTCATTTGATTGGTCAATCAAGGTTGTAGGTTATTTGGTTTTGATTTTATAGACCTTCAAATTTGGGGTATTCTTTTATAATCATCCTGTATTTAATCTTTGGAATTGTTTACTGGTACACTTTTCAATAATATTTTTATTATATGGCAATTAGTTTTTTTAAAGGGAAACGAACACATAGATTAACTACGCTCGCTAGCTACCATATGTAATGTTACAGTTAAGCAAATACCCACAATAAACGATATGCTGCATATGTAATGACATCATTCCCAAGTACTCACGACGATATGCAAACATTAAACTTTCTGCTTACTGAGGAAACAGATAAACAAATACTTACCTAGAATTCAGCCGAGCAAAGGACGATGTGGCCTATGGCAATTTAGTTCTTTGTATTACTATCTGCAAGTCCTATTTACTGGTTTGTCGCCACCATCCTTGAAGCTTGCGTGGTCTTGACTCCCCTCACACACGAATCCTTCTCACACATGTTATCAAGACGCCATCCTCAAACAATACTCCGCTGATAATCAGCCACATTTTAAACTCTTTAACAAATAAATAAAAATAAAACAAATAAATACACCAAACTCTCTAACAAAAAAATACACAACTCAACATGCAGCAAGACCGTAGTACTTCTTGTTTGCGATATTTGATAGGAATCGTGGAATTTTTCCCCGAGATATGACATAAAACTTTTATTCGTTTGGCAATATCTTATAAAATGTAGGGCAAAAAAGCCTCCATGTAGACATATGTGATGTTTGTAAATAAACACGCAGCATACAAAATTAAGTTGGAATTGGCTACAATTTTTCGAAACTATGTCATACTCATACTATGCTAAAATAGCTAGATTTTTGCCATTTTGTGAATAAGTGTCTGGCACAATAAAATATATTTGAGTATATCACCTGCCAAAGTACTATTTGTTTGCCAAACTTGGTAGGAATCGGTAAATTGTTTCCCAAGGTATTACATACAAACTTTATTAATTTATGTAGATTTATACTAAACAATGGAGGACAAAAGTGGGATTTTTTTGGCATATATGATGTCTGTAATAAATAATTTAAACATACAAAATTTGGTTGAATTTGCCCAAAGAGTATGGTAATTATAGAAATTAACATACAATATTTGTATAGCCAGAATTTTGCAAAAATAATCTTCATCTATTTTAATTACATTTGTTTACATGACCTACAATAGTATTGCAAACATGCCAAATTTGGCGAGAATTCGATGAGAAGTTTTCGACATAACATACAAGCTTTATTTTCATGTTGTGCTATCGTCCTGAATGGTGAAAAAAATTAATATTCACATCTAAATTCAATGCTTACACTGGCGCAAAGTGTCAACATGCCAAATTTTGTTTAAATCGTTTGAATGGTTTCCGAGTTATGACATATAAACCTAAATTTAAAAAAAAATTATGCATCTACTTTCAAAGCAAGCACAGGGCTTGGTAGTGTGGACCGAGTATATTGAAATTCGGTTGATGTATTCAAATATTAAAAGAAGGGACCCACGCACATACACAGCAACACACAGACATTAAAGTGAAATCATAAGCCTTTCTTTCATTAGGAAAATAGGCTATCTTGATACGCATGTATATGCAATTATATGCACTTTCATACACAGATGTTTACATATTATGTACCTTTGCATATCTACAGGTTATCCGAAAAGTCTTTTCTTAATTGAAAACATTATTTATATCCATTATATGTACACTGGAGAGACAAACAACTGGTATAGGCGTGCGTATGCAAATAATAGAGGTATGGAACCAATCAGAGTAACGCAATGCGGTCGGCAGCCCCCATAAAGGAAAAAAAAAAGCCTCTGACAAAGCTGCTAGATCGGTTACTGCTGCTACAATGGCAGGTTATCAAGATTTAAGTGAGATTGAACGTGGATGGTATAGTCGGCGCACGAGAGATGGGACATAGCATCTCCGAGGTGACGATAACATTTGGATGTTCACGTACGACCAATTCACGAGTGTACCGTGAATGATCAGGAATCAGTTAAAACATCAAATCTTCAACATCGCTGCGGTCGGGAAAAGATCGTTAACGAACAGGATAAACGACTACTGACGAGAATCATTAAACATGACAGAAGTACATACCTTTCTCAAATTGGCGCAGATTTCAATGCTAGGGCATCAACAAGTGCCAGCGTGCGAACTATTCAACAGACTATCATTGATATGGGTTTTCGGAGCCGAAGGCCCACTCGTACACCGTTATTGACTGCACGACACAAAGCTTTACGCCTCACCTGGACCTACCAACACCACCATTGGACTGTTGATGACTGTTACCACATTGCCTGGTCTGACGAGTCTCGTTTCCAATTGTATCGGGCGGNCCATTGGACTGTTGATGACTGGAAACACATTGCCTGGTCTGACGAGTCTCGTTTCCAATTGTATCGGGCGGATGGACGTGTATGGGTATGGAGACATCCTCATGAATCCATGGACCCCATATGTCAACAGGGGACTGTTCAAGCTGATGGAGGCTCTGTCATGTTATGGGGCGTGTGCAGTTGGAGTGAAATGGGACCCCTGATATGTCTAGATACGACTCTGACAGGTGACAGATACGTAAGTATCCTGTCCGATCACCTGCACCCATTCATGTCCATTATGCATTCCGACGGACGTGGACCATTCCAGCAGGCTATTGCGACACCCCACACGTCGAGAATTGCTACCAAGTGGCTCCAGGAACACTTTTCTGATTTTAGACACTTCCATTGTCCACCTATATCACCAGTCATGAGCATTATTGAGCATATCTGGGTTGCCTTGCAACATGCTGTTCGGAAGCGATCTCCACCGCCTCGCACTCATGGATTTGTGGACTACCCTACAGGATTCATGGTGTGAATTGCCTCCTGCATACCTTCAGACATTAGTCGAGTCCACACCATGTCGACTTGCGGCATTTCTGCATGCTCGTGGGGGCCCTACACGATATTAGGCGGGTGTGCCAGTTTGTTTGGCTCTTGAGTGTATGATAGAGATTTGAAACTGGTGCCAAATTGTTGGCAAATTAACCGAGTTTTTGATGCAGATTTCAGAAACGTGGCTGTAGTGTAGCAGTTGTAGCGTCGAGGAAACCGGACATGTTCACGATTCAGGAAAAAGCCCAGTGTGTCCTCTGCTACTGATGCTGAAAAGTTATCTTAATAATATCTTACACAGGCGTTTTTTTTTGTTTCGTGCATACAAAGTGGCAATTATTCACAGTCGATGGTTTCTGCCCTACCTGGGACAGTTAAATGACACAGACTGGGATGTTGATGGTAGCATGAGGTAGATTATTCTGTGTTAATGGTTCAGATGAGCTGATTCTTTGGCGCCATGTAGAAAATGATGCATACTGATGCTCCCGGACGGTCCAATTGAAACTGCTACTGTTGGTAGGTGGTTGGAAAATGTACGAAATGCCAACACTGCATACAGCCGCCATTGCATGCCTCGGTTTAGGTTTGCAAGTAGCCATCTTTAGCAATACAACTTTATTCGACACTATTGTAGTCAGGCTTGGTAAAATTATATAAATGTAGGTCCAGTTGAACCGGCTCCTGCCACAGGAGCTAGGAGTGTCCGCCATGTTGGTTGACATAACAGGTGAAGGTCTGAGCCTTTGGCCATGTTCGTCTCCCCCTCGTCGCCGACGTCCCACAGCCGGCCAATCTCAGAGACCCACAAACCTCTCCTCACTCACCCCACACCATCCCCTTCGGCCTTCCACCTAAAATTATATAAACTCGAAAAGATCGCAAGCAATAAAAAAATTATCCTCAAAATCGAGGAAAATATAATGTTATCCCACCCTATTCCCCGATCCCCCGCAACTCTAATCAATGTATTCACCCCACAAAACCACACTCCCAATAATAAAATACCGAAAAAAGTTAAGAAAATTCTAAAAATCGAGCAACATATTGTTACCTCGCCCTTCCCTCTGCTCAGTCAAACTCCCTAACCAACGCTCCCAACCTCTTACCACCACCCTCCCATTAATAAAAAATAAAGAATATTCCTAAAAAATTAAAAAATGTTGAAATAAATCGTGGAGCATACTAAGATAACCCACCCTCTCCCATGATCGACCCCATCACCCTAACCAACAACCTCTATTACTCACCTACCACATCCCAATCATAAAGATATCGAGAAAAATCTAAAAAATGTAAGAATAACTTTAAAAAAGTGTGGAAAAGTACACTGATAACTACGACTGCCATGCTGATTGTTGACCACCTTGACATTGATCCCAATGACCTTAAACTGAAAAACTGAGACAAAAATTAGAAAAATTTTAAGTAACTCGTAAAAAATTAGAAACATAATACATCACTCACTCCTACACCCATGTTGGATGTTGGTGACCTTAACGTTGACCCCAATTACTTTGAACTTGAAAAATGAAGAAAAACTCGTGAAAACTATGAAAACTTTAAAAAACTAATATCCATAATTATGTACATAATACTACAAACCAAGTCGGAAGTGTGTGGCACTAAAATCTCTATTCTCGTAAAAATGTCAAAGTTAACCAACTCCCTGGTACGACGATCAACAGCCGACTAATTTCCCAACTGTATAGTTAATTGATTATAAAACCAATCAATCTTACGACCCCCAAAGTTAATTACTGACTTTACCAACATACTTACCCTCAACCACCACCACCAAAACCTTTCGTCGTTTCGCTTCCCTCGCCATTTACTTACCATACCTCAACCACCTTCAACATCCACACATTNCCCCCCCCCTCAAAAGGCCCCAGAAACCCATAACCCATCATAGCTCACTCCTCACATACTAACGTGACCATTAACTAACCATATGGTTCTCCACCATCATAAAGTCCAATCGCCAATCGATCCCTGAAGAGACTTACTCCACCCAAGACTGGCTCCTGCCAAATAAAAATTCCTTAAAATTATTACTGGAATACTGTACAAAACCAACCGACCATACCACCAACCTAAACAAACAGTCCATGACACCCAAATTCGAAAAAAAGTTACATAACACAATTATTTTGCTTACCTCTTCGCATAGAAGTATTGCGAAACTTCACAAAATCTTCACAAATCCTCACAAATATTCGCAAACTCTTCCCTGCATTTCGCAAAATCATTTCAAATCTTCGTAAAACATCGTAATTCTTCGCGAAATCTTCGCAAAACTTTGGAAATCATCTCACCCACTACCGTTCATACAAATGGACTATACAAGCAAACTCTTTCGACCAACAGTCCTGGAAATCGAATTACTCCACCCGAGAATGACACCACCAAAGATCTGCCGAGATCCACTCCTGCCAAATTGTCAATATTAATGAGCAAGACAAACCAACAACACCAGGCGACCATATGAACCAACTATACCAACCGAACATACAAATCAACCATACCAAAAATCCATTCCACCTAACCAGACCAACAGCTCAACAATGCCGACTTGGGATACCAACAGGAACGACAATGCATATAAACCAACCATACCAGCTATACGATCCGACCCAGCCATATAAAGGGACCATACGAACAATCGGTACAGACCATCTATAAGATCCATCCATACTAGCCTTCCCCTTGAAACAGTCATACCAAACAACTATGTGAACTACTCATACTAGCCAGCCATGAGAACCAACCATACTAGGCATCCATGAGAATCAATCATACGAGCCAACACTACAAGCTTAAAATATGGAAAAGTCATGTGAGTCAACCAAACCTCCAAAACATTCGATCCACCCATACCAAACGACCATTCCATCCAACCAGTCTAACAGCCTTCAACAACAGACAATAATAATATATGTTAATCCTAGCCAGTTTTTACAAACTGGCCATTACCAACAGACGTGTTGTAATATAATATACAATGCAATATTAAAAGTTTGTTATATTTTTAAGATGGCAACACTGTAAACAAATGATTAGCTATCAAGCTACCGTTGGAGTGTCATGGCGCTATGTGCCTTGTTGAAATTATATTGTTCTTTCTTTAAACTAATAAATAGTTTATTCAAGTGATACGGAGTATTTCTTTATAAAACCTACAGGTTATGGGCCCAGACACATAATCTTGTATGGTTGAAGTAAAATGCTGCACGTAAATACTGCAATAACAGTTGTTTAATATCGTCGACGTAAGAAGTGTCGTTTTGAGGTTAGCACGACCAAGCAGCAGCGTGGCGAGAAGGAAAACTTGTTCAGAACGGACAAGGAAGGAAAGTTTTTTTGCAGGAAGGAAGGAAGAGTAAGATGGATGGCATGGCACTAGTTTCATGTCAATAATTTGACCTTCCGCGGTTCTTGAGGAACATCTGGAAATTCCAAATGTCAGTTTTACTGCAAGGTCAAGGTTTATATGATGTGGTCGACGGTCGCACCTTGAAGCCAGAAGTTGTTACGGAGAGATCAGCCTGGGAAAGTATGGATGCGAAGGCTCAGACCTTACTGGTCACGAGAATGTCAGAAGACGTGATGCTGCACATTATCACATGCACTACTGCTGCGGAGATGTGGCGAAAATTACTAAGTGTATATGAACAGAGAAGTGAAACAAATATTCACATAATACAACAGCGATTCTTTCAATATAAGTATGAAGAAGGTACAGAAATGTCTGTTTTCCTGTCGAAAATTCAAGAAATGCAGAATCAGTTAAAACAGATGGGTGAAGAAATCTCGGATAAATTGGTCATAACAAAAGTGTTAATGTCACTGCCCGACGGCTATAAACATTTTGTATCAGCTTGGGAGTCGGCACCGGATGATAAACAAACTTATGAAAACCTGGTAGCTAGATTATTAGTCGAGGAAGAAAGATTACATGAGAAAGGAGGAGCAGCGCAGTCTTCAGCTTTCGTCGCTAAAAAAAGGGACAAGAGAAATATTAAATGTTTCAAGTGCAATAAGTTTGGACATTATGCAAGTGAATGCAGAAGTAATAATAATTCAATGGAAAATCGAGACAGTCGTAATAACCGGTCAGACAATAAATGTTTTTATTGTAATAAATCCGGCCATAACAAGAATCAGTGCCGCTTCAAGAAAAACAAGGATAGTAACGCGTTTGTGGTGTCAAACTCCTTCGAAAAACAATATCAAGAAACAGAGTGGTTAATTGATTCCGGCGCAAGTGAACATATGTGTTGCAAACGTGAGTTGTTTACCTCATTCACGAGTTTATCAAATAAATTCGTAATCTTGGGTGACGGAACGCAAATTAGTGCACAGGGGCGCGGACAGATGGCGGTACAAGTCTCAAATGGCAAAGAATGGATTGACACAACCATAGACAACGTGTTGTACGTGCCTGATTTAAAAACAAATTTATTCTCTGTGCAATGCGTCACTGCAAGAGGTTATGTCATGATGACAGATGAAAACTTATGCAAATTTTACAAGAAAAATAAGTTGTTGGCAATCGCGGAACGAGCTGGAAATATGTATTACCTGAACTTTCGCTATAAATGCGGGGTAGCAGGTACTGCACAAGTCAAGTCGGACATAAATGAGTGGCATGAAAAACTTGTTCATCAAAACATGATGTACGTGAAAAATGTTCTGAAAAACAATAATGTTACCGTAAACGATAGCTGTGTTGGGAAATGCGAAAGTTGTTTAGAAGGGAAAATTCATCGTTTACCTTTTTCTAACAGTGAAAGTAAAACAACGAGGACGTGTGAGTTAATTCATGCCGATACCTGTGGCCCCATGGAGGAAACATCTGTGGGAGGTTCGAGGTATTTTGTGGTGCTTAAAGACGACTATTCAAAATATAGAAATGTTTACTTCGTCAAAGGAAAACATGAAGTGAAAAAATGCATCGAGAAATTTATAAACAGAGCGGAAAATGAAACTGGAAATAAAGTGAAGTATTTCAGAAGCGATAATGGACTCGAGTTTGTAAATAAGGAGGTGGAAGGATTGTTTCTCAACCGGGGAATAATACATCAACGCACAGTCCCTTACACACCTGAACAAAACGGCAAGGCAGAGAGAGAAAATAGAACACTTATTGAATCTGCTAGAACCATGCTATGCGCTAAAAATCTGCCTAAGTCATTGTGGGCGGAAGCAATTAACACGGCAGCGTATGTGTTAAATAGAACTGGGAAGAGCACTGAAGTTGATAAAACTCCATACGAACTGTGGACAAAGAAAACTTTTGATATTCAAACATTAAAAATATTCGGTTCACCTGTGGTTGTCCATGTCCCTCAAGAAAAAAGGAAAAAGTGGGACTCTAAAGGAGAAAAAGGAATAGTAGTTGGTTACGGAGAAGACGTAAAAGGGTACAGAATATTTTTCCCACACAGGAACACTGTAGAAGTAAAACGGGACATTGTGTGTATAGAGCAAGAAAAGACACAAGAAAAACAGCAGTTGGTAACGTGTGAAGTGGAAAATTTGGTGTCAGAAGAAACCATATGCGTACCAGATACAAATGGGAGGGATGTTGATGAAGAACTGAGCTGTGAACAAGAACGGAGACCGTCAGAAAGTCAAGTCGAGACCGAAGGTAGTGATTATGAACCATGTTACAGTGGTAAAGAAACAGAAACTGAAGTCACCATCTCCTCAGAAGCTGACGATGCACTACAAAGTTCACCAGATACTCACCAAGATCAGCGGAGAAGCAAACGAGCGAGAAACCAAACGTCGTTCTACAAGTGTAACAATATTTATTCGATGGATGAGGAGCCAAAGACGTACGAAGAGGCAATGAGAAGAGAAGATGCAAGTAAGTGGAAAGAAGCTATAAGTAGGGAATTACAGACTCTAAATGAAAACAATACATGGGAGGTGTGCGATACTTCTGTAAATGAAAAGACTGTAAGCAGTAAGTGGGTTTTTAAGATAAAGAAAACTGGTAATGATATACAGTATAAAGCTAGGTTGGTAGCTAGGGGTTTTGAACAAAATGATGACTTGAATTTAAATGAGATTTATGCACCTGTGGCTAAATTGTCAACTTTCAGATTATTCACAGCCATAGCAACCGAGCGTAACTTACCTATTTACCAAATGGATGTAACTGGGGCGTTTTTATACGGGGAAATTGATGAAGAAATTTTTATTCATTTACCAGATGGGGCATATTTTGATGATAAAAATATTGTCAAGTTAAACAAATCTTTGTATGGTCTAAAAAAATCACCCAAATATTGGAATGAAAAGTTCAACTCAGTTTTAACTAGAGGAGGCTTTGTGAGGTCACAGTGTGACTCATGTCTTTATTCAAAGTGCAATGATAAAGATCAAATGTATATTCTAATATACGTTGACGATTTGTTAATTTTTGGCACAAATGAGAACCAAATTTCTGATGTCAAACTAATGTTACAGAAAGAATTTAAAATGAAAGATTTAGGTTTAGTATCTGATTTTCTTGGAATAAATGTCAAACAAAACTTAGAAAGTGGTGTAACCAAATTAAGTCAGAAAAGCTATTTAGAAAATGTATTGAGGAAATTCAAAATGGAAAACTGTAAGCCAATGTCAACCCCCATGGACCAAAATTTTAATGCAAAAATGTTTGAAAATAAGGAGTGCCAAACATATCAAAATATTGAAAATGTATGTAGACAAATGATAGGATGCATAATGTATGCTGTCTCAGGCACAAGACCAGATCTGTGTGTAGCTGTTTCTATATTAAGCCGATACCAAAACAATGCAAACGATGTACTGTTAACGGCTTTAAAAAGGGTATTAAGATATGTAAAACATACTATTGATTATAAATTGGTTTATAAATGTAATGATAAATCGCTAGTGGGTTACTGCGATGCTGATTGGGCAGGAGATCTCAGAGATAGAAAATCTACCACTGGCTATTGTTTCATGTATTCAAATTGTTTGATTTCATGGTGTTCGAAGAAGCAATGCTCTGTAAGTCTCTCATCAACTGAGTCTGAATACATAGCAATTAGTATGGCAGCTAGTGAAGCATGTTGGTTACAAAATTTGTTAAATGATTTTAGGGTAAAAATTGTTTACCCGACTGCAATTTTTTGTGTCAACCAGTCCGCAATATCGGTTGCAAATACAAGTAGTGTCAAGCGGTTAAAACATATCGATATTAGATTTCACTATATTAAAGAATTAATAATAAAATGTAGTGTGTCTCTGAACTATGTAAAAACTGAAGAACAGTTAGCTGATATGTTTACAAAAGCCCTAAACAACGAGTTAATTTTTAAATTCACTAATCAGTGTGGAGTAACCATGTAAATTTATTTGTGTAAAATTTAGGTAAATATTGCATTGAGGGTGGGTGTTGTAATGTAATATACAATGCAAATATTAAAAGCTTGTTATATTTTTAAGATGGCAACACTGTAAACAAATGATTAACAATCAAGCTACCGTTGGAGTGTCATGGTGCTATGTGCCTTGTTGAAATTATATTGTTCTTTCTTTAAACTAATACATAGTTTATTCAAGTGATACAGAGTATTTCTTTATAAAACCTACAAGACCATACCAAAGGACCATATCAGCTGACCAGACCAACAATTCATACTGAAAATCCATACCGACCATCCATACTAGCTAATCACTGACTGCATTTAAGATTATCTCCAATCAAGAATGGCTCCTGACAAGATAAATTACTGTCTAGCTGACTAGAAAATTAACGATGCCATCCATCAGTACCAACATACGATGGCGACAAATCTCGAAAAAGTAGACTAACACAAATCTTGTAGTAACCTCTTAGTGAAAAATATCTGCAAAATATATGCAAAATATATCACCTACAGCGAACCATGCCAAAGGAATATACAGGCGACCAGACAATCGATACAGGTTACCCATTACTAGCCACCCACACCAGATGTCCATACCAGCCATTGAGACCATCCAAGCAACCAACTAGACCAGTCAACCACATCGACCGACCATACTGGCCAAGGACTGACCCCATCCAAGAATGAAACTGAAGTAAATTGCTGAAGATTGGTAGCAGCACATGCACCACAATCGGACCCACATGCACTGCATTTTGCACTACATGCACTGAAATGTGTTCTGTCTGCTCCACAGTTCGCACCACATGCACTGTAATTAACAATGTATGCACCACAATAAGCACTGCATGCACTGCAATCAGTACCACATGCCCTGCAACTAGCAAATCAGGCACTGCAATAACCCTGCACACACCACAAGCACAACATGCACTGAAATCAGGAAGCAATTCAATCAGCACCGAATGCACTGAAATCCACACCGAATGCACCACAATTAGCTGCCATTAGAACCGCAATCAGTACCACGCGCACTACAATCACCTGTGCCAGCTATGCAGATAGCACCACCTACGCCACAAGTAGCACCACAATCAGCACTGCGCACACAACAGTTTCGCCTGCTCTGCAGTTAGCACCACATTCACTGCAATTAGCACCACAATTAGCACCACATACATCTCAATCATCACCACACACACCACAACCAGTGCACGCACCACAATCAGCACTGCCTGCTTCGCAATCAGCACCGTACACTCCGCAATCGCTCCACAATTGCTCCACCTACTCCAAAATTTCTTTACCTTCTCTACGATCAGCACCACATGCACTGCAGTAAGCACAACATGTACCATAGTTAGCACCACATGCACTGCAGGTAGCACCACATTTCCTCTGGATAAATAATTTTATACCACAAAAAAACACTATGCCTATTATTCATCTCAGATGAAGCTGAAAATGGAGGTTATCGTCACCCATGAGGTAGCATTGTTTTTTTTATGGTGGAGAAGCTAATCTCCCATCGGCCGATCAACACTCGCCATGCATTGCTTCATAACGTTGCTCACGACATGGTGCAAAGTCTGTGAATCTGATGCCACACAGTTGCCAAGTGTGATGATGAAGTTAAAGTCTCGTTGTTTTTTCGGTAGCGAAGTTTTTTACTCATTGGACACACTGTGTCTGTCGGGATTGTTTCCTATTCCGATCGGCAAAGTGACAAGATGTACGGCTTGCGACACCGCGATGAAATATGGTTCTCGGAAACAAATATATGTTGCTTTCCTAAAAGGTGTCATGCAGATCGGCAGGTGCAATGTGAAAATCATGCAATAGAGTGTGAACTTTGGTTTTGTAGGCATCCTGGACACTACACCTAATCGGATTTGAGCAAGTATTGACACCTGCTACAGACCAGTAATACTCATAATGGGAAAGATTGACGCATAACACATATTGTAAGTACACTGGAGAGCCAAAACAAAAATGGTATAGGCATGCATATGCAAATAACAGAGGTATGGAACCAATCAGAGTAACGCGATGCGGTCGGCATCGCCTATATAAGACAACAAGCATCTGGCAAGGTTGCTAAATACGTTACTGCTGTTACAATGGCATGTTATCGCGATTTAAGTGAGTTTGAACATGGTGTTATTGTCGGCGAACGAAATATGGGACATAGCATCTCCGAGGTAGCGATAAAATATTTTTTTTAGCGTACCACCATTTCACGAGTGTACTGTGAATATCGGGAATCCGGTAAAACATCAAATCTTCAACATCGCTGAGGCAGGAAAAATATCGTGAACGAACGGGACAAATGACGACTGACGAGAATCATTACATGTGACAAATGTGCAACCCTTTCTCAAATTGGCGCAGATTTCAATGCCTTCTGCATACCTTCAGACATTAGTCGAGTCCACGCCACGTCGTCTTGCGGCACTTCTGCGTGCTAGCGGGGGTCCTACACGATATTAGGCAGGTGTACCAGCTTTTTTGACTCTTCAGTGTAGAAGCATCGCTGATAACTTGCCTCCCCCCCCCCTCCACATTTTCAATCACCCGCGAGCGCCGGTCAAATATAACCCAGTAGATTTGAAACACCGAGTGCCTACATTATTGTTCACCCTCAACCTTCAAGGCACCTTATTGTCTGTGCCTGGTAAAAGTAACTCAGACCGCATGACCATCCCTGTAAATCATATCACAAGGAGGCGATTAGCGTCAAGATAACCCCTCAACATGCTGAATTAAGGAGACTATGCGTGCAAATATTTGTTATTATTGCAAGACTGTTTCAACGATTGGCCGAAGCCATTGGATGGGGTCTCCTGCAGACGATTGATGGCAAATGCAAGATAGACTATGTGTTTTGGTACGATCCTAACAAACTCGTCGATAGGCTACGACTGTTAATCATTTTGCAGGCTATGGGTAACCAGTTGCACGACAACATGGTTATATCTATCATTGAATAACTGGTCGAAGCTAGCTATGTCGAGCGATGAATAACTATTCCACAGGTCAGCAACAAGAAATTCCCCACGCAGAAAATATGTAATGAAATGTCTAGATAATGCATTCAAATCCTACATGATATAAATGCAAGATACTGCTTTATAATCATAATCAACATCGGCCAAGTCACTCTAGTCTGAGAATGCACACAATGTCTCTCAAGCCATGGTATATCTGTTGCACGAAGAATACATACCAAAAAATCTCCACCCTGATGATGGGAAAGAATGATTTAGGACAATTTCCTCTGTTTTGATGAAAAATTACAGCATAAATCAGTTTTCCTCATATTCTTGACTCAAGGCCAGCATCGTCGAGCTTTTTCACCTCACTCGAAAAACCAAACTCTGGAGATATTTTGCATCGAACAAAACTACACGTGGCTGGAGCTATTGCCACAAATCATTCACGAGTGTAATTATACACTTAATTTTACAACTCGCATGGGGCCCGACGATGTCAAGAACGACTCACTGCTTCGGACTGTGTTTTCTATTCCTAAGAGGAGAGACCCACGCCAGCCTAAAGCCAAGATTGGTGACCTGGTGCGCTTCCCCAAACAGTAGGGTAGACAGGGTACGGTTGGGCCAGGGTACGAAAGTGACAGTCGAAATATTAGCCAAAGTATACGGATTATCGAGTTGTGGTAACGGCGAAGGGAGGGGCTTGCATGTCTGAACCCGTGTCACATTATTGTGTCAGCCGCTGCGCGCTGCGTACGCTAGGAGAGACCCGCATTTGTTTTTGACAGTCAACAGTAAGTATTTTTGTTCAATTTCTTTTGATAATTGTTGTTACATATATACAGATTGAGTATTAAGTGTTATTTATCTATATAACATATACATTAGTAAATAAAAAGCAGTGATTACTTTGTTCATAGATTATTTCATTTTGGCATTGTGTTTGTTTTTATGAAAAAAAGTGCGTTCGGTACGGTTGTGACATTTTTTGTGGGTACCGTTGTGACATAAGTAAAAGTTGTGTTTTATTGTTTTGGATACCCAGCCAACGCTCGCAGAAGACCGAAAGGGGTTGGCAAGACATTACTCAATACGAAAATGCATATATTGAAACAAAACGAGGTGTATCTCTGCGACAACAAGCAGCAGAAATGTTTCAAATTAATCGAATGTCCTTGTTCAGATGTTGATACAAAGATGTTTATTTTTTTGTTGAAGAACACATTATCGTGTTTTTATTTCAAAGATTTTGAGGTTACGTTTATTAATGTTTTATTTTTAATCTTAAAGAGTTTCTGAGAAGCTAGTTTCTATCTAGAAAGATAATTTTGATATTTATGATGTTATTTAACATTTCTTTTATATTATGATTATGCATAGTTATGCTAGTTTCTAGGTAAAACAACAATTTTGAGACTCATTGTAATGTGAAGACTAGTTTTAATAATTACCTTTTATGTATATAAATGCTATAGTGTCTTATTAGTTATAAGTGATTGAAGTGTTCCCAAACATACTTTTTTCTGTTCCTTTTCTTTTCAAAAGAATGTTATTTAATATTAATGCTTGAGTGTTGCAATAAAAGTGATTTCAGACCATTTAAGAGTATCATTAAACCTGTCACTTTTGAGCCCAAGAATTGTGACAACGGCCCCTGGGGTGTGGTCGGTTGTGACATTTTCCCTTTTTTTTAACTTGCTCCTGTGTGCAAACCATTATGTTTAGGGATAAAGTTTTAATTAATTATATGTAGGGTTATGTAGAACTTATACCAAAAAGCACTTTTCGTTTAGCTAACTGGTATACAGAAAAAACTATGGCCGATCAAATGCAAAATGGCACAACCGTACCCAGTCTACCCTACGGAATATTCCACAAGGCATATCGCCGCAACTGGTCTGCGGAATTACTCAAGGTGGTTCGCATACGACATTTGTAACCATGAATGTTTTTAAAATATGTGAAATTTTTTCTCCTGCACATGTATTCTATAAATAAAAGTTTGTTTACGACACTTCTTATTCTTTTATTTTGGCACTAGCCCACCTTTGTACACAATGTTAGGTTGGAGATTGCCAGTTTCACAATTTAAATTTGAGGAAATATCATATTTAAGTGGGATTGAGGAAATGAGGTGGAGGATGAGGGTGGGGAAGGGTGGTTGTGGAGGGTGGGTTGGGGTGGTTTGGAGGGGTTGGGTGTAAGAGGGTGGTTATTTTAGGTTTATATCCTACTAACTCCACAATGTGGCTAATGTTTTAACTACCTTTGGGAGTATTCAGCCACAAAGTGTAGTAAGACACATTGCAGAACAAGCTTTATTTCCAATTTTTGTAAATTTTCTGAAGAGTTTGAGGGATAAAATACATTTTTTCTGGTCGAACAAGCATTTTAAAATATCTAATAAGTTATTTTAAGGGGAAACAGGTCATTTCGACCATCAGGCATGACGAAATTGAACATGGCGGGCTGCTCCAGAACACCTTTGAAGGCTCCGCATTCTAACTCCGACGATACGTATGGCCGAACATGGATAATTATCATTTTAATGTGATTATAACAAAAATGACCGCAAAAAAGACAAATGTTTTTGACACAAAGAATTATAATTAGCTAATTGTTTCACAATAAATAACGTTCGCTAAATGATTTTTTCTTCAAAATTACGGCATCGATAAATCCTAGTTTCCAGTGCTGGTCTAGGAGTATACCGAGTTCTCTCCCATGTAGTAACACACTCCCATGCCACCGATTCCCTCACCATTAACGTTTCTGCTGTCCGCTGCTTATACACTGAAGAGCCAAAAAAAACTGGTACACCTGCCTAATATCGTCTAGGGAACCCACGAGCACGCAGAAGTGCTGCAAAAAGATGTGGCATGGACTCAACTAATGTCTGAAGTGTGCAGGAGGTAATTCACACCATGAATCCTGCAGGGCAGTCCACAAATCCATAGAAGTGCGAGGCGATGCAGATCTCTTCTAAACATAATAATGCAAGGCATCCCAGATATTCTCACTAATGTTCATGTCTGGTGATTTATGTGGCCAATGGTGGTGCCTAAAGTCAGAAGAGTGTTTCTGGAGCCACTTGGTAGCAACTCTCGACATGTGAGGTGTCGCACTTTCCTGCTGGAATTGTCCACGTCCGTCGGAATGCACAATGGACATTAATGGGTGCAGGTGATCGGACAGGATGCCAACGTATCTGTCACCTATCAGAGTAGTATCTAGACGTATTAAGGGCCCTATTTCACGCCCACTGCACACGCCCCATACCATGAAAGACTCTCCACCAGCTTGAACAGTCCCCTGATGACATGTAACGTCCATGGATTCATGAGGATGTCTCCATACCCGTACAAGTCCATCCATCCGATACAATTGGAAACGAGACTCGTTAGACCAGGCAACGTGTTTCCAGTCATCAACAGTCCTATAGCGACGTTGGCGGGCCCAGGCGAGGCGTAAAGCTTTCAGTCGTGCAGTCAACAACGGTACACGAGTAGGCCTTCGTGTCCGAAAGCCCATATCAATAATGGTCCTTTTAATAGTTCGCATGCTGGCACTTGTTGATGCCCCAACATTGAAATCTGTGCCATTTGAGAAAGGGCTGAATGTTTGTCACGTTTAATGATTCTCGTCAGTTGTCTCTTGTCCCGTTCGTTCACGATCTTTTTCCGGCCGCAGCGATGTCAAAGATGTGATGTTTGACCTAATTCCCGATATTCACGGTACACGCGTAAAATGGTCGTACGCGAAAATCCAAATTTGATCGCTACCTCGGAGATGCTATGTCACATCTCTCGTGCACAGACTATAACTCCACGTTCAAACTCACTTAAATCTTGATAACCTGCCATTGTAGCAGCAGTAACCAATCTAGCAACTTTGTCACACGCTTTTTGTTTTATAAAGGCGCTGCCGACAGCATCGCGTTACTCTGATTGGTTCCATACCTCTGTTATTTTCATACGCACGCGTATACCAGTTTTTTTTGCTCTCCAGTGTATATAATGTACAAGCGAACCGGCCCGGCTTCGCCCGGCTACAATATAGTTTTACAGTGATACACTAATAAATAAATTGGGATAAGACAATTAATTTATTTAAAACATTAAATTTTTCTATTATGTTGGCCTAGGTTTTTAACTGATAAGAGCAATCCAAATGGAAGGAGATAATATTTACCCGATAGCCAAGAAGTAGAGTTTTGTTTTGGTTTGTATCTGTGTAACTATCGTGTAGTTACCACATTTCCTCTTGCCAGCATCGATGTATGAAAATCATAATGTGAGTTTCATCAAGTTGTAGCTTTAGAAATAATTGTACCTTGGAACTATTTTTGCGTTTGGCCGAGGGATCTTAATCGATCACCAAAATTTAGCAACGTTTCCAGAGGCACACATTTGGATGGGTGACCGTTTAGTGGCAACACATCTGAGCGCTTCCGGGCGTCGGAGGGCACGTTAAATATTCGGTCACGATTGTCATCGATTTATAGCAGTCGTTAAGCCTTTTCAGAGGTCCTTGGGCGACCTGATAAACTCTGCAACAGAGGAATAAAATATTTCGGTCACGTTCCCAACCCTTTCCGTATTTACGTTTTGTTGTTATTTCAGAGAAACCGTAAAATTTTCTGGGATAAAAAGTATCCCATGTCCTATTCCAGGACCTAAAGTACCTACATACCAAATTTCATCAAATTCCGTTTAGCTGTTATGGAGCTGAGTGGTAACCCACATACAGACACACATACACACACTGACTTTCGCATTTATAATAATAGTAGGATTTTAGAGGTCTTCGGCGCATTTGCACCACATTCAGGAGCGAGTATATTGTTTACAATTTTCAGGGAATATAGGGAGATGTTAAGAGAAAAAGAAAGCATTTTGGGTGAAAATCAGGAAATTTCGAGTGAAAAATGGACATTTACTGAAAAATATATACATTTTGAATATGCATGCAGCTCTCTTTTGAAGTCTTTCAAGACGGCGAACGAATCATCCTACTCTCGAATCTCTCGTCCCCAAAATCATCAAACATTTTGTTTACATAAAATTGATTGAATTTTTGAAATCCTACTCTAATTAAAGTTTTCCAGCTGTAACCTATAATTCGGCCATTCCATTGATGACACTGATAATATTCTTTATTGCTTAATACAATGAAAGTTGTAAGCTAATGAATATCATCAACTCAATTCTTTTGTGCAATGTAAATTTTACCAACACAGAATAAACATAGTAAATATCTCTGCCAGGTTCGTCAAAGTTTGGATCATCGATGATGGCAAGTCTAAGGTTGATTAAGTTCTGTAAACAAAATAATTCTAATCAGTTATTTTGGGAGCAATAACATGTGTTTATAACTGCATCACCGATCATTGTGAAAAATGTGGACTTGTACGCACCTGGAAGACTTACAATTTTAATTACATTTTTTTTGTCATTATATTTAGTAAGAGCATTGAACAGATTATTATGAAACTTAAAATGCCTACGTGGAAGAAGACGTCGTTTACGTCTCCAAACGTAAGAAAGGTCTTAAATCTACCATTCCTACCTCTTTAAAAAAAGGATGCCTCGTCGATCATCACTTCCTTCGCTGGAGAGGATGGTGCAGCAAATCATGCGACTCTGCTATAAGTACACAATTTAAATGTTTCTACAACAAATGAAACGAACGTAGAACATTTGCGCCTGAATACTAAGCCTCAACTGAAGTAACTATTGGAAATAAATGGGAATATTAAAAAAAAAAAAAAAACATTACAAATACTGCACAATGTGCACGAATACATATTTCAAGTTTTACAGCTTTTATTTTGAGTTTCCTGCTAAACTTGTTTTATTAATATTTTTATGCCATTATTAAGGATCAATAAATGCACTAAGAAACACTGTTAATATCCTAATTGTCACAAAAAATTCAAACAAACTATCGACCTGTATTTTCGAATGAAGGCAATCAAATGAGTGGCCCCACAAATATATACATTTGATTAAACTAAATATTTGTTCGCAGTCTAATATATTTTCGCCCAACACAGTGGTTTTGTTTATTCATGGATGTATTTTGTTAGATGAACAAAATGAATTTTGTTGCCTTTCAAGTTTTGTTTAAACAACGAAATTTTTATTGGGGCAATTAAAACATATTTTTATCCCTGTACAAAAAAGTATTTTGTAGGCTGGAACGAACTTTTCTGTTAATGTATTGTGTTGGGTCAACATTTTATTAATACGTGAGTTTCAGCCCAGCATATAGCCAAAAATTCTGGCCAAATGCCAACGTTGGACCAAATTNGGACCACTGCCTGCCACTGGACACCTGCATCCAAATGATTAATTTCGAGCACGCATCGAAGCATCATAGGCGGAGATTCCCCAGATCATCCAATATCTCATTTTCTCAATGCTGCGTCGTGTAGCAGCACTCGTTGTAGCTTGTGGTGGGGCCACACAGTATCGATTCCCCCATGTTTTGTACTTAATATCACGCTGCAAGTGTAATCATGTCACCTGTGTATGATGGGTATTCTTTTCAATAAATATGGTTGTGGTAGAACACACCCATTATTGGTGTGGCTATTTTAATGTCCAGGAGTCCATATGACTCATTACAGTTATGAGTTAAATATTTGTATGAAAATTTAATCATTATTATGACAAAGATTTGTAGTAATCCTATAGGTATAAGATAATATTATCTTCCTTTGTTAACAATATTCATACCTCACAAATAAAGAAAAGAATCCATAAAGTTTCATACATTTGCAATAAATTCAAGACCGTACACAGTACAATTTGCCCGATTCAAATGGTTAAAGTGACATCGCAGTGATGTCAGTGCAAAACGTTATGTAGGGGTCACTTTTTGCCAGTGCCCATTACTCAAAGGGGCCATACAACATGCCTATAGGCAGAAGTCTGCAAGTTAAGAGACAAATAAATATACAAAAGCATCGTTCCCGGGAAGCATATAACCCAGACACATTTCAACGGAGTTCTATGGTTGGACTGCAAAAAGTCGGATGGTCGATTCATATAGACATTCTTTTTGGCCATTCAGTCACCACTGTGACACAGTATCTGCAGGCGTGGATACGCACAGATCGTATAGCATGCAGAGAAAGTACTGGTCGAGCTTGACGTACTACAAATAAAGAGTATCGTCGTATCCGCCGTCGTGCAGTAGCAGAACGTGCCAACACAACCTGTCCCTGCACTGATTTGCCGGTCTCAACAAGAACCATTCATAGCCATTTGAATGATGTTGGCCTACAAGCACGGTGCCCACTCCGCCGTTTCCTTTTAACCCTCGGCATCGTACTGCATGCCGTCAGTAGTGCCAGAAATGTCAATATTGGACAGAGGACTTGCGACTCATGTGTTCTCCGACGCATCCTACTTCAATCTTATTTCAGATGATGGTCGCAGCAGGGTTTGTGGCACCGCAGTGGGCGACGCTATAATCCTGCATTGATGCACAAATTTCACATACATCCCGGACACTACTTGTTATGGTTTGGCTTTCCATCAGTTATAAATTCCCGTCCTGTCGCGTGGGTGTTTTAATGCACCGAGATATCACAAGAAAAGTCAATTAATTTCTGCAGCCCTTATTTCTGCTATTTTTATGCAGATACCTAAGCTATCATGAACACAATGAACAATTCGCTGCCAATGTCAAGATGTTAATGCTGCTACTGTGGTGAAGCCTCGAGTAACAGTAACAATGCACGATTGCATGAGAGGAGTAAAAAGTGACTCTTTGCTGTAATAAGTGTGGACGTGAAGTCAATAGTTAAAATGCATAAAAATTGAGTGAAGAATTGCATCGTGAGGCATACCGGTATCATGTCGGCCTGTATACACCCCGGCTCGAGAACATATCCATGTTCCAGATAAACCGAATGACAATGGATTCATGCATAAGTTATCAGCATTTTATGTATATATGAAGATATAGGTTTTTTTTCTGATATTCAATACATATAAAAAATACATCCGCTTATATCTGTCAGCTATAAAAATTATTTAATGAATAATTTTGCAGAGGCAATAGAAATCCACACATCTGTTAAATATAATCTTTGGCTGGAATGTAACTACTCTAAACCAGAACCTCACCAGGATAAGCATTGTAGTTGGACATTCAAAATCCCGAATGTTGTTCTTTTGAATGTATATGGTATCGAAGACAGTGTTGAAGAGAGTATGGCGTATATATGCGACTAGGAAGCACAAATGGTGATGAAGAGTTTGGGATGGATTTTAGATTCAGTTGAACATTTACAACTTAGGACAAATGAAAACCACCCACTTACAACATAACGATAAGATTGACTACTATTCTTGCCTACAAAATTCATCGTACAGGAATCTATGTATATATGTTAACTTAGATAAATAAAAAATACTAAAAAATTTTCATTTTATTTTGTTAGTAGAAAATTGCCTGTTTTGTATCAAATGGTTTTCATAAAATTAATGTGATGTAAATAGGAATTCGAATAAAAATTAATAAAAACAATATGATGAAAAAAGAGAGAATTGCCTGAACCCAGTCATTGTGCTATTCAACATCATCATTATACCAGTATATGTATGTAATGTCAACTATAGCCAAAAAACCTACCTAAGGACACGCGGAGTAGGCATCTTGAATATATTTATGATAATGCTTAAGCCTTACTATGAAATTACTTTCAGAAAGAGTATAAAGAGGTGGTGGATGTCCTCAGGAGTCATGTCGTCTCTGAAACTCTCAACCTCCATATAGTCAGGAAAAGCAAGGAGTGTTTTCAGTAAATCACTACAGAGGAATACAAAGCGCTGCACAATGTGTTATAGAAATGAACTTTAATTATCAATTGCACCATTGGCTTGAATGGACCAGGCGATTCAGCTTGCTGCATCCTTTTGTAGTAAGGTATAGCTATATAACTGACATTAGATACATGTTCTGGTATAATAATATTGTAGAATAACACAATGACTGGATTCAGGCCGGTCATATGCACAAGAAAAAGCAGTTATTCTTGCGGGGCTTCTCTAGTGTGGGCAAGGCCACATGTTGCAATCGTATATAGCTTGGTGTGCAAATATTTTACCCATATGTTCGTTAGTTAACATTTCAAGAACTATATGACCAGATGTTATTGTGTTTGAGGATTATAAGCACGAATACCATTGCGACAGTTGTATATTTCATGGATTGAAACAATCCAATGGCTCTTCGCCATTTATCAAAAATTGTTATCACCACACTTTAGATAATATGCTTGGAAATTAACAAAATAGGTGCTCTTTGGTGGTAGATGCTATAACACAAGTTACGAGAACCCTTTTGTGGAAAATACTGAAAATATGAGATGGCAGTGCATTCTAGTGGGCAAATGCCGAAAGACAATGTATTTAAGTGGTCGTATGTGAGGGGGGAAGTAGAATAAAGAGAGGGGGGTGGTGTTTGGTCTGGTGCAAAGCTAATGATTAGTTGGAGGGTGATAGAGGAGATTACACACTAATTGACTAAATAACCAATGAATAGTATTTATGATGGAGAAGGCATGCCGAATAAACAGCCAGTAAAAATTAGCTAAGGTTAGTTGACTGGAGGATCTGGGTGTTCGTGTTCTGCCATCTATATGATAATCAAATCCTCGACATCTTCATGTAATTATTTAAAATAATAATTTTTAAAATTTGTATCAGAAGTGATTTTTTAAATTTTGCATAAAATTTTCTGAATTTTTAAATTATTAAGAATTTTATTTCACCCCACCCCTCACCATTGAAAATTATTTACGATATTTTCTACTTGTTTAAATTAATTTTCTTTGGTTCACGGTCACACAGGATGTCATTCATTCCCAAGATGGTGGTCGGCTTCAGTATTGTAATTAGACTCATTTTTTAGGTTTTTATTATTTTAACTACTTTTCGATTTCTAAGTCAATTGGTTTCATGGTCGAGGTCACGTAAATTCAAGATAGTGGTCACTGCAATTTATTTAATGCAGATTTGTGCAGTTAATATATACATTTTTACCTAGATTTTTCTAGTTCAAGGTCACATGTGGTAAGGTCAATGCCATTGGAATCGCTAATTGCAGTCGTGGGAATGAATGTAATTTTTCCGCTATTAAAATTTTTGATGTCCCTCTTCTCGAGTTTTTTTAGTATAAAATATATTAGGGCGAAAAGGTTAATATCACAGAAACACAAGATCGTGGTTGGGATCAATAATGTAAACAATCATTGTCGCTGCCCCTCCTGATCAGCGGGCTTTGACTCAGGGCCTTGAATCTGCCTTCCCAATGTGTGGTTTTTTTTTTTTAAAGAATCTTGGGTATACTATGCTTATTATTTAAACCAAACAGGATAGTAAAGTGAACAATTAAAATTTTTTGTTTGAAATTTTAGTGATAAATGTGAAATTTTTAGGGTAAAAAAGTGAACTTTTACAAAATACTTGGTCGTCAGCTAGGTTTAGTGACCCCTTTCCTCAATCCTCACCATAATCCCATTCAAAGGGCGGAAATTTTCATTCTACTTGAATAGCATCCTCTCCACGACCCTTGTTAGCATAATTTTTTTAAAATGCCAAATGGCAACTACAATTTGACCAACACTGCTCTTTTCTATTGTTTGATCTAAAGTCTCAATATTTTGCATGTCATCCACAATATCCCGAACACTTCCTCCATAAGCTGAATTTTACTGGCAGTAACCCCCCACCTCACTTTTCCATAACCGTTAGATACAACCATCTGTAGCGAAGCATAATCATATACAATAAATGGTAACAGAAAATAAATTTAACTTTTGCAAACACCTACCCCTTGTTAAAAATCAAGCGATTAACAACAAAAATATCCAGATGTGACAGACTGCCACCAAAGATGACCATATATAACCAAATATAGCCAAATATGGCCAAATAATATTCAACTCCTCTAAATGTGACCAAAAGTGACTTTATAAAACCAGACATAAAATAAAATGTATAAATGTGACTAATATTGCAAAAAAAAAAAAAAAACCAACCGTGCTAAAAGAATGCAAATTATCATAATAACCATTGCAAACATTATAAAATTTTACTAAATTTTATCTAATTTAACAAAACACTACACTCTACACTATATTACGAAATACTTATTATGACAAAATATGATTAAATTAAGTAAATTTTTAGGAAATGTTTTAAATGTCATCAAATATAACTAAATATAAGTGAAATTGGCTGAGACAGAACTAACAGATAATAGACAGAATTTTAAGCAGTAGGATTTAAAGTGGTGAATCGTTATTAAAAGTGGCAAAATCATACCATTTGTAAATAAATATGGACCTCCACAAGCAAATCTGAACACATACCCAAACACCATTAAAGTGATAAAAATTGCCAACATAATCAAATGTTGCAGTATGTGATTAAGTGTGACCAAAAAACTAAGTGCGACAATTGTCCAAACATAAGGAAATTACAAAATACCAAAATTAATAAATGCAACAAGGATGACCAAATCCCACGGAACGCAACAGGAGATTGTAAAGTGAATAATGTGGTCCAATGTTGATCAATCGAAATGAATGTTACACAAATATGATTGAAATTCCTCTGGATATGACTTCAACAAATGTGACCCAGTATGACCAAGTGTTTTTAAATGTGACCGAATGCAAATGAGATCATACATCACCAAATAATGAATAGATGCCATAAAATTTATTTAAAGGTGTCCAAAATTAATAAAAATGATACCAAAAACCAAACTTACTTTTTCTAACCTCAAAATTTTTAGTTATTAAGTGTAATTATTCAATCAAATCATCATCTTTAATCTATCCTGCTGTCTACAAATCGCACAATAATATCCCTTACTTTCATGCTAACACGACCCACAATTATTCACTACCAAAGCACATTTTATTACTTAAAATTTAATGACAAATTATCAAATTGTATTTTGATATTACATTTGCAGATGGTTAAACAGAATCCTACCTTCAAACATACTGGTTGGCATGCTTGCAAATTGTATATTTTTAATTAAATCCACCAGGTTAAACCATAATTTTATAGTTGTTAGAACCATTTAATTTGTTCTCAAATATACTTCCCCACACATGGTCGGGAAATATATGTGAACATATATTTTAATGTGCAAGAGGACATGCTAGAAGTTATTTGTTTTAAACATGTAATTTTGGAGGCATCTGACATGCAGGAATACTTTTAGGCATACAGGTGCAACCCTAGGTAACATCGCCCGGTATATTAAACCTATTTTAACAGATTCCTTCATAGCTTTAAGTAGTAAGCCTCATAAAATACATCAATTATTTGATGTGTAATTTCTATAGTGCTAATAAATATATATATTGAGTGTCTCAGGTAGTAGTGTCAGGCCGAAGCAAGGAGGTAGAGGACCTCCAGACCTATCCGAAACACCCCCATGTACAAAAGAGGTGACAAAAGTCATGGGATAGCAATATGCAAATATACAGATGGCAGTAGTATCGCGTACAAAATGTATAAATTGGCAGTGCATTTGTTAGGCTTTCATTTGTAGTCAAGTGATTCAGGTGAAAATGTTTCTGACATGATTACGGCCGCACGACGGGAATTAACAGACTTTGAACGCGGAATGGTAGTTGGAGCTAAACACATGGGACATTCCATTTCGGAAATGGTTAGGAAATTCAACATTCCGAGATCCACAGTGTCAAGAGTGTGCCGAGAATACCTAATTTCAGGCATAACCTCCCACCATGGACAACGCAGTGGCCGACCGCCTGCACCTAATGACCGAGACCAACGACGTGTGCGCAGAATGGTCAGTGTTAACAGACCAGGAAGACTATGTGAAATAACTGCAGGAATCAATGTGGGACGTACGACGGACGTGTCCATTAGGACAGTGTGGCGAACTTTGGCTGTACTAGGCTATGCCACCAGAAGACCGACTCGAGTGCCTTTACTAACAGCACGACATCGCCTGCAGCGCCTCTCCTGGGCTCGTGACCATATCGGTTGGACCCTAGATGACTGGAAAACCGTGACTTGGTCAGATGAGTCCCGATTTCAGTTGGTAACAGCTGATGTAGGGTTCGAGTGTGGCGCAGACCCCACGAATCCATAGACCCAAGTTGTCAACAAGGAACTGTGCAAGCTGGTGGTGGCTCCATAATTGTGTGGGCTGTTTTTACATGGAATCGACTGGGTCCTCTGGTCCAACTGAACCGATCATTGATTGGAAAGGGTTATGTTCAGCTACTTGGAGAGCACTTGCAGCCTTTCATGGACTTCATGTACCCAAACAACGATGGAATTATTATGGATGACAATGCGGTATGTCACCGGGCCACAACTGTTCGCGTTTGGTTTGAAGAACATTGTGGACAATTCCAGCGAATTATTTGGCCACCAAGATCGCCCGACATGAATCCCATCGAACATTTATAGGACATAATCGAGAGGTCAGTTCGTGCACAAACTCATGCACCGGCAACACTTTCGCAATTATGGACGTCTATAGAGGCAGCATGGCTCAATATTTCTGCCGGAGACAACCAACGACTTGTTGAGTCCATGCTACATCGAGTAGCTGCACTTCTCCGGGCAAAAGGAGATCCGACACGATATTAGGAGGTATCCCATTACTTTTGTTGCCTCAGTGTATATAAAGTGATTTTTGATAGTTTAGTGGCTATGAAATGTTTTCTGTTTTGTGTGTCACTCGCAGTTCCACGATAAATATCGGTATGGTTATATGAAAGAATGTAATTGGTGCTTGAATAATTGTTTAGGATTAGCAGAATGAATGGCCAATCCGGTGCAACAACATTTACATTCAACTGTCTTAGCATGGCGTAGAGAAAAATATCGAAAACAGAAAAGATCGGAAAGAGTAGTTTGTCCATAATATTTGGTGACGTTTAAAAAAAAGTTCTCATAAAACGTATTCCTTACCTTCTTAAAAAACCTCCTCGTTTTGTCAGCTACACTCCCTGCAAATTGCATCGCACTAATTCCGCGTTTTCAACCTAAGGATGTGTTTTGAAATTCAGTATGTGCGAAATTCTAATTTTTGAAATAAGTGAAAATGTGATAAAATCCAAATAAAAACATAAGAAATTTTGTGTATTATGAACAACAAAAATTCTTTTGCAGGCATCTAAACCCTATTCGATTGTTTGTGATGATTGCATTTGAATTTGCATGAGCATTAGACACAGACAAGTACTGGTGTTTACCAGTCCTTGTTTTGCAGTCAGTCGCTTGCTTACCATCGGAAATTACGCTTACAGCACTGTTTCATATTTCTTTCGGAGATGCTGAAGTGCTCAACGAAGTAAATTTGTGTTAATACAAGCACTGGAAATGTGGGACAATGCACTGATCTGAGAATTGCATAACAAATTGGCGTGCTGTAACTACTAGAGACTGTAAAGCGCCAAGATCATACCAGCAGTTAATTTGCATGTGAGTCACCATGGCGTTTTTATCGCGTGACTGCGCAGAAATGCTTTACTTTTATGGTTATGCGAGGGGGGACGCTCTACATGCAGCAAGACTCTACAGGGAACATATAGGACGTAAAGCAGGGCCTTAGCCCGAGCGGTTCCCTGACCACCGAATGGTTCTTAAAGTTCATAATGCCTACATGGAAGGTCACGTACCAGGGACTAGATTTGGTCTTACAGTCACTATGAGGGATCCTGATGCTGTAGATTCAGTTGTCTAAGAAACGGAAAGAGGCCCATAGATGAGTGTCAGAAAGGTGAGTCGCCGTAACGGCATCTCAAAATCAGAGGTGCATCGCACACTCCAAGCAGTTGGATATCATCAGTACCATGTCAGACATATCCAGCAATTACGACCAGACGATTACGAGAGAAGAGTGCAGTTTTGTGAAGATAAGTTACAAAGACAAAAGGACAACGAGATGTTATTCGAAAAAAATGTTTTGGGCGGACGAGTCCCATTTTAAGCGCAACGGGGTGTTTGATGTCTATAATTACCATTCATGGATTATCGAAAACCCACACTTGACATAAAGATCCAATTTTCCAGAACAGTTAAGTGTTAATCTCGGGTGGCATACTAAACGGTCAGTTAATCAGCCCATTCAACTACCAGATAAAACGGTAGGTCATAAGCAATTACAATATGGCGACAGTTTATGTTTAGTAGGACATACTGCTCCATAAACCAGCATCAAACATTAACTCCCAACTGAAACGCAGTTTCCGGAAATAAGAGGGGTGGGGGGGACCCCGGTTATTTTCATAATGGGATGTGTTATTAATTTAAGTTTGCTCTTAGGTTGAAGATTCCGTTAACACGAAACAGTGTTCCGCCAACTGTACTTTTATCTTACCTGGTTTCCTATATTTCGCCAAATTTTATTCCCAAATCTCAGTTTTTGGGGAATTAATTCACCCTTAATATTAAGTTTAGGTATAAAGTGTCCTTCATATTTGCCACAAGATTTTGCATAACGAATCACCTCACGAAGTTTTTCGATCGAATCAGCCCCACCATAATACACACGTCTGTATTTATATTCATATAAATATATATGTGTGTGTAATGTTATAGAATACGGGTGCAATTTTACTTACTACCATCAGAAGTTCATAAACAGGTAGTTTTATGGAGACAATTTTATATATATACACATACACACACACACACTTGTCTGGGTATTGAGTTATTGAAAATAATATATTAGTGGCAACTGCAAGACATGTTGCTTTAATCGAATATTTCATGGAAATATTTCCCGTTTCACATTTATTTTGTATAAACATTTTAGATGAATCTATATTTATTAATTTTTGCATTCCATGGATACCATGTGAACTAGCAAGAATTCGAGATATGGAAAGTCAACAGAATGTACACACTCAATATTGTTAACAAATAAATCAGGACATTCAAAAAATTGGTACAGTTGCCAACAAAATAACCCAATACATAAAAGTGTATTAAAATTACTCGAATAAACAAGTCTTACACTAATGTTGGAATAACTGTCATACATTTTTATTTGAATACATAGTATTCTTTGGTGAGAATATTTGGACTCAGTATTCTTACAATAGAAACAATATAAACAAATGTCACCAGCTTCGTCTAGGGGGCTCGTCAAAATAAAACTTAAAAGTCCTACCTCAATCATCTACCACAGTCCAGAAGAGATAAATAAAAAATATAACGACAGTGGGAAGGTCCTAAGTACTAGTCAACCAGTTTATAAAGGTTCTGGTTAGGAACAGACACCTGGGTCTGGAAGAGTGGCAGGTTAGCAGTTATTCAACCCTTAAAATTTATATTAATTATTGAGAGAGAGTTAAAATATAATAGTTCCCATACACCTCCTACCTTAGTCCCTTTGCAGTGTTCCTTGGTACAATTTAAGGGATAAAATAACAGTCTAAACTAAAAATAAATTGAAAGCGTGTTAATATATCCACATTAATTTTAAAAATATTGGAACTAGATAATAATGGGGTTACATCCACAAAACAAATTTTCTCTTTTTCGTGTGAATTTCCTTGTCATCGTCGATTAAAACAATAAAATTTTGTTGAAAAGAAAATACACCATAATAATGCCTTAATCCCTACTTAAAACCAGAAAAAAAATTGTTTTATAAGTTTTTATAACTATATAATAATTGAAAATAATTTCGGACTAGATATCTAATTATGTATGTTCCTATTGTTTACTGTTTAACGCAAACACATATCTCCGCTATTGACACGGCTGGCCTATTTATCATTCGTCAGACAGCTGCCTTCCGAAATACCCCTGCTAATAAAGAACACGTCGTCACGTATGAACGAATTACGCATTTTGTACTCAAAAAGTTATAAAATAAAAAATGCAAATGGCGTCGTTTGACGAGCACGGCATGCCGGGAGTCGGTGCGCATTCGCGTTACAATGTTCGCGTGACATTCGATTAGTTACGGCGATTCGGACCTTTCTTTCCGAATAACCCTCGTAGCAACCATGTTGCTGGCCAGCGACTGCAGAGACAGCCTTACTTCACAAAGCACTGATATGACAATCACAAGCTATAAAGAACAGACAATAATATTTCACTGTCCAATTAGATTTTATTAGATTCTGAAAAGTTTACAATCATTGAAAAATTCTTCAACGTTATTTACACAATTGCAATACTGATGTAAATATTACGAAAAAATACATAACATGGCCCAAATACTTTAGATATGCAAATACATTTATTGCTAAAGAAGTTGTACAAAATATTACAAGTGCACGGTAAGCGCTCTGAAGGAGCCTATCCAAAGTCCCTCGCATACATTTAAAACGAGACTAACACGTTACAAACAATTCTGACAAAAAAAATTAAATACACTATATAAGCTCCAAAGTGAGCAATTGAATATAATTCGTTAAAAGGAACGTGCATTTGGGTCGTAAATACTTGCAGCTAATCAGGAGATGCGAAATTGAGGTTCCATTCAACCATCGCTGAGACGTTCTACAAAGCTGCCACGAACAAGCAATTAAAAACAGTAATTGAATTGAAAACACATAGATAATTCACTACAAAAATACTTGAACACAGGGAACCGAAACATGAAATTAGAAAGGGGCGCCGAAACGGAATTTTGAATGCTACGGACAGATAATCACCCTAAACCAAGCAAACTAGCACACACAATAAACATTAAAATCCTGACAAACCTTATTAATTCACCATCATTACTCTAAGGCCCAACTGCATGAGTGCTCGAAAGCTGTTGGCCACACTCATGAAATCATGAAGTCGATCCTCACCCGACGACACAGAAAAAGGTCTAGTGTTGCTGCAAGAAAAAAAATTACTATTGAAGCAATTCTTTAATCGTTTATGCTGTAGTTACATAAATAATGCTGTGACAATTGTTCTTAATTTAAACTATTTACGAAGTCCTATATTCCGGTAATGCAAACATACTGTTGAAGTCTTAATGTTAACAAAGCCGCTAAGTAATGTTGCCGCAACCAAATTGTATTACGCTTAAATTAACAGGAAGAACAATATATGTTGTGTTACTGCGACATTAAAGAAATGTCCAACCAACACAAGATTACACTGACTTGTGGTTGTTAAATGGTGGATGGAAGTGAACACCGATAACCTCGTAAAATTAAACCCGTATATGTAAATTATAAAGCATAATGTGAAAACTAAATGTAGCTTAGGCCAGCTCTCAAGCCGTCCAAAGCAGTTTACATGTGCCAGTTATGCATATATTTATAGAACATAAAGTATTACCACACAATGAAAGAGAACTGCAGTTTGTCGTTATGTTTTATCCAATACTTACTGTTGAGGTTTATGGGTTTCCTCTGTAATAAAACTTGAGATTTCTAGTATAAACGTTTTATTCACACCACCATAACAATGATACAGCATGAACGACACAGTTGTACTATAAAGGCGCCGTTTTAAGTTGGCGTAGCCTAGTGACAGTTATACCAACCAAACAGGTGACAATTATGCCAACTAAACAAATTTGTTTTCAAACAATACAAAATGTCCAACTTTGATATTTAATAACCCCACAAAAATTTTAACATTACTTGTTAAAAAAAATTACTTGCAATACAAATAAAGATTTCTCATATATGCAAAAGATTGAGTGGGCAAGGCCTTAGTGAAAATGTCTGCTAATTGATTTTTACTTCATACATATTCGATTTTTATTGAGCCCAGCTCCACATTTTCTCTTACAAAATTATATTTGACATCTATATGCTTTGTTCTCTTATGATAAGTAGGGTTGTTAATTACTTTAATAGCACTCTGATTATCAACACATAGTGTATTACATTTATAATTCTCACCTAACTCTGACAATAATTGTTTCAACCACAGTATTTATTTTGCCGCTTCACAGGCAGCTACAAATTCTGCTTCAGTAGTTGAGAAAGCAATGTTCTTTTGTTTTTGACTGAACCTCCATTCATTTGAAAAATGTTACCTGTAGTAGACCTACGGGTATCAAAATCCCATGAAATGTCTGAATCTGAATATCCTATGAGAACACTGCTTTCTCCATATTTAATACAATAATCTTTAGTATCAATTAAGAATCTTATTACAAGTTTAACAGCATTTATATGCTGTTCACTAGGGTTATTAACATATCTACCTTGAAACGGAACACAAAAATAACAATGACCCGATAGCTTCTCTGTATGGAAAATTTGGGGAACTTTTTTATCTATATTCTTTGTGATAACAACATTAATGCCTGCTGGAGTACTTACAGGGTTTGTATTATGCATATAAAGCTTTTTAATTACTTGCTGAATGTAATTGCTTTGACATATACATATAAAATTATTTAATCTCTCTATTTCCATGGCAAAAAAAATATGTTAAATTTAATTGTTTAATTTTAAATGCTTGTTTTAAATAATTAATTATAACTTAAATAACTTGTTTACTCTAAGATACTACTTGTGCATCATCAACATTAAATATTAAAAACAACTTTAAAAAATCCTATATATAAACAGTTTTCAGCCTGAGATTGTATGAAACCATATTTCTGTAAGAAATCACTTCACCTTTTGTTCCAACACCTAGATGCCTGTTTTAATCCATACAGTGACTTATTTTATTTCAAAATATAATTACTATTTACCTGCACACCTTCTGGTGTATATATATATATATATATATATATATATATATATATATATATATAATATATTCAAGATAACCATTAAGAAATGCGGTTTTTACATCAAATTGCTAAAACCACGTCCACACAGGCGAGCTTTATAACGTATGACCTGGCCATTCTCGTCCTTCTTAATAGCAAAAACCCAATTTGTAGTAAGTGTTCTCTGACCTAAATTTTCGACTGTAGATCAAATTTAATTTTCTTCTAGCGCCATCAGCCCTTCTTGTATGGCCTTGGACCATTCCTCCTTGTGTGAACCTCTCATTGCTTCTTCATATGTTTGTGGCAACGAGAACTCAATAATATTTGCCTCAAAGTTTCTGTTTCTTCGCGCTCTTAAATTATGAGAAGGTTCTATATCCTCTATTTCTTGAGATAGCTCAAAGGGAAGATTGTCATTGTTACAACTGTGCATGTTGTCTTCATTATCAGTTGATGGACTTTCTATCAGTGAGACATCTTCTTTTCTCACTTCGGATTTAAGGTTATTTTCATCATTTATGTTTTCTATATTTTCTTTTCCTTCATCAAAAACACATATTTGGGCTATATTCTTTCTAATATCTGGAACTTGATCTTTATTAAAAAAATACATTTCTCGATACTTTTACTTGTTTTGTATTTATATTAAACGTTCTGTAATTATTATTATCATAACCAACCAGTATCATTTTCTCACTCTTCTTATCTAATTTTGTTCTTAACTGGTCAGGAACATGAACATACCCAGCACTACCAAACACTTTCACATGACCCAACTGAGGTTTTATTCCATTCCAGAACTCATAAGGTGTCATGTTAGGGGTCTGGCTTGAGGAGGTTCTATTCAATATATAAATTGTACAGTTCACAGCCTCAACCCACAAATTCAATGGAACATCTCTTGTATACAGCATAGAGCGAGCACTCTCCACTATAGTGCGTAGTTCTCTCTTAGCCCCTCCGTTTTGTTCAGGGGTGTATGGAGCTGTACACTCTTAAATTATGCCTTCTTTATCCATATATTCCTTGAAAGATTTGTTTGTATATTCTCTTCCATTGTCTGTATGAAGGATCTTTACATTGTGGGCATATTTGTTTAAAAATTCCAATACATCACTTTGTGTTTCATAAAATATACATGCCTGTAACTTGTAGCAGCATCTTTGAACAATACAAAATATCTCAGACCTTTAACTGATGTGTGACTCATAGGCCCACAGACATCGCTGTATACTAAGTCACCTGGCTGTAGTTCTCCTCGCACTGATTTGTGAAATGGATAACGACACTGTTTTCCATATGCACGGGCTTCGCAAACAAAGTTACTTTGGTTGTAATCAACTTTTAAACCTTCAACTACACTATTATCACTCATATTCTTTATTTGTTTAAGGTTGGTATGTCCTAGTCTCTCGTGCCACTTTTTAATGTAACTTTGATTGCTTTGAACCACATTACAAGTGTCTGGAACCACTGTTTCAATTTTTAGTTTATATAAGTTGTTTTCTGTGATTATACACTCATTACCACTTTATCTTATTTGTATATTAAATCATTTGGGTATTTCTTGATAAAAGTGTACCCTTTTCGACCGATTACTCCTTCAGAAAACAGGTTTCTTCTTGAACTAGGGACATACAAAACTCCTTGTAGAATGCTGTGCTCCCACTGTTCATCAACCCATCTGCGAATCATAACTTTTCCAATACCGCACACTTCTACAGACTGTTTGTTTCCTAATAACAATGACTTTTGGTTGCACTCCACAAGTTCTTCAAAATAATATTTTCTGAATGTAATGTGCGCAGATGCACCGCTGTCCAAAATCCAGGTATTCTATTCAACTTCACTCAAGTTGGTTTCTACATTAAACGCCAACATTGTCTCATCTTTTGATGGTTTCCTGGTTGATTTCTTAGGAGCACGACATTCTTTAGCAAAATGCCCCCGCTTCCCATAATTATAACATTCAAAACGATGTTTAGAAGTTTTGTTTTGATTTGAGCTACTACCACTCGCATTGTGTTTCTTTTGTTTTCTATTTGCTACAAGAAGGGCAGTTTCTTGTTCTTCTTCACATGTAATACTGGCCTCTTCATCCAACAAACGTGCAGTTATGTTAATGAGGGTCTGCTGTTTAGTATCCAATGACATCCATGCTTGACGCAACGATCTGTACTTGCCAGGCAAAGTTCCTAGTATGTTTGTAATGATGGCCAATTCGCTGACACTTTCACCACTATCTCTTAGCTGTTGAGCATGGTTTTCTACGTTCGAAATATGTTGTGCTACACTGTCACTTAAACACATTTTATACTGGTAAAACCTTTCATGAATCAGCATTTTATTCAATTCACCCTTCTGTTCGTAAACTGATTCTAGTTTAGACATTATTTCATGAGCAGTTTCACAGTTTTCAATCAGTGTAATTTGCTTGAGATCCATTGAAGAGGTCATAATGAACATTGCCATCCCATCATGTTTTAACCACTCACTTGGGTTAGTTTCCGGTTTAGGTATGGACATATCGATCCCATTTGCTTTCAATGCGCATTTTATTTGGAATTTCCATTGTCGAAAACTTTTTCCATCAAATTTTGCCACATTCAAAGACCGTGATGTTTGCATTTTTGAAGTTACCGGCACGCTATTTTTCTGACAATAAACTTAACGTTGTATTTGCTGTTTTTTTTCTGTTCTCTAAGTTCCAGAGCTTCCTGGACCCATAACCTGTTGAGGTTTATGGGTTACTTCTGTAATAAAACTTGAGATTTCTTACATAAACGTTTTATTCACAACACTATAACAATGATACAGCAAGAAAGACACAGTTATACTAAACAGGCACCATTTTACAGTGGCGTCACCTAGTGGCAGTTATACCAACCAAACAGGTGGCAATTATGCCAACTAAACAATTCGTTTTCAAACAATACAAAATGTTAACGTTTTTATATTTATTACTTACAGTATGAAACAATGTTAAATAATTCAAGATAGCGGAGTTGGTAGGAAGTCGGTTACCATGAAATGGATATCCAGCACTCACGGCGCGGGTTGGTTCCTCTCCAATCTGTAGTGGGTTTTTTCGTTGGTAATATTTATTTTTGTATAAAAAAAGTACTTCATTTTTTTACAACGGAATGTTTTTTAAACAAAAAAAAAATACAAGAAATGTCTTTTTACACAAATGTAATACATCAGGTCAACAAAATTTTTTTTTTGCTGCAACATAAACACCATTTTAAAGTTGACATCACAGAAAAGATATGATGTTGTTACATTATTATTTTAATGTTAGATTAACATAATAACTTAACAGTATATTACATTACCAGCAACATAAGTTACTGGTGGTTCACAGGTAATGAAAAATTACTGTTGTAGTAACATTAATACTGTTGTACAATGGCGGTTAGTAGTGAACGGGGATATCATCGTGAAATGAAACCACCATATTTAAATTTTAAAGCACAATATTGAAACTAAATGTTGCCTAGACCAGCCCTCAAGCCTTACAAAGCAGTTTTAGTGTGCCAAATATGCATATATTTCTAGAGCATAAAACATTTCCACATAACGAAAGAGAACTGTAGTTTGTCGTTTAAATTCTATTCAGTGCCAGCAATATGAAACAAAAAGAGGTATTATAAGGCAGAGAAGTCACATTGCTCTGGATTCATAGCTCAGGGGCAGAGTGGCCAACTTATGGTCAAAGGGTCGGGAGTTCGCGCCCCGGTTCCTCCACGGCAGATTTTCAGTTCGCATGTGGTGCACATGTGTACTGTGAATTTGTCATCAGGTCGGTCTAACTTGAGCTCGCCAAACGTCAAAAAACACGCATACACGCAAACGTCACACACGCTTTGTCCAATGGCAAATGTATCGGTCAATATTTCAATAAAGTCAACTTTCAGAAAATTTTGGAAGGGTTCCGTGAAGTGGAGTGTGTCAAGCACTCAGGGCATGGATTCGATGCTCCTGCTTACTGTAACTTTTTTTTGTTAGTAATATTTATTTTTGTGGCAAAATAATTGGATTTAATTTATTTTACACAGCAATATTTATTTAAAGCAAAAATAATACAAGAAAAATTTTAACACAGATGTTAACATCAGTGCAACACAAAAGCTGTCTTGCCGCAACACAAAATGTGTTTTGCCGTAACATAAACACCACCTTTATGTTGCCAGTACAGTAAGGAGGTAATATTGTCACAAAAGTACTTAATGTTCCAGTTACATTTATAGCTTAACATTATATTACATTAACAGCAACATTAGTTACTGGCGGCTCGCAGATAACCAAAAAATCAATGTTGTATTAACATTAATATTTTTGCCACAACATTAGACTTTTTTCTGTGGAGTGACCAAAAACAATAATAACTCCAATGGCTGTTACCATAACCTATATAAACTGCCATCAGTGGCAACAGCTGACTATAGCGCACGCGCAGTAGGAGAAGAGTTACAAGGAGAATGTAAAGACGGAGGAAGGGTAGGGGAATCGACGTCTGAGACCGAGAACGGAGTGGTTGCGAAACTGATAACTTCACGAGGAGCGCGCGGTATGATCCTCGCAATATCCTCCCCAAAGAAGAACAGCTGGTGCCCTGGATAAAATTTGTATTCCATTGCCTAAACAGTCACGTAGACAAGTAAAAGAGACCGAGATAATTTCATAAACAATACAGAATACATCCTAGTAAAATCACTCTTGAATTGTAGAAAGTAAATAAATAGAGCAAAGTTCCAGGTGACATAAGACACATCTTGAAGTGTAGACAACAGTTTGCGTACGGGACAAAGACAATACGCATAAGTTGGGTCATTTCATCAGTATGTAACTTTTGTAAGTGACCAAATTTCAAATATGCTTTAAGCATATCCCTGGGGACAGTCCAACACGAGGTGTATCACACCACCAAATAAAATAAGGTCTACTCCCCGAAACCCAGCGCCTAGCAGACCAGCATCTTCTTGGACGCCAGCAAAAGAGAGGGAGACCACGGCGTAGTTGAAGACACGAGCTCTATTCGTTCAAGATCCAGACGAAGGACGATGAGCCACACTCGACACCACAATCCCGACCACAAACAAAAAAAAACAGATTAAACTAAATTTTAGGATTTGTCAGAACCACCTGATATGCAAGGCAGCATTATAAAACAAAAACAGTACCACAATTATTAACTGTATAAACATAAATTACAACCTGGACACATAACTTTTAAGGTGCGACACATGCATTTTCCTGAACTCCCGATTAGAACCAGGCAAATTTAAAAACACTGTGCTGGGGCCTAGAAATAACAAACGGTCCTACAAACTTTGGAATCAATTTTGATCCTATGTCCTTCTTACTGTCGGCTGATACAAGGTTCTTACACAATACTAAACCACCAAAAGTGAATGGGACCGCGACTCTATCTTTTTCTAAGCGGGCTGCTACCTAGCGCTTTGCCGCATCAAGACGTAGAGCCAAATCGTAGAGAAGGCGATCTTGGGCAGCAGTATCCAAGGATTGTTCCAAATATTCAAAAGTGTATGACTCAAGTTTAGGCCCAGAAACTGTAAGGAAGGAGGGAAACCCGTGAAATCATTGACCACACTGTTAAACCCAGCGGTTATAAAGTCTAAATCACGATCCCAGAGAATGTGATACTGATTATAAAAAATGGTTACACATGCTTAAATGTTTTTGTTAAAGTGCTCAACCTGGTTGGCCTTAGGAAAACAGGGGCTCAACTAGATGCCCAAAGAAAATAAACTGACTGAAAGCAGCGGGTATTGTCAGCAAAATTTTCCATTGGTGCCAAACTTGGGCTTTCATATTCCTAAGTTGCATCAACACTACAAATTTATAAAAAGTGTCTAACACAATCAGCAAGAGAACATTATCTTTCCTAGAACGGACTAAAGAGCCAACAACATCCACATTCACCACTTGCCAGGGGCAACCAGGCAATTGATCTTTAGCCCAACAAAAATTCGTTTGCAAAGTTTGCTTACACTGTTGGCAATCACGACAGGAACGAACATACTGAGAAACATCCGCCTTCAACGTGGGCCAAGTAAAACGGGCGGAAATTTTCAAAAATGTTTTATTGATTCCCAAATGACCGCCGTATTGTGAGTCGTAAAAATATTTCAGAAAGATAGGCTGAAATGTCTCCGGAACTTTTAATTTCCTGGCCCGCCCAGTTTTACATGTAAATTAAATACGATCATCTCTTATCATACACGTACATTAGACCCCTGCGGCGATGTGAGTTTTTATTTTTCCGCAACAAGAAGCAGAAGCTTGCACCTGAAGAAGTTGCACAAAAAATTCTGGTAAAGTCTGCATAATATTCAGAGAGGCGAATTGATCGGCCTCAACAAGCTTAAAATCGTTCGGATAAAACATCCGCAACAATGCATCCACAACAGGGTTATCCACGCCGCGAACATGACGTCTTTAAACCTGAAACGCGACAAACCCCTGGTTGTCGGTGAAGAAATCACACTCATCCTTTTCGATATACGATGCAAATTTATCCAGCCCAAATAAACACGCGAGTGTCTCTTTTCATAAATTCCAAGGCGACATTCAGGCTCCGTTAATGATCCGCTCGCAAATGCAACTGGCGTGATGTGACCATCTTCTCACTGACCCAATGCAGCACCGAAAGCAAACGAAGATAGTCGAACTGTACCACAAAACTAAGTGATAAATACAGCATAATGAGAACAGGCGGGGATCTCAAATTTTTTTTAAGTGTCACGAAGTCCTGCTCCTGTTCCGGACACCAACTAAATTAAACCCCTTTTCTTTTAAGTTGATTAAGCGAGGTGGCAATCTCTGAGAAATGTTCATTAAACTTGGCATAATAACTCATTAGCACTAAAAGCTCATATACTCCATTCAGAGTACGAAGGCGAGGAAAGATGTTAATAGGTGCAACTCGGTCCGGATCTAACAACAGATTCCCCTTACAAATTACGTACCACAGACGTTTGAATCTGTTCGCAGAATAGGTGACTTTATCCAGATTAAAAGGTCAGACCCACCTCCCTAAACCGTTTCAATACCCCATGCAGATGGGTCAAATGCGAATCCATGTCCTAACATGTCATCGACATAATTAAATAACAATTTTTTACTTAAACTCTAGAAATATATTATCCAAAACACGCGATAATGCTTGACTCCCAAAATTCGCACACATGGGAATTCTCGTGAATTCATATTGGCTCTAGGGTGTATGGTAGGCGATGTACACTGGAGAGCCAAAAAAAAAAAAAACTGGTAAAAGCGTGTGTATGTAAATAACAGAGGTATGGAACTAATCAGAGTAACGCGATTCGGTCGGCAGCGCCTATATAAAACAACAAGTGTCTGGCAAAGTTGCTAGATCGGTTACTGCTGCTACAATGGCAGGTTATCAAGATTTAAGTGAGTTTGAACATGGTGTTACAGTCGGCGCACGAGAGATGGGACATAGCATCTCCGAGGTAGCGATAAAATTTGGATTTTCCCGTACGACGATTTTACGAGTGTACCGTGAATATCGGGAATCCGGTAAAACATCAAATCTTCGACATCGCTGCGGCCGGAAAAAACCTGTGAACGAACGGGACAAACGACGACCGACGAGAATCATAAACGTAACAGACGTGCAACCCTTTCTCAAATTGGCGCAGATTTCATTGCTGGGAAATCAACAAGTGCCAGTGTGTGAACTACTCAACGGACCATCATTGATATGGGCTTTTGGAGCCGAAGGCCCACTCATGTACCGTTGTTGATTGCACGAGACAAAGCTTTACGCCTCGCCTGGGCCCTCCAACACCGCCATTGGACTGTTGATTATTGGAAACACGTTGCCTGGTCTGATGAGTCTCGTTTCCAATTTTATCGGGCGGATAGATGTGTACGGTAATGGAGACATCCTCATGAATTCATGGACTCTACATGTCAACAGGAGACTGTTCAAGCTGGTGGAGAGTCTGTCATGGTATGCGGCGTGTGCAGTGGGCGTGAAATAGGACCCCTAACACGTCTAGATACTACTCTGACAGGTAACAGTTACATTGGCATCCTGTCCGATCACCTGCACCCATTAATGTCCATTGTGCATTCCGACGGACGTGGACAATTCCAGCAGGAAAGTGCGACACCTCACACGTCGAGAGTTGCTACCGAGTGGCTCCAGGAACACTCTTCTGACTTTAGACACTTCCATTGACCACCTAAATCACCAGAGATGAACATTATTGAGCATATCTGGGATGCCTTGCAACGTGCTGTTAAGAAGAGATCTCCACCGCCTCGCACTCCTATGGATTTGTGGACCGCCCTGCAAGATTCATGGTGTGAATTACCTCCTGCATACTTTCAGACATTAGTTGAGTCTTTGCCACGTCGTTTTGCGGTACTTCTGCGTCCTCGTGGCGGCCCTACAAGATATTAGGCGGGTGTACCAGTTTTTTTGGCTCTTCAGTGTATATCCGACACGAAGCATCGAAAAGGCATTGATGAAAACTATTGTTAAGTCAAGCATAAAATACACCTTCGCACGACCAACTTGCTGCAATGCACAATCAACCATGGGGAGAGAAAAGGTACCCTTGTGGATTTTCGGATTCATTAAGGCGTGATTAACCATGTTTTACCAGAAAATCCGGCCAAAAAATTTATATATAGATGAAACTATCACTCCTACATGCAATAATCTCTGGATAATCTCTGGAAAGGCCTGCAAATTAGGTAAGGGACAGTGAAATTGACGATCGCGGACCGGAGCGTCATCCACCAGACTACATTTATAGGGCGTGAAGTCAAATTTCCCTATCCTAGTGGTCGACAAAATCATCAGGTTGAGTAGAAGATGCAAGACCGCTGATCCTTAAGCTGGACACATTCCCTATGATCCAAAGTAATTTTAATGTTGGGAGCGATCCGAAATTACCAAGTGAAATCCTCCCAATTCACAGCTGCACAAGTCTGGCCAAGAAACTCAAGACCAAAATGATGTCATAATTAAGCACGGGTTGTACCCAGAAGGGAAAGGTCCACGAAAATCTACATATTTTGTAATGCAGGTCCATGATGTGGGTGGCCTTCAATACTTCACCCTTCGCTAAACACAAACGTGGTTCGGAGAAATGAAGAATGCATGACCGTGAAAGTGCCTTAGCATGTAATAACGTTTTCACGAAATGCCAGCTTACTACGCAGTGCATCGCGCCGGGATCCACCAAGGCCACGTTAGATGCTCCTCCTTACGCAACATGTACGATACATTTTTTCTCTAAACTGCGGGTCTTTTTGCACTCTCGAATGACAGCAGGAAACACCGCGCCGATTCCCAGCCGTCATTCGTTTCGCGCCTGGGCACATTCCTAGCTCAAGTGACAAAAACGTCCGCATCGAAAACATTTACGTTTTTGAAAAACAACACGCAACTGCGCGTTCTTCCGGCTAACATGCCCATAAACAGTGCAATTTCCGCAGTCGGGATTTTCTGACCCATCACTCACTATGGCAACATTACTCTTCTGCTCTGCGCCCGTAAATATGTTGAATTCATAGGCAGAGGAAAGGCCGACTGGAATTATGCCGCTGCAGCAAGCCGCCTTTAGAGCACTACAGCGAGCGTCTTGACGTCGAATATGGTCCGTGACGCAGGCAATAAAGTGCACAACGTGCGTAAACTATGGGAAAGATGTTCCAACACGATACTCACTATTTCAGCCTCCGGTAAGTCCAAACACAAAGCCCACTGATGGGCCACTACTGACTCAACAAAGACAAATAATGGCTCACCGAGGCATTGATACCGGTGCGTTAAATCGCGTACACGTGTACTCTTAATACTTGCAGGCAAAACATGGGCTAAAACGGTATGGTAGAATTTTGTAAAGGATCCAACCAGGCTATTAATTTCTTAGATGATAAGTTGAAGTGCGTACCCTTCACATTTGACTGATAGGGCTCGCAACTAGGTTTTTTCGTTAATGCAAGTCAATGATTTTCGGGGGAAAAAAAAAAACCCTTTGTGGGGCTCCACCAGGAATATGACTGGAATAGCTTGGATATATTGGAATAACAATCAGTTTGTTTGAAAGGAGCTGTCTCTCACCGAGGTCACCTCATCACCAGCGCGACTCGTTTCTCGGCTGCGGTTCCTCCGAAATGTGTCTGATATCTGCCGAAAGTCTGCTAACGTTGCCTCCGGTGAGAAAAATACCTCATAGTCAGTCATAAAACTAACTCTTTTTTCTTTAGCCCATACAAGAAGCCGGCTCCCTAAGCCAAAATGCATGAAGCAGACAAACATTTCAAGTATTACTAAACGGTGGAGTGGCACAGATTAACTTGTGACATTCACAAGATTCTTAAGTACAGAAAATAATATTTCATTGTAGAATTAAATTTTTATTAGATACTGAAAAGTTCACAAACATTGAAACATCTATCAAAGTAAATTACATAATTACAATACTGAAGTGGGTATTCCCAAAATAATGCAAAACACGCCCAAATACTTTAGATATGTAATAAAATTGATTACTAAAAGAATTCATATAAAATATTCTAAATGCACGGTAAGCGCTCTGAAGGAGCCTATTGAAAGTCACCATCACTGAAAGGATAAAAACGAGAAAATTAAATGTTGCAATGAAAGTTCGGCAAGGCGAGAGATGCTCTGAAGGAGCATATCCAAATCCCCTCGAATACATTTAAAACCAGACTAACACGTTACAAACAATCCTGACAAAAATACAAAATACATTATATAAGCACCAAAGTGAGCAATTGAAAATAATTCTTAAAAAGGAATATGTAAGTGGGTCGAAAATGCTTGCAGCTAAAACAGGAGAAGCGAAAGTCAGGGCCGTTCCATTCAACCCTCGCGGACAATTACCACAAAGCTTCCGTGGGCTAGCAATTAAAATCAGTAACTGAATTGAAAACACGCAGATAATATACAACACAAATATTTTAACACAAGGAATTTGAAAGAGGCGCCGAAACAGATTTTGAATGCTACGGACAGATGATCACAATAAACCATGCCAACTAGCCCACATAAATACATTAAAATCCTGACAAACCATATTAATTCAACATCATTACTCCATGATCAACCTGCACGAGTGCTCAAAAGCTGTAAGCCTCACTCGTGAAATCATGAAGTCAAATTTGATCATAGGTAAGCTGTAGAAATAATTCCTCACCCGACGAGTGACCAAATGGAAGATAACATCCAAAGGCTGTTTCGTCAGTGGAAACAGCTTACTGTAGCGCCCGTGCGGAGGGAGGGAAGTTACATGGAGAATGTTAAGTCGGAGAAGGGGTAGGGGAATCGAGGTCCGAGACCGAGAACGGAGTGGCGGCGAATTGTATGACGTCATGAGGAGCGCGCATTGCGATTGTAGCACTGACAAATCCCAACTCTTCTCCGGCCCCACCACTTTCACGCACTTACCCGCTACCGACGAGAGGGGGGCCACCATCCTTTCCGGTAGTTTAGCCTGGTTTCCCCTGCAACTGCTGTCATAAGCCTGAATTTCCGTAAGAAGGTTATGTCACAAGTAACGACAAATTATTTTGTTCAAAGTGCAGGGTATTAGCATATGTCTCCCAATTCGGCTGTCATGACATTCTCTAAGAATCTCTCCCCTTCAAACCATCTCGAATTACAATCACTTTTTCCTTACCTTCAGGTGTGTAATTGTTTCTGTACAGCACACCATCTACTTGGGTAAAATTGTTAGCTACTCGTCTTAGTTTATTGTTTTGAACCGAAGGCAGCTCTACTTCCTTTATCAAAGGTAACAAAACAGAGTGTGCTCTCCGTAATTTTGCCAGATCAACACCCTGTAATACAAAAATAGAGAGTCCCGAGCATTTCTCTTCATCTGCTGCTATACACATCATATTAGGATTATGACTATCTGCATGAGCACGGACCTTACAATTTCGGTAGCATACTGTATAATTGTACGCAAAGAGTTTAAACACCCAATAAGTCAACCTGCCCATGTTATGCGCATTGAACTTTGGCTAATTCATATAGCATAAACTATGGTGGTCCGTCAATTTTTTTTTAATTTTTAGGATAGATATACGGACGAAACTGCTCCAAAGTATAGATTAGTGTCAAACACTCTAAATGAGTGATGGAGTACCTTGACTCCACAGGCGTTAATGTTCCGCTAGCCTGTGTAATGGGCTGAAATTTTCCCATCAGTTGTCTGCAATAATGTTGCTCCCACCCCAACCTAGCTGGCATCGGTATTAACCTCAATAGGTTTCCCTTCAGGAAAATAGGCCAAAACTGGAGCACAAATGAGTTTGTCCTTTAACACTTGAAAAGCATCTTCTTGGAGCTCGTCCTACTCAAACTTTGTGTTTTTTTTTTTTTTTGTTTTTCGGGAGGTGGGGCAAGTGTTGGGCAGTTTGAAAGAAATGAGTCAATAATTTTCGGTTAAATGATGCTAGGCCCAAAATACACCGACTACCGCTTTGATCTTTCGGTGGTGGAAATTCTTTGACTGTATTTTTTGTCAGGGTGAGGCCTTATCTCTGAACTATCAACCAAAAGACCTAATACTTCGGTATGAAAATACCCGAGGTTAGATTAGCATTTTGCGATCTTGAATACCTGTTTTCGAAGCGATATAAATTCTGTTTGAAAGTGTTTCCAAGTATCATGCTGTCATCCAGGTACACTAAGCATTCATCCCACTTTAGCCCCGTTAAAGTCATATCAATGTATCTTTGGAATACAGAGGGCACGGACATCAAACTTAATGGCATTGTTTGAAAGCGAAATGTCCCCTCGGATGTAACAAAAAAAGTTTTTCTTGATCCTGTTCATTGACCCTGTGCTAATGGTAACCTAAATTCATATCCAAATATGTGAAATAATGAGCTCCTCTCAATTGACCTAAGAAGTCGCATATTAGTTGCAAGGGATATTTGTAGTCTTAGAAAACTGCATTCAACCAACGGTAATTTACACAATGGTGGTAGTCATTATCCTTTTTTTAAACACCACTGGTGAGCACCAAATGGTACGGCATGGCTTAACAAAGCCTGTCTAAATGTGATCTCGCACTATCTTGTGAATAATCTCTCTCTGTGTCTCTCTCTCTCCCCCTCTCTTTCTCTACAGGCGAGATAAACTGCATGGTACATAAGAAAAAAGGGGCAGTATCCTCACTGTCGAAGGTAACTAGCTCATCCTTGGTCCAAACAGTTTGCCCTGGCTCCTAACTGAAACCACCCCTGTATTTATGCAATAAATCAAATCAGTATATTCCTATTGTATATACGTACCTGAGGGTTAATGTCAAGTTTACCGGTATCAAAATCATCCTGTTTACGAGTGTTTAAAACTGGTGCTGGGTTTTCTTGGTAATACTCAAGCCATTCAATCTCATGCAGAAAACCTAACCTCATTCCCTGTTATAAATTGATCGCATTTTAAGAAGCAAACAACCAGCAGTTAACAGTTTGCCAACTGTTGACAGTGGTGGAAAACGTTCGCATTTATGACTGTCAGCATTTCTTATATGGTTGACGATAGGTCATATTACCAAAAGTGACAGTACCTATTTTTTAAATAATCGTAATATGGGCCAATGCTCTCGCAATGACTGTTATATTTTAACAGACGCCCCACAAGCAGATGATAAAAGAAATGCTAACTCTTACTCACTGCTGCGAAAATATTAGCAGCACGTTTATGGGCCATTTACGGTATGCCAGCTGTTCTTCACTGCTGGGGACATACAAGCAGTAAATGTGTGGGCTACTCATGGTATACCAACTGTTATTTACTGCCATGTATAAATTAGTAGCATGCTAATGGGTCACCTATGGTATGCCAAATGTTGTTTACTTCTGCCACTGTAAATTATATTTGTATTTTTTAATGAGAAATTGTTTGTAATTTTACAAATGCTTGTAACAGTTCAAAGATTTCTCTTGTGAAACTATCCGTTTGTAATACTACAAGGGCCATGATTGTAATAGACCTCAATAAATGTTTTTACTATACTGACTCATACCCTCCAGCTTCAGCAAATTGGCGGACACTCAAAAACGTAAAAGACTATATAGCTGGTTTTGCAAAGATTATGGGTGATATCAAGTGTATTTGAGTGCAAAAATAAATGTTTTGCAAGTTTTAATAACGTAAAATACTTAAAATCACTCAAAAAATCACAAAAAAAAATGACAATTGCAGTCAAGTTTTCACCATATTACTCATTAACTCTTAATTTATCCTAGTTACTTTAAACTCTTGAAAACAAATTAATGTATTATTCTTAATCAAATAACATCATTAAATTTTGTAGGTACATGCAAGTACATTAACTATAAAAATAAGCATCACGTTAATGAGTAAAGTTGGTCTTGTGGTTAAGGGTGTGGGCTAATATTACAAGGGTTGTGTGTTTCAGTCCCTGTGTTGGCAAAGTGTTATTAATTTTATTATTAGTAAATTCTATTCTGAAATACTTATTTTGTTATTCTCTTTAATTAATTCATCGCATTTGTTTTCCAGAAGTAAAAAAAAAAAAAAGCAGTCTTTTAAAGTTATTAAAAAATTTGCCTTGTGTTAATATTCTACACCCCACAGTTTTCGAGAAATTGATGTTTTATGTTTTAAACAGCGAATCTGTTATGCCTGCGAAACAGGCAACACTCCACTCATTATGTTATGTAGAGGTAGCATTAGAGGGGCACATTGAGCGACCAGTACTCAGAAATTAACACACAACAAATTGCATGATTATAGGAACTGTTCGAATGTCATACCACCAGCTTCAATACAGGTATTGCATATTCGAGACACTGACTGAAGCATGTTTCTGAACCCATAGCTCATCGCTTGATTGTTGCCAGCATAATCAATTATTCTCTAAACGAGATTCTCTTCTCATACCATAGGTGTCGCATACAAATGAAATAAAATGTGGCCCCACACGAAAAAATCCAGTGACACCAGATCCGGGGATCTTGCAGGCCATGTCACAGGATCTCTGTGGCCAATCCAGCAATCGCCTAATTTTGTTGTCAAGTACTCGCCCACAATGATTATGAAGTGTGCTGGTCCATCATTATGTTGTAGCCTCATACATCGGTGAATGATAAGTGGGACATCTTCCAGCAATTTAGGTAATGTTTCTTGCATAAATACCAAGTAATTTCCTCTGGTCAGCTGTTGTGGAAAGAAGTGCGGTCCAAGAAACATATCGCCAACTAGACCACACAACAACATTCACAGAAAATCGTACCTGCTAACCGGATGTGTGGGGAGCATGCGGACTTCCATCAGACCACACATGCATGTTGTGTACATTGTAGATTCCATCATTTGTGAAAATCGCTTTATCAATGTACAGGATATGGGATGAAAAGCCAGGATTACAGTTGCAATGTTCCAGAAAGCATTGCAAGAATTGTGTCCGATGGCAAAAGTCGTCTTCGTGTGATGCCTGTACCTTCCAATGGTGAAATGGGTGTAGGATTTCATTTTCAAACCCTCCATACGCTGATGTAATCTCTGGCCAGTTCACGTGCCACCTCGTGTGCTTCTAGACGGCAGCTCCTCAACACGCGCCAGTACCACCTCCTCAAACCGTACAATTTTTCTGTGTGAGCAGACGACCCGAACCTGGTTTCTTTACCTGTGGTACAAACCTAGTGGTTTAAAGGTTGCATAGAGCATGCAACATATCCATTACAGCACACAATACCCTATTCTTAGCTGAAAAATTCCCTTTTGTCACAGTCGTCTCGTAATAGATTCAAATGTGGTGTGGTAATGCCTACCTAGATATCGTAATGCATACAGATGCTGTGCCACTCGTTCATTACTATTACATATCCCATACACGAACAGTATGACCGTCAAATCTGGCCATGTGTACCATTCCATTACCAAACGTGTAGCAGTATGAAACCTATTTACGCAAATTCACACAAGTGATTCATACTGACAGCTAGCGATTCCTGTTCATTTGAAGTCTGTCAAATGTCCCTCCAGTGCTTCCTCTACAGCACATCAAATGTGGTGAGGGTTGCCAATGGTGCAGGCCTAACTCATTCACTGTTTAGAACATTCAACCTATATTTCTCGAAAACTGTGGTTTGAAGCATAATAACACAAGGAAGAAAATAGCTTAATGAACCACACTGATTACATCAGCAGTTAAATCCTCACATATTCTGGAGGGTCTTATTTTTTCATTCATCCATGGGGTGTCAATACATATTTAATAATGGATGGGGTTCATATTGGTAAACCAATTTATCATGGATTATACATCTTCGTTTGATAACACATTAGACTGAAATTCTGATATTACCTCAGGTGTCTCATGTTTTTTATTTGTAACGTGGGTTTTTCCTCCAATTTTAAGGGTGGGAGCACCCTTAAGGTCCTATATATTTTTGTTGCAATATTTTTTAGGGACCCACATTTAAAAGTTTGTCGGTGACTATTAGTATCATATTTTATAGATGCTACTCTTTTATGATCACTAAAATAGAACATTTTTCTTTCCAGCAAACGGCACTCATATTCTTGAACTCTGAAAATACAGTTTCCGAATTGATGTGTTTATCGTACACTGAAGAGCCAAAAAACTGGTATAGGCGTGCGTATGCAAATAACAGAGGTATGGAACCAATCAGAGTAACGCAATGGGGTCGGCAGCTAGATCGGTAACGGATGCTACAATGACAGTTTATCAAGATTTAAGTGAGTTTGAAAGTGGTGTTATAGTCGGCGCACGAGAGATGGGACATAGCATCTCCGAGGTAGCGATAACATTTGGAGGTTCGCGTACGAACATTTCACGAGTGTACCGTGAATATCGGGAATCCGGTAAAACATCACATCTTCGACATCGCTGTGGGCGGAAAAAGATCGTGAAAGAATGGGACAAATGACGACTTACGATAATCAATAAATGTGACAGACGTGCAACCCTTTCTCAAATTGGCGCTGATTAGATTTGTGGACTGCCTTGCAGGATTCATGGTGTGAATTTCCTCCTGCATACCATCAGACATTAGTCAAGTCCATGCCACGTCGCCTTGTGGCACTTCTGCTGGCTCGTGGTAAAAGGGGGGGNGGGGGGGGGGGGGCCTTCACGATATGAGGCAGGTGTACCAGTTTTTTTTGGCTCTTCAGTGTACATATGTCGCAAATTTGTATCGCCCATGCAAAACTATATCCACATATTGGCATTTTAACGAAACAGTTGTTTGGTATCCACGAGTAAGTCAAGCTGACGTACAGACAGTACAACTTCATATGCCACCCCATGCTAAAGTGCTCTTATATGCAGGTCTGTTCCTCTCATGCGGTGTCGTCAAAGACAAACATGGAGTTTTGTATTGCGTCGCTTGGCATAATGACAGCTTTATTATCACGGCATGGGAAATAACGCACACCATCTACTGCCTGAAGTACACCTGCCAGACACTGATATTTCGGTTGCTGGAGAATAAGAGTAGATGTACACGTTCTCCAAACGAATAACATTTCATTTCTCTAGCAAACTCAGCAGTACGAATGTATTGTCATAACTGGATGGCTCCATGATGATACACCTCACAGTCACATGCAAAAGCTCGTCATGACACGAGCCGCATGTACAATAAGACGAACAACCTGCTTGACGATCTCCATGATAATAAAACTAAAATATATAAATAGGGCTTATTTAAAAGTTCATAGTTCAGTTGACCGCAATGTCTCGAAGAGGTGAGATCAAAAGCTTGAAGCCATGCCAATAATATGCTGAGCAACGATCTGCCATTCGAGCTGCACATTCCCAGATTCAACTTCTGTGGGCCAGGAACGAAGCTAGCTACAATGCTGGAATATGGTGGCATAGGCATCAATGCACTGGACGAGGCAAGTAAAGGAATATGGTGTCACCTATTCCCAGCACAAGGATCTGGAAGCCGGGCACCAGGCACAAAATATACGCATGGAAAGGGTTGACGAAATACACAGCATACTGGATACCAGTCTCGGAAAATGTAGCAGCAATGGGTATTTGCATTATGAAGGCCAAAGTGAAGATTAGTATACATGCAAAGAGCAATGGGAAAGAGCAAATCGAAACAAAATGTTTTCAGAGAGAAAAAATCATTCAAGACCAAGAAAACATACATAGGCCAATTTTTGCCATTGCTTCTGCCTACAATCGAGACCGTTGGGGGCCAAATTGGATCCACAAGTAGTATCGTACCCACCATTATGGCAGCATCAAACGAACTGAACAAATTATCCGAGGCCCTAAAACATTGTGCGAACATGGCAGCTATCACCGACGTGAATAAATGCCAAATCTTCTAACTGAGATTTTAATCAGTAGGGGGGTGGAACTGTACAAAAGTGACACATCAATAAACTGAAGCATAGAAGATCGTGGATGGGGTGGAGATATTCGGCGGCTCTTAACTTAGAGGTCAATTAGCGTGAGTATGAAACAGCACTGGAATGCAAAGGCACGTGAAATGGAAGATCCCCAAGAACACCTGCCGACCAGCAGCATCGCCTAGCACGATTCCCAAATGCGAAAATATGTGTGCAACCCTACTAGGAATGGATCTCAATTTGCCTTGGTGGGAAGCGAGTTGTCTAATCACTTATATGCCACCACGGCTACAGAATATCATGAAGACAGTGGATAAAATATCATTAACGTCCTGACATAAACAAATATGTACGAAAAATTAAAATTTATAATTTGTAGAGGTGTTTGCAATGCGAGATGATTGACACTCTAAACCCGAATGAGACAAATGTGCCATAATAAACCTGGACACAACTGTCGGACCAGCTACCCAATGTGTAACATATATAATACGAGGCAAATGTGTAGACTATTATAACAGTTTCGGTAATTTCCATCCTCTACCGAAACTGCGATGTTGAATAAAATGAGCGATGTTAAGTATAACCAGGAGATGGAGCAGATGCTAAACACATAGAACTGTAGTCATTTGTGTCTTTGCTTCCGTGTTCGTTTGAACAGGTAATTTAATAAAATGCCTTAATATCGACAAGAAACCCTTAGTCATGTCGATAATGCTTACCTTAATGATATGTTAATTTGACATGCATGCATTTCCCTTCACTCGACCTGGAGCGGCAATAGAACATATGCCTGGTCAAGTTTCAAATGTATAATGCAGTGCGGAACATCGATGAAAATAACAGTTAGCTGTACCTTGTGAAAAAGCAGTGATGTCTCCCATGAGGTAATGCACCATGTCGACTCTTTGAAAACTAAATGACATGGCAAAGTACATCGAAGATTCGCTGTCTCTCGACAAAGACTTCGAACTATGTGGCAATCCCAATACTCTGAATGGTTTTACAGGGCGCAGTGAAAATATCGACTTCACAAAATCGGATTCCATTGGGACCACGCTTGGGTTTGAGCTGTACATCTACGAAACTTGCAAAACTCATGAATCATCGTGGTCTGCAAATATCTTGCCTCTTAATGTGATAGAAATAATTACAAATAATGCAATTTGGCCAATTGAACATATCTCAATGCCAGGCAGAACAATATACTGTACGAGTTTTCGCCTCTGTTCCCTCCAGTTTTTAAACCGGCCGTAGCAATGCCAAACATAATTTACATTCCAGTCATCGTGAGGAGAACATACAAGGTGGTCATGACAATCGTTGACCAGTATGGAAAAAGCTGGTGATTTCTTCATTTCAAAATTATGAAATCGCCCTACACTTGCATTTGAGAAGATGTGAAAAAAACGTACAATTACCAGAGGCAATTAAACCTAGCACCATGTCAAACCGGCTATCAGTACACTGGAGGTCAACATGGTGAACACATGCTAACGAGGTTTCCTTCTGCAGTCTTGGCTTCGAGGTCGATGGCAATGGACTGAGTATATATCAATGTCAATGAGCCTATCGTTTTTGAAGACTATGTGATGAAAGTGCTACATCATGTATACCAGCCTTTCCTGATTGGGTCATATGTGTTACTATTAGAAGACTGGATAGTAGTCCAACACCACGTTATCTGCACTCTTCCTTATCAGTCATTCCTGCGATTCAGGGTGACACTGATGAAGGAAGATGAGTCCAACTTGGCATTGACAAAAATAAAAATCATTGGTGTTCTTCATTTTAACGATAGCATCACATTTTTTCTCAATGTTGTTGAGGTTGGCAGAATAGATGACACAATGAAAGCGATAAAAACTACCTCTCGCTCATGCCGAACGAGCTGTCTGTGGCCAAGATTGTAGGCTGTATAATATAAAAAGACTACAGTCTTCTTATTCACCCCAAAAGCAAATTATAAGTGAGCATTCCTGTAGCGATTTAGCTGGGAATTACTGAATCCTACAAACACATTTGCATCCGTTCGAAGCAGAAACTGTCTTGCCAATATATACACTGATGCCATAGAGGGTACAGGAGAAATCCTCCAGGCAGTAGATCTCAACAGTAGATCTCAAGATACAGTTAAACGAATGGATGCTGCCTCACATTCAGCTGAGCATCGCCGAATGTATTAAGATGCTGAAGAATTTGGAAAATGGCAAAAACTTATGTGTGGCTTTCTGGATGTTAAGTCTCGGGACCTATCCTGGATTGCCCACAAGCCAGCACATGAACTAAATGGTAAAGTCCAGCTTTAGCAACGAGAAACTTAGGTACATTATCGTCAAGCTACATACTTGATGACTGCACAATGTGAGAGTAAGTTGTGCACTGTTAGACATGTGTCAAATATAAAATGTGAAAATATTTTTTTAATTGCAAAAGCTATCCATTTGTAGACATTAACATTAGTATTGAAAATCGTCAGTAACTGTTGGCATGCCACACGTATGCTCAATTTTAAAGTGGTTATTACGGTTGCGCCCATTCCCCGATACTGAAACATATTTTTTTTTTGAGAGCATGGTCCACTTATTGTTTCCTATGTGAGTAAATAATAAGAGTATATCAGTTCGAATATGATCGACTGCGGGTTCGAATTCACTATACATGGAAATATGCTTGCATGCATGTACACTTTCTGCCTGATACTTCACGACTGACTCGCATTGTACAATGGCCGAGACAAAGTCGTAAAGATAATTCATGAGCATTGCGAAGAATATGAATTTAATGGCCAATACAATCTATATGTTTGGTTGTCGTCAATCATAGACATGATCAAGATGTAATATAATTTGGTGTTATTTCAGAGCCAGAACAGCTTTGTGCCTAAGGAGTTCTCCATGTTCTATGATGATGATGGCAAGATGCATACATGAGTCTTCCACCCCTCTTATTCGTGGAAACTCTTGTACGAGAAAAGCAAGATCTGCCTTACCAAGTCTTCTACAGACTAGAGTGGGATGAAAGAAATATTTCGGAAAAGTGCTGCACGATTTTCTCATGCAGTACCTTCAAGAACAGATTTTCTTGTTAGGGCCTGAGCAGGAAAATGATTGAGTGATCTGTGCAAAGAAGTAGTTAATATTACTGATATTCAGTCCGAGTGCAGATGTTATTTTCTGTGCAAGCTCACAAAACTTTACCGTGACCACCATCGACGCATCTGCGACAGGTCAGAATTTGACTAGACAAGCATGTAGAGGAACATAAACACAATTGCTTCATAAATACTGTGCCTCGCCCTTGGGCTAGCAATTGGCTGCCTATGACCAGACACAGTCACTTAAGTCGACATGAGGCTTCTGGTCCTTCCCCTGCCGGTGTATACATAGGGGCAGGAGCATCTGCTCACCTTCAGTTTGCACCAAGACACTGGGTAAAGAGGAATGCATTTCACCTCGCAAACACTTACTGCAGCATTACACCCAGCAACTCTACTCAGATGTCAGATACCTATGTGTATATACCGAGACCTACAGTTGCAGTGGTATACATTATTTCCGAATCCTGCATTTTTCAACTGCATATTAATCATTGTAGATTCAAGTGGACTGCCCAGGACCACCAGCCTGCATGTGATCAATGCGACACTGCAGATGCAGCTACTCTGCACAGTGGACGAAATCATCGCCTCGCCCCAGAATAGTCTGCCTCACACTACCATCCATGCATCGGACAATGCCGTACAGTTGCCCTAGGCAGAGCATGAAACTTTGGCTACAGGGCAGCATTATGTGTTCAACAATGATGCCAGCCAAACAATCAGATGCTGGCGAATGCACTTTCGGCACCGATTACTTGTGTTAGTACCCACCACTGATAGTGTCATTGGATAAACCTCCAGTTCCTGAGACGAACCAACACCCACTCACCGATGCTGCCGACACACATAATTGTGCATTCCCAGAGCTACTGATGCTGGTTCCGCGAACGAGGAACCTGATATTGTTCCAGCAACTGCAAAGCCAAATGCTAACGAAGAGGAAGAATTGCAGCGCGGCAATGATACTATAGATGTCCAACTAGGGAATGGTGGTGTTGCTGAGATGGGTTGTGTGGCTGGTCGAGATGCTGGACATCGCTATAATCCTGTGACTCTTGCAGCATTTCACAAGGTGCTGATGCTTACCATTATTCATGAACTGCTTGACCTTGTATGTGACAGTTTTCGAAGGTAATGCAATTTGTACATTAATATTTTGATGCTAATGTTTTTTTTTACTGATTGCATATGATCGATATAATCGGTTCCGAAGAACACGTATTTAAAGAACAGGAACTGTGAAAGTATATTTCTGTTATTGCTTTCTGAATCTATGAATATGTGTAAAACAAATTTTTTTATAAAATATGTATGTACTTTTTAAAATGTTTTACAATTAAATATCTATCAGACCAGAATTTGTTCAATGATAAATTTTCTCATGCTGCTCTATGTGTGTCATTTATTAAATGGAATGGAAATCTTAATTATATATACAAATATTACATAACCTATTCATGCATGGGTGTAATGCTGACACTGGTGGAAACCTGCAGGGGTACACATAGATGGATCTGGGAATGTATATAGGCCTTCAGGTTGAATCATGATACATGTTGGATGTGATAATTAGAAGCAGGTTGTAGGAAGGTGGTGTGAAGGGAGGGTTTGTTGGAGAATAGGGACAGGTTAAGGGAGAGTATAATGGGTGGGAGAAAAGTTGGAGGAGAATGATAGAGAGGAAGTTGAGAAGGGGAGGAAAAGTGGTGGTGGTTACAGATGTGGCAAAAAGGAGTAAAGGGGACCGCACCCTGTAGTGATTACTAGTTCGTAGGTGGACTAGTAGAGGTAAAAGTCTTCATTGCTGATTAATACAATTGTCATCTTATTCTGCATCCATTATATTTTCGGATGTCCCAAATTCAATGGAGTCTTCTGATGTCCCAGAGTCAATTGGTTCTATGAGAGCAGCATTGGTTTATTCAGGGGTGGGGGCACCTACAGCTGTACCATTTGCATTATGGACAAACCTAACATCGTCAATACTACGATACAAATACTCCAACGATGTCTTTGCGAATAAAAGCAATGTTATACAAAATAAAAAGCATAAATGTAAAACTAACCGATCCCATATGGCATAGAAGGATGATAAGTTTCCTCGTCAGTTTTCTTGTAATAAATATATATACAGACATGCTAAACGATGTAAATAACTTGTGCCTCCGCCTGCTAATCAAAGTGGTGAATTGTCTCCTCAAGACTGTGATGGACGTGTAAGTACTTCAGTGTGTAATGATAATGTAAACAAGTCATTGCCATATAGTACAGAAGTGATGATGAAATAATGGCACCATATACAAGTAAGGACTTACTTTCAGCAGAATTATCAATGTAAATCGACATAAGAGGAGTGTAAAATGTGTAAAAAAAATATGGTGGGCTTATTTGACACTTGGCTGGTGGAACTGGATGTGAGTTCAAGAGTTTGGATACATCAAATAATGAAGAAAAGAGTGTCGCAAGGCATATCGTCATCATGTCGAACAGTATAAACCACCAGCTCGAAAACCTGTCCATGTTCTATGGAAACCGAATGTTAATTGTTTCGTGCTAAAGGAGTTAATGTCCTATGGTAGTCTGAAGACATATGTCACAAAAGATTCGTGGGGTATGAATAATATATATTTGCTTGTTTCTTGAAGAAGAGCTGGAAAACCGCGGGTCCCTAAAATACAATAGAAGTTTGGAATTTAACTACTTCAACCCAGAACCATACAAGTATGAACATTGTAAAGGCATTCAAGACCTCGAATGTGCCTCTGTATAATTTTGATGATATCGAAGAGAGTGTTAAAGAATGTATAAAAAAGATATTTCATAAGGAAGAAAAATGGTGGCGAATTGTTCATGCTGGTCACTTTATTTGTTTGATAATTTACAGCTAAAGACAAATGTATACGATCCAATTACAAAATAATATTATAATGTCCTCCTGTTCCTGCCTTCCCTTAAATATATTTGGGGATTTAATAATAATTGTAATATTTATTTTTAAAAAATACTACCTTTAACTTTTTTCGAAAATATTTAAATTCTTTTTTTAGAAATAAAATGTTTTTCTTCTACATATTTGGGCAAAGATCAGTGAGGTCGGCATCAAAGTCACCGACATTCAACATGCTGGAAGATGTCAGTAATGTAAACAAACATGGCCTCTCTCCCTCTTGATCTGCTAGGCTTGGCTCGGAGCCTTTAGTGTGCCTTGTTGCTTTGAGAAATATATGGCTCGTACATAAACGAGCCTCGAATCGGCCTTGCACTTTTTTGGCTCTCGCATCGAAGAGCCACAAAATCCGCTTTGCACATTTGAGGACTCTATCAAGACATTTTTCTATTAGTTACGGAATGTCTTGCTGAAAAAACCATTTAGGGCATAATCATTCATTCCCAAAAACATTTTGGGGCAAGAATTTTATTTTGTCGATAATGTGTCGATGCCAAGCCTCCGAGAGCGAACTTCGCCTATGACATCAATCAAGTTGATGAATGAATCCTGATTCCTGTGTACTAATCGGCAAATACATATTATTAGATGATCCAAACTATCAGTACACCAAGCTTGCCATTGCGAAATCATTTCCTGAAAATGAAGCGAGAAGCGACGAGACGAGACAAGCATAAGGAAAACCATGTTTTCAAATGTGAGTGGTCACATTGAACGAGACGAGCGCCACCTGGCGACAAATATTAGAGCGACCGTCTCTTGGCTTGCTAGGGAGAGAGTTTGTCGCTAGTAATGTGTCAGGTATATACAATATGGACGCTGAGAAATTGATAAGTGCCGTACATACGAAAACGTACTTGTGCGACATACGTGCAAGCTGCTGCAGCGACCGAAACAAATGAGACAAAGCATGGACATAAGTGGCAGAAGAAATGCTGTCGAATGTTATGTATACGGGAATTTTGGAGTAGTGATTTTATTGGTTGAACATACAGTATGAATCACAAAAAGTAATTACGGATTTGAAAATAACATTCTTATAACCATCCTCTTAATGGTGTATGTACTTATAATAATAATTATATATACTTGTACTGTAAAAATATATTTTAAATACAATAATACTGACAAATAATGCTAAACCATTGCAGTTTATGAAAAAATACATTAGAAATAACATCTCTAAGCGAAATGTAAAAGTTATCTGTTCATCCTAAGTACATCATTTTGAAAAAAAAAAGCTACAACTTACAACAAAATTTCCAACACTGTACCTCATTTACACGAATTTTTTCTTTTTCATGTCCTATTTATAAACCTTATTATTGTGGAATAGCTCCTTCAGGGGTATTGAAGAACCTGGCAAAGGTATCTCTATTTGTTTGCGCTAACTTCATTGCTCCTCTGTGCTGTATATGTATTCATTGTCCAACAGGTGTTGCAAGATGACATACAGCCATTGATTCTGGCTCAAGTTTTTTGTCAATACAAATATTATGCATCAAATAAATTGCGTTGAGATATAGTTCTGCTTTTGCTGATGGCGCTTCAATACTTTTGAGTAATAATATCCATTTCTGAGAGATTACCCGAAGGCGGACTCTACTACGTTTCGTGCCCTCGAAGGGCGAGGGCACGAAATGTTCGTTGACAAGTTGCCGTAAAGAATATGGCCTAATCAGATGTTTCTTGAAAGGATATGCCTCATCATCAATAATTACTGTAGTTGGTATTAAATTTTATCCGGTGAGTGCTCTGGGTGGAGGGATAAAATCTCCCCGCGGTAATGCTTGGTTAAGTTGTGATCGCAAAAAGTACCACTGTCCCTACTTTTTCCATAACTACCAACCTTGATAGCAGTGAATCAATATTGGTGGTCTACAACTGCTTGCAACACGATAGAAAAATATTGTTTGTATTTAAAGATCATGCTTCCATAGTTTATTGGACAAACAAGACGAAAATACTTACCATCAATAGCCCCAAAACCAATTGGAGAAATTCCACCTCTTGTAGAATCCTTTGATAATGCACTCAATTCGTTCTTAACTTGGTTACAGCTTGTGTTGGGCAAATAAAGACGTCCATATAGCTTACATGTGAGGGGTGCTATCCAAGCAATAGTACTTTTTCCAATTCGGAATGACTTTGATATTGAGCAGAATGATGCTTCTGTAGAAAAAATCTGAAAACAAAAAAAATATATATATATATAGCAGGTTGTACCTCACTGTAGGCTACATGGAATATGTTTTACATAAATTGTTTCCTGTAACAGCTTTCTAGATTTAAATAATTTGTAATCCCTACCACTTAATTTTGTATTTAGACGATCAGACTGTACAGCACAATAGGAAATGTACCATACTATTAATTTGAGACCAATAATTAAATGTTGCACATAACCACAACAAACATAGAAGTAGCTTTGCATAAAATATTACTCTTATATAAAATGTATACTAAAAACATTTATAAGAGATCATATACGGTGTTATTATGTTTCAGTTTCTAACATCAAACAACGCTAGAAACACCTGAGGGATTAATTTTATCGTGAGTGGAGGAATCGGCCAAAGACAAAATCTGGTGATTGAGATGCTGCAGATGTTGCAAGAAAATGGGTTTTCTTCAAACCCATGTAATTTCTTAAATATATAGTGACTCCGCGATACACATCAGGAAACTTATACCTAGAGATGCTGCTGAAAACTTCTTTATAGTATTGACAATTCCCATACCACTGGAGAAGAAAACGATAGCATTTTGAAACGTACCAGTACTTAAAAGCAAACATCATCAGTGGTATCCAAGAAACGTAAAATTTGCAGCATTGGAGCCACATCAAAATCAGTATTTTTACAGAGAATTGAGGAAATGGAATGCACGAAGCTAGTACTTCTAAAGAATGTTATGGGGACAGCCGAAAACTATCACTGCCTTATGAGTCTGTTATCAACCCTTCAACTGCTGCGTCCACGAAAGAGGATGGAAGTCAAGATGCAGTTTCAGAAAATTCTATATAATGCAGCTTTGGGACCACCTACATCTACTGCCGCATCCAAAGATTCATTTACTTCTCCAGTAGCGCCTCCATCGCCAATCCAGCCAGCAACATTGCAGCCCCAATCTGTCCCATTTTCAAGTTTGTGAGTGTTGGACTCATCATCGTCATCGTCATCGCATTATGGCATGCAGCAAGGCACTTATGACACGAATTGCGTTATGTAACCCGATAGTGATACAATACTGTGTTTAAGTTCATGTATAGTGCCAAGTATCTATAGCAAATAAAATGTACCTACCTCAGTGTAACTGCCAGCATTTCTACTGCTGCGATTGATTTCCTCTAATCTGTATATTTTTGGTAATAATGGGAGTAACTGCTTCACAAATATAGTCAAATGTGTTGTAGTCTACTCTAAAGTACTCCACAAATTCATTTTCAATTTCTCTGAGCAGTGCATATATATGGTGAAATTCACCAAATCTATCTCGCTCTCTTTATATACCACTAATCCATAACCGTATTTTCCGAACCGCAACATATTTAATCAATGCAGAATATTATGTTAATATTAAATTCATTTTTACTGACATGTTTTTCACTTGTCTCGTGAGATACTGCGTCAGTTTGGTCTGGCCAATGTTCCAGTTGTGTTGGCACTCGTTTCTTACTTCCTTCTTCTTCGCTTTTTCGCCATACAGCATGTAGTCAGCTTATATTATTTACTTGTGGAATCTTTCATCATCCTTGAGATGAAATAGTGTTTTTATCCGCCGTTTTGGGTAAGTTTGTTTGCGTTTTATTTTGTGTTTACAATAATTTTTTAAGCATTTTTCCATACAATAGTTACTGATTCACCGGATATGGCTTAACCTTGTGGCCAACCCTTTGCATACTTCTTGTGATGTAAGTTGCACACAAAATCATGGCATGGTCGTTTTGACCGTGATTCCACTGCTTTCGTCCGGCACCGCAGTAAAGTTTGAAATTCATGTTCGACCAACAAGGAAACTCTAATTTATTTTTGCCTGCTGCATGTGCTCGGGAGTGATCCGAACTTTCTGACTTTTGACGCGACGTCTGTTGTTTAATTACTAAATATCATTGTTTTAACTGTTCAACTACAAATTTAAAATTTCTGTCTCTAATAAATTAAAAGTAAAAAAAAATGAGGTAAAGGAAAATGGGCAGTGTTGTTATATTTAAATGAAGCGATCGCGGGTACCCGACGATATAGTCATTGCCATATAATATTATCAATTTTAAAAAGGAGGTTACAGCTTGTTCACAAATAATACTATTATATAATAAAAAATATGGGTGCGTGTACTTATGTACGCGCGTTAGAAATTATACTTCTTTGGCGAGACTAAAATATGCACATTTAATTTTCTTTGACGGCCAACTTCATACTGTCGAATTTCGTTATACTGTGTACGCGCAACTTCCGTTCCACACTAAACTTTTACCCTCAAAATCAATAATAATGTTAATACTCAACTTTTAAAACGAGAAAAATTTAGTTTTAGTGTTTACTCATACTCATGCTTACATATACGTTGTTGTGGTAAAATAGTCCAATATAGCAGATGTTATAAAGAAATAAGCCTTATTTATTTCCTCAAATATCTCCCATGCATAATGTATAATTTTAAGACTATTATGTTGGGTTTGATAAAACATTAGCTTCACCGTGAGTGTACTTAACACTTTATCATTTATACCGTTTTTGTAATAAGCAAAACAGGAGCACTCCCAAAATTGTTGCTTGTAGTAGTAAGATTTAGACTACACAGGAATCTGATTCCACCTTCCATTTATGTGCCATTCTTGTGTCGTAACAACAGTAAATATGGGTGATCAATTTTGTGACACGATGGTGCTACATAATACCAGGTTGTCACCGACAGTCTCGTCTTGTCTCGTCTCCTTCTATCTCTTCTTCTCTTGTCGCATTCAATGTGGCTTTGCCCTACAAAAGATCATACCAACAGACTGCATCTATCATGCCAACCATACCTATTATTCATTCCATACCGACGATACCAGCCTTACAAATTAATGATGTCAATGACTATACCAGTCATACAGACCTACTATACCAAACAGCAACACTAACTATTCATAAAAACCAATCAAAAACATCCACCCATAAAACTTATCATACAAACAAAACAACCCGACCATACTGACATAGAGAAAATACAATCTATACCACATGTCTAAACAAAACAAATGTACCAAAAATTCACACCAAATGAATATACCAGTCAGACAAAATGGCGATATTAATTACCACACCAGTTATCCCGACCAAATATACCAAACAGCAACACCAACTGGCCAAACGCACTTACAAGAACATTTACTCACACCATCACTAATTACCTATAAATCACACAGGATGACCATCCGAGCATTGCATGTTCTGGCCTGGTTTTGGCAACACTACAAAAAATTATTATAAAAAAAGAAATCATTATTATTATAAATTATTGCAGCATGTGGGGGCTTCATACCATACTGAATTCTCAAGGAGAGAGAGCATGTACAATTTTGTAATCCTAATAACCTGTGTGTTGTCGTGTACCTAATCTGTCTTATAAAGTTCATTTCAATCACATGTATCCTTCTCGGTGTTGCATTTTTCATAAACCTTAGTGTACTAGAGTACAAGTAATGTGTTAAGAGTAAATCCTTATAGATTGGCACCACCTTAAATGGAAATTTTTAAAGAAATCAGTTTTAAGATTTGTTAGATATAGGATTTAATGGACAATCCACTTCGCAATATGCTAGTTTCGCTTTTTGGGTACCTAAACACATGGGAAACATCGGATGGTTGTGGACTACCGAAAAGTAAACAAAAACATTGCCGTTGTGTCATTTCCTCTCCCCCGACCTCCATTCGGCATTCAATTGGTTTTGCGAAGTAAAATTTTTTTACCACGGTTGGTCTAAATTCTTTGTTTCACCAAATTCTGTTATCAAAAGACTTCATACCAAATATAGATTGTGTGTACCTTGAAAGGTATACCAATTTACTCGTGTTCTATTTGGCTTGGCCATGGGTGCTCAGGTACTTATTAGGATTTTAGATAAATTATTTTTCATGATCTGAAATCTTAATTTGTGTATAACTATCTAATTGACTTTGTCATATACTCAGATAGTTTTGAGCAACATTTGGACCTTCTGAAAGAAGTTCTTTCTTGTTTCGAAAAATTGAGTTTTATGGTAAATCCGTCAATAGTTAAATTTGCAGTTCAAAAAATGTCCTTTCTATGACATAAGATTTAGTTGTGTGGAATCTCCATTTACCCTGTAAGGATTAAATCCATGAAATAATTTTCTCCACCACAAGACGCTAAAATCATAGCTCGATTTATTGGAATGGTAAAATATTTTTGTAAATTCATTCCAAATTTAGCTGAAATGGCAGCACCACTCAACAAATTACGAAAGAAGTGAGTAAAATTTGAGTGGGGTGTTGAGCAACAAATGACATTCGAGACACTAAAGAACGACATTATGCATCCTCCTGTTCTTCGTATGCCGGATTTTACCAAAACAATTATCCTTTATAGTGATGCATCAAGTCAGGCAATGGTGCTGTTATGGCTCAGGAGATCGAATGTGGTCGTTAGCCGATTGTGGTATGATCATTATATATGGTCGTTCGGTCTTCTTGGTATTGGTGATTGTTATGGGTGAATGATCTGGTCGATTGGCATGGACAATTGGTTTTGCTGTTTGGTATAGTCTGTCGATATGACTAATATGGTCATTGGTATTGGCATGTGCAATGGTTGATAGGTCGTTTGGTGTGGCCAACTGGTGTGGTTGTTTGGTATGACCACCGCATTTAGTAAGTCTGAATGGTTGGTCCATCGGACTTGTTGGTGTGGGTGGTTTGTGTTAGTGGATGATCTGGTCAGTTGGTATGGCTAGTAGGATTTGTTGTTTGTTATACTCAGTCGTTATGACTGATATGGTCATTGGTGTCGTAATTTGGTAAGGCTTGTGATCGTTTTATATATCCAGCTGGTCTGGTTATTTTGTATGGTTAGCTCTTATGGTTAATATGTATGTTCGTTCGGACTTGTTGGTATAGATAGCTGTTGTGGGTGGATGGTCTGGTCAGTTTGTTGTTCAGTTAATGTTATAAGGTTTATTGGGTTTGCATCACTGGTATCATTATTGGTATGGCTGGTATGACCATTCGGTTTGGATTTTTTGTACAGTCGGTTGGTATGGACATTTATGGCTGGTATGTTCTGTATGGCTGGTATGTTCGGTTGGTCTTATGGCGAAGCATCATCACGCATACTAAGTTCCCCCTCAGGCCAATACAGCATGTTAGTTTCCAGTGTGATATTGTATTGGGGTTGTATTCTCATCGAGCAGTCACATTTTGTTAACTTAACTTTACGACATTTACTTATGACTAATATTCTACACACACTTCACGTATGCCTATAAAACAAATATTTAGTCATTGGCAATAGTAAATGATGCATTTGTAATTTTAAAGTTAAAGTCGCCATGCAAGTATTTGTAATTGAGTACGAAAAAAATTGTAGCGAAAGTAAAATATCCGTTAATTTTCAGGACCTATCAGTGGCAAAACAGAGCCTGGAAGATGACATCGATTCAGCTGACATGTGTTAGGATAGGAACAAACCTAGGAGTAAAGTTAATCAAAATACTGTAGTATAAATTCAGGCTCAGCAACATGCTTCTGTTCTTATTTAAGAGGAATCACAGGAAAACGGCTGCACTTGCTTCTTCTTCAGCAGCCAAGATAATGGTTGGAAATGTGTCGACCAGTACATGCCAATTGAAAGAGGGTGGCAATGATTGCTCTCTAAGCTGCAAAGGAGGTTATGAAGATGAAGGGAAAATGATAATAATTCAATCGTCACCGTGCTGTAACACAACTTACAAGAATAGCTGGAATAACTACATAAATAGAGAGTATGAACGCTTTGCGAAGAATATTGCTGCCCAATGGAGACCATCACAAAACGAAGTTTTGTTTTACTCCAAGAAGAAATACAAAGGGGAATCTTTCAAGGACAGTTGCAGATCACTGACTCCTCATACCAGACCCAATGCCCATATACATCTGGAAGCTAAGCATCGCCAGCTACTTCCTCAAACAGCAATAAACACCTTCTCCTAGTACTGGTTACCAGGCTACCAAGCCACCTAAAAATGTACTGTATTGCGAACAATAACCTATGCAACACAGACAAACCAGTGCAAAAGGCATTTCTCAACAATTAAGATGATAACTAAATAATTGCAGTTATGAAGAGGTTAATTTTTATTATATTACTATCTGATTTATTTCGTACATGTGTGCCGTTTGAACATGTTACAAAATAATGGAAAGACGGTAATCTAATTAAGAGGTCGTAATTTCATTTAGTGAATTAATCTATTGGCACAGAACAAATATTTTGAGGTACGAAACTAAGAGAATACATAACCTTAACTATGTACATTTTACACAAACATTTTTCATATTTCTGAAGTATTAAAATTAATCTCTATCTCTTCAGCTCCAAATTTGAATTGTTGTGCTGCTCCTTAACAATTATTAGTCCTTACAGCATACATGTCTTCAATTTTTTCCCCGGTGATTTACATGAAGCTGCAGTTTGTTGCCCGAGCAATAAGTCTGCCTTCCATATATGTATTTGTTAGCATAACTGCAAATATATAGTGAAATTATTTGTACTCCTTCTAAAGCTGTGATTTTTACCATATAAAATACAATTTTTAAACTATAACGAAAAAAGTTCCCACTTAACCGGTAAGCAAAATATTTGTGGGTTATATAAGTAGCCCAGTGTACCTGATTCCAACGCCCGTTTGAACAAAATCCTGTGTACGCCACTTCATGTAACACCAGACATATTGTGTTTGCAATAATTAAAATAATGATTACAATATTACCAAAATGAGTCTATGAATAGTGAATTCGATCATCCTTGTGTTGTTGTCGTTACATTTATGTATTCATCACTTTATTTAGAATTGTACTTTTCAGTTTATATAACTTTGAACCGTTGGCGTCACTGCAATCAAGAAACCGTATCATATTGAATTTTATACATCTTGCCCACATATTGTAATTTAGTATTTTATTTTAATCCCTTTCAAATATAAGCGTTGTGGTTACTCTCGACACAAGTTTGGTACATCTTACCCGACGTCATTATCTGCGCTGAACCTGCGGCCATGTAACTTCAATGTTCCGAAAAAATCAATGAAACGTAAACGAAGAAGACTGATGTGCAAAGGACCGTTGCTGCTCCACGACAGTGCACCGAAACATACCACAATACCAACTGTAGATATGGTGTATTGGCTTGCATTTGAATTTTGTTCGCATTCCTCTTACACATGCTAGCGTCTAAAGTGATTCTTAAGGCTCAGTATAACACTTTTGAAAGTTTAGACAAGCCACTATTATATTGAATTGTCTGGCTGTTTGAACATGATTAAGAAAAAAAAAAAGTCAAAGCAAAGTTGCTGTTGTTGTACGCTTGTATCTCATTGGTTTTTGAAATATTGAAATGAAGTTGCATGGTCGCAGGTTCAGCGTGGATATTGAGGTTGAGCCAGCGGTGAAAACCTGGCTTCGAGAGTAAAAACAACAGATCTGAGAAGGTCTGAGAAGCTCGTTGAATGCTAGAATTACATCAATGTACTGGGGGATATGCATAAACGGCAATTCTACTTAAGTTCAGAGTCGGTGGAAGTAAAAGTGATACGTGGAAATTTCTTTACATTTCTGTTCATTCTCTATACCTAACACGAATCCTTAAAAATATTTCTTCGTCCCGCCAGTCACCCCAACCAATGTCCTATTCTAGATAATTTCCTTGGTTGGAGATTATTCTGCAGCATTCTGGCAACGCACGCGTAAGCCATCCAGGTTAACATCGTAGGTGCGTGAACCAGGTGCACGCACCTCCTCGCCTTACTTTTGGCTCAAGTCCGTTCGGAAGTAATAAGAAACAGACATAAGAAGAGGGGACGGAGGAAGGCCCGCATACGAGATCCCCTAACATTACTAATAAACATAACGTTTTTGCTTATAAACATACATACATACACATAGATATATGTGTGAGTGAGGATGGGGTTTGTTTTTTAACCCGGCGTTGGTCGCGCCATGAGCATTTCCCTCACACTTCCCGATACAAGTGTGTATTGGACGTATTTTTTTATTTCCCTCTGATATTTTTTCTATTTGTGCTTTATGTATATATACAATTTAATTAATTATTATTTGAAAAAAACATTCCCATGTCACCAAAATAAAAAAGATTTTGTACACAAAAGCGGGAGTGTGAGGGAAATGCTCACGGCACGACCAACGCCGGGTTAAGGAGAATATTTCATAAGAAATTAAGTCGAAAACACCACTTCTTTTTTTATTGAAGTCACAATTGTGACAGTTTGCGCTCATTATAAAAGAATTTTAAATTACATTAAAATTGAAAACTATTTGATATTAAGCAAAATATAATAACATTATTAAAGAAACGGGAGATTTAACCCTTTGGCAATTAGGGGGTAATATCATTCACACTTTAGTAGGGCTACACAAATTTGTGTCGACACATTATTTTTTCTTTAAATTCGAAGTATTATATTTGGGACTAGTTCAGAGTACCCGGTTAAAAAATATAAGTATATTTCTCTTGAAAGTTGTGCGTAACAATGCCTGAAAGGGATGCAGCCTGATATATAGTGTAATTGAACAACCAGTATTTTTCAGTTGTATGTACACATAGACCTGAAATTTCTTTGCTTCTGATTTGGAAAGTTTCCCAAAAAGTTACCAAAATATTTCATGGCTGCCATTAATTAAACAATAAGCACATGGGCTGAATCCTTTATTGCAACACGATGCATACTAACATCATAAATAATGAACATAAGAGTAAATTATTAATAAGTGAAAACATTTTGCCTTTAATTTTGAAAGACTGTGTAGCATTCCTTGTTCCGTTACAAAAATTTAACCAGAATGTGGAAATTTTCAAGTATGGTTGTCTTGTCTGGCCTATAACACATTTACCTTTTTGGGGTGTCTGCATATTTATGTTGAATGGTGGTTTTCCGATGCTTACGGGTATGCAGCCAAATTTGTTGTTTTGAATGACAAAAGGAAGTTATAATTTAAGCATTCTAGTGCAATATACACTGAAGAGCAAAAAAAAAACTGGCACACCTGCCTAATATCGTGTAGGGCCCCCGCGAAAACGCAGAAGTGCCGCAACACGACGTGGCATGGACTCGACTAATGTCTGAAGGTATGCAGGAGGCAATTCACACCATGAATCCAGCAGGGTCGTCCACAAATCCATAGGAGTGTGAGGTGGTGGAGATCTCTTCTGAACAGCACAGTGCAAGGCATCCAAGATATGCTCAATAATGTTCATGTCTGGTGATTAAGGTGGCCAATGGATGTGTCTTACGACAGAAGAGAGTTCCTGGAGCCACTCGGTAGCAACTCTCGACGTATGGGGTGTCGTATTGTCCTGCTGGAATTGCCCACGTCCGTCAGCATGCACAATGGACATGAATGGGTGCAGGTGATCGGACAGGATGCTTACGTATCTGTCACCTGTCAGAGTCGTATCTAGACATATCAGGGGTCCCATTTCACTCCAACTGCACACGCCCCATAACATCACGGAGTCTCCACCATCTTGAAAAATCCTCTGTTGACATATTGGGTCCATGGATTCATGAGGATGTCTCCATACCCATACACGTCCACCCGCCCGATACAATTGGAAACGAGACTCGTCAGACCAGGCAACGTGTTTCCAGTCATCAACAGTCCAATGGCGGTGTTGGCGGGCCCAGGCGAGGCGTAAACTTTGTGTAGTGCATTAAACAACGGTACACGAGTGGGCCTTCGGCTCCGAAAGCCCATATCAATAATGGTCCGTTGAATAGTTCGTACGCTGGCACTTGTTGATGCCCCAGCATTGAAATCTGCACCAATTTGAGAAAGGGTTGCAGGTCTGTCACGTTTAATAATTGTCGTCAGTCGTCGTTTGTCCCGCTCGTTCACGATCTTTTTCCGGCCGCAGGGATGTCGGAAATTTAATGTTTTTCCGGTTTTCCGATATTAACAGTACACACATGAAATGGTCGTACACGAAAATACAAATTTTATCGCTACGTCGGAGATGCTATGTCCGATCTCTCGTGCGCCGACTATAACACCACGTTCAAACTCACTTAAATCTTGATAACCTGCCATTGTAGCAGCAGTAACCGATCTAACAACTTTGCCAGACGCTTGTTGTCTTATTTAGGTGCTGCCGACAGCATCGTGTTACTCTTATTGATTCCATACCTCTGTTATTTGCATACGCACGCCTATACCAGTTTTTTTGCTCTCCAGTGTATTTCAAATGTATTTATTCCATATTCTCACACACATTACTGTCAAGCTAAATTGGTCGGCCTATAAAATTGTGCAACTGTTAATAAAGTTTTATTTAACTGTACTTATAGATTTATTTAATCTTGATTAGAGACAATGCTTGAATTTTCATCCATCCTTTCCACACATGCATGAAGACGATGCTAAGGGGTTGGTGAACACGATTTAGTACACTAGGATTTGACGGCACTGCCTGGCGTACTTTCTTCTGAGCAAGTAGCCACAGTTCTTGGTCACTTGCCTTATCAGTAAAATATACTTGGGCCTTCAAATTGTGTTTGGTTCCGGTTAACGAGGTGGCCATGACATTGGGCCCCTCTTCCAATCCGGCACTGTTGGTAAGTTGCATCCAAGTACTGACTGACTGTGATACTGAAGTATCATGCGTGTACCACATTTCGTGAAGTATGTGTAGTATTATATCTTCCAATAAATGTGGTAGACTGTCTTCCTACAAAACCCAATAGGAGGCTTCACTGAGTAGCCCACGATTATTGTGGGGCAAATTAACCTGTCTCTTACAATTCCCAACTTAATATTTAGTAATAATTTACTTTGTAAGAACTATTCACGAACGACGTGGCGGACTGATGTGGGGCCGTTTTCATTAATGAGGTATCATCAGTGACGCGGACAGTTAAAAAAAAAAACCAAGAACTTTTGTTCTATTAAGAAACCACTCACAGGACGAATCTATCAAGTACTGATGCGTAGTTTGTCAGCCACGCCAAAACAAATACATTGAATTTTTCATTTCTCTTACTCAGTCAACAGAAACGCGTAGGTATACGGCGTACACTATCGATACAACTCAAACTGGCTGGCCATCTGCTAAGCCATCAGGTCTATGTGGGTGCTGTCCTGGTACTTTTAAAAACGGATGGTTCGCTAACAAGGTCACTGTATGACTTATTACGACTTTATTACTATTATACTTATTAAGCATCGTTTTTATGCCACCATCCTACAGAGAGTTCTCCTATCTGCGACTTATTGTTTATATGCGAAGTACTTGCATAACAATTTTTAACTATCCATGTACTTTTATATCACAGAGAAAACTTTAGATAAATAAAAATCCCTAAGAGAATTGCTAGACATTAAAAAATAAATTTATTCTAACACATTTCAATATTGAAGTGGTCCAAAATGTTGGTAACTAGTGTAACTTTCTTCAACAGTATCATAACATTACTGTATTTTCTCAGCTTATAATATGATCACCGCGACAGCAGTTGGATATGAACGACCCTTTCGAGCATCAGATCATTACTTTCTAATGCTAACGTGTACATCTCACATTCTAAGGTTTTACTTTGGCATACGGCGAAAATAATAATTGCATGAGTATTATGTCACTAGGGATTTGTCATATGATGTTGCTAATATTGTTACCTATGTAGTTCCTGTTCTCAGCGCCTAACGATAACGTCCGCCTTCGTGGTTACTTGTTGGCAAACTTTCCAAATCATCAATAAGGAAATTTTGAGTTTTCATATGTACGTAAAACGTCTGAAAAATGACTGGTTGTTCAGTTACACTGAGTTTCCTGCTTCATACCTCTCAGGCATGAGAAAGCACAGTTTTCAACATTAACATACTAATATCTTTAACAATGCTAACGTAACTGTTCTCCGATATGACATAATATTTTTTATTTGCACATTCACTGTAACAAATTATTAATTACACTAGATTGTTTGTAAAGCAAAGATACTGAATGAGCATAATGTTGGCCACAATTTCGCACCTTTCATAATCTTGTTCCTAAATGTCAAACAGTTTGTGATAATTTAAGAAACGTAATTTGGAACTCGATTTTCAGGGGCGCATAAATGCCACAATTTTGGCTATCGAAAATGCACTTTTTCTTCTTAATGCATCGTATGAATTATCCTCCCTAAATCAAAACATATTCTTGGCAAATGTGTATACATATGTTTATATATAATTGAGAGTCAACCTGTATACATATACATATATACAGTTTACTCAATTAGACCGAAAACTTTGGGAGGTCATTCTCAAAGATAAGATATGTCGAAAACATATATACGACTTACAGTCTAAAACTATTTCTTGGGGAATTATACCCTCGTTAAAATTCTGCTGTGGAATGAGTTTATTTACAATAAATGTTAATACTTTGTAGTTAGTATGATGCGGGTATGTGTTCAGTGTTGTATAAGGTTTGACAGGTATGAGACCACCCACTACTGTAAACAACCACCGTCATAATAAAACACTCACAGTCACAACCACCATTCAATATTAAAAAGTTGATAAACGTAGCAAAATATATAAAATAATTATATTAATCAAGGTAAATTTACATTGATGAATTTTACCTAAATTTTGGACCCCAGAGGAACTTGAATTTGACCCCAATTACTTTAAAGATAAACATTCTAGTAAAATTGAAAAAATCAAATTAATTAACAAAAATCGATGAACTTATTACATAACTGACTACAACCCCAATGTTGAATTTGGGCGACCCTAACTTTGACAATAATAATATTATACACAAATATTTAAAAAAAATGCCAAAAAAAATTAACAATTACAAGCAATAAAAAAAGGTACTAAAAAGTATTCAAATATGATCAATTATTTCAACAATTAAATTTTTGGATAACCCCAGCGCCACGCTCAGCAGATGACTGACACAAAAACTACTTTTTCATTGATCAGTAAACACACTCCTTCCCCTCCAGCCCCTATCTCGACTGATTAGCCAGGTCTTCTATACAAATTACTAATTTTCACTGTATCCCGTCCATCCCCACTACGCATTTTTATTGTCTCCCCACTAACTTCACATAAGAGCTACATAATGCCTCCTCCAATCCCTCATACTCTATCAATCTTCTAATATTTTAATCAAACTTGCAATATTTCCATAGATCTTGCGATATTTTCAGTAATATTTCCATCAATATTTCCACTAAATTCGCAATTGTACCACACTCGCCGCATTTAGCACCACATGTACAACAATCAGTATCACACACACCACAATAAGAACCACATACACCACAATCAACAGCACAGGCACCACAATTAGCACCACATGCACCGTACCTACCACAATCACCACATTTAGCACCACACACACCACATTTAGCACCACAATCAGCATAAAATATTCTGAAAATGTTCCACAATCGCTTTGCAATCACTCCACAATCATTCCACATGCTCCACAATCGCTCCAAAATCACACCTACATGCTCCATAATCGCTCCAAAATCCGCACACATGTACCACAATCACTACTGCATACACCACAACCAGCACCACATGCACCACAATCGCTCCACAATAATCATCAATCCTTATGAATCCTCCTCCACATTCCTCACCAATCTTTAGAAATCCTCCACCACAAACCTTGCCCATCCTCAGCAATATTTCGTCGAAATCTGACTCCAGAAGTCTGGCTCCAGCTGACTGACTCCTGCCGACTGACTCTTGATGACAAACTCCTGCAGACTGACTGCTGCTGCTCTACTCCAGAGCTGATTGTGGAGCACGTGGAGCTGATTGCAGAGAAACTGTATAGTGGTTGCAGACAGATTGCGAAACATACAGAGATTGAAAATTATGAGATGGTTGTATTTGCACAGAATCAGTGCTACAAATTTTAAAATGCCTCTTCAAAATTACACTCCAAGCAATTTGCCTCTGAATGAATTTGCACTTAAATGTCATACTTTGGAGTTTTTATCCTGCAGGTAGTTGTTTCATGTCTGCGCAAATTGTGCAAAGCTGTAAATTCAGGAGTCAGTCTGTAGGACTCAGTCTGGAGGACTCAGTCTGTATGACTCAGTCTGCACCAGTCAGTCTGTAGAAGTCAGGCTGCAGCAGGCAATCTTCAGGCGTCAGTCGGAATTGGTCAGTTTGCAGGAGTCAGTCGGCCGGAGTCAGTCTGCAGGAGGTGGTCGGTAGGAGTAGTCGACAGAAGTCAGTTTGCAAGAGTCAGTTGGCAGGAGTCAATATGTTGGATTCACTCTCTATGAGTCAGATTGCGAAGAAGTATTGCTGAGAATTGGGGAGAATTGTGGATGAGGACTGCTAAATATTGGCGATGATTATGTAGTGATTGTTGTTTGTGTGGTGCCTCAGGTGGTGCATGTCGTGCTGATTTTGGTAGGTATGGTGCTCATTGCAGAGCAATTGTGGAGAGCTTGTGGAGCGTATGGAGTGATTACAGAGTGATTGTGAAGTGATTACAGACTGTGTGCTGCTGATTGTGATGCGAATTGTGGTGCATGTGGAACATAATATGCTGATTTATGTGCCAGTTGTGGTGCATGTGGTGCTGATTGTGGTGCCTGTGGTGCTAATTGTGGTGAATGTGGTGCTAATAGTTGTGTGTGGTACATGTGGTGTGTTTAGTGCTCATTGTGGTGTGTGTAGTGCTGATTGTGGTGTGTGGTGCTGATTGAGGTGTGTGTTTGATGCTGAGTGTTGTATGTGTGGTGCTGATTGTGTTACATGTGGTGCGATTGCGAATTTGATGTACAGATTGATGGAAAGGTTGCGAGATTGAATAAAAGATTGGAAGATTGAAATAAATTTTGCGAGATTGATGGAGAGATTGCGAGATTGAATAAAACATTGGAAGATTGATGGAAAGATTGCGAGTTTGATGAATAAAAATGTGCAGGCGGGAGTATAATTTGTGCGATGTAACTCCATTCAGATGTTAGAGGGAGAAAATAAAAATGTATGGTAGGGATGGAGTGAGTTGAGAGAATTTGAGTAATTGGTATAGAGGACCAGACTAATCAGTCGAGTTATGGGTTGGAGGGGAATTAGTCTATCTGATTAATTTAAGAACGGAAGTTTGAAGGGTGATTTTAGGGGTAGAGGGTTGGAACAAAATTTGAGCGCAACCTTGAACTTACTATATCAATCCCCACCCTCCCCCCTCACTCCACTCCCCACCACCTCCCGGGAGATGTTGCGACCGGAGGGGTGTGTTTTTAACTTTAGTCGGTGTTGGAAGTCGCAGTTTTCGGTCGATTTCGCCAGGATTTGAGGGAGGGCTGTCTCTTTGGACCTTCCCTCGGCCGTTGCGTCAGTTATGCCCCTTTGGAAAAAGGAGGTACCCCTGAGAGGAAGGGGGCATTTAGGTTTTAAGGCTCTTGAAGACACATTTTTCGACCGATTGCGGTGGGATTTGAGGGAGGGCTGTTGTCTTCGGACCTTTCTTTAGCCATTGGGTCAGTTATGCCCTTTTGAAAAAATGTCGGTACCCCTGAGGGGAGTGGGACATTTATGTTTTTCGGCTCTTGAAGCTACAGTTATAGGCCGATTGAGGTGGGATTTGAGGGAGGGGTGACTCTTCGGACCCTCCCTCGACTTAAGGGTTATAGAGCCCCTTTTGGATAAATATCAGTACCATAAAAGTCTACCATAATATGTACCATTACTATCGTACAAAGTCAGTTGGCCCATATTTCACCTACCATAATTAAAGTACAGTGTAACATGACTTCGGTATTTTGTACGATAATTTAGAAATTAGTACTCTAATGGACTCTGCACCGCTCAAGTTTAATTTTAGACCTGAAATGAACATAGTCTGGCCTTACCATTTTTAGATCTGCACCACACACATCGGTATTTCGTACGATAATTTCGAAATTATTTCCACAATGGTCTCTACACTTGCCAAACTTATCGCAGGCCATATTTATGACCTGCTTTCAGATTGCACACATGGAGATTCTTCACAATTGTTTACTAAAAACGTGGGTTATGCACGCCATGCTTTTTTTGAGACCAGCACTTATCGCAGGCCATATTTTACAATTGGTTTCATATTGTTCGCAAGTACCTGCCCAGGCCATATTTATGACCTGGGTTTCAGATTGCACGCATATCGATGCTTCACAATTGTTAACTAAAAACGTGGGTTACTCTGGCCCTGCTTCTTTTGAAGTCAGCACCTATCGCAGGCCATATTTTACAGTTGGTTTCAGATTGAACACAAGTACCTGCCCAGGCCATATTTATGACCTGGGTTCCAGATTGCACGCATGTAGATGCTTCACAATTGTTTACTAAAAACGCGGGTTACGCTTGCCCATCTTCTTTTGAGGTCAGCATTTATCGCAGTTATTGAAGCCCCTTAGGACAACATAAATATTATTACACTCTGTCAAAAAATTTAAAAAAAAGGTGGGTTTCAAATTACACCCTTTTACCTGCCTCACCCAAGGATAGTTAACCCGCGGATCCCGCGGGCCGACCGCCTGGTCCTTTTCATTAATCAAGAACGGAAGTTTGAAGGGTGACTTTGGGGACACGCAGCGCCCCACCCTTATGGGGTAGAATGCTGGAACAAAGTTTGTGCACACCTTTCATCCTTCCTCTTTCAATCACCTGCACCACGTCCTCTCTACCACTACCACCCAGGGAGGTGATGCGGTAACCGGAGGTGTCTGTTTTCAATAATTTTTGCCTCTGGAAGCCGCCGTTTTCGATGGATTTCGCCAGGATTTGAGGAAAGGCTTTATCTTTGGACACTCCCTCGGTTCACAGTTAGTTAGGCCCTTTTGAATAAGTGTCGGTAACATAATGGTATACCATAATATGTACCCTAACTATGGTACAAATCCCTAGGTCCATATTTCGCGCACCTTAATTATGGTACAGTGTGCCAAAACTTCTGTATTTTCTACGATAATTTCGAAATTTGTAGCTTAATGGTTGCACATGCTTGGGCTGTACAAAAATTAGATCTACATCACACATATAGGTATTTCGTACGATAATTTCGGAATTCACTCCGCAATGGACTCTACACTTACCAAGATTATCGCTGGCCGTATTTATGACATGGGTTTCATATTGCACTTATGTACATACTTCACAATTCTTGAGTAAAAGGGCGGTTATGTGGTACACTTGCCAAGCTTATAGCAGGCCGTATTTATGAACTGGGTTTCAGATTGCACGCACGCACATGCTTCACCGTTCTTGAGTAAAACACGGGTTATGCAATACACTTACCATGCTTATCGCAGGCGGTATTTATGACCTGGGTTTGTGGTTGCACGCATGTACATGAATCACCATTCTTGAGTAAGAATGTGGATTATGCGGGCCACCTAGGAAAACATTCATACAACTACACTCTGTCAAACAAAAGGGTTTGTTTCAAATTGTACCCGTTTACCTGCCTCGCCCAAGGATAGAGAACCTGCGGATTCCACGGGCCGACCCCTGGTCATACTCATTAATAAAGAACGGAAGTTTGTGTTTTACATTGTGGCGAGGAGCCCCCCCCCCCCCTTAAGGGGTAGAGTGCTGGAACAAAGTTTGTGCTTATCTTCGAACCTTCCTCTTTCGATCCTCCACCCCCTCCCCTCTTCAACACAAGGGATGAGATGTTACGACTAGAGGGGTGTGTTGCCGATTGCGGTGGGATTTGAGGGAGGGCGGTCGTCTTTGGTTATTCCCTCGAACGCGGGGTAAGTTATGCCCTTATGGAAAAATATAGGTACCCTGGGGGGAGGGGTTTTATGTTTTTCGGCTCTTGAAACAACAGTTTTCTGCCGATTGCGGTGGGATTTGAGGGAGGGCTGTTGTCTTTGGACCCTCCCTCGGCAGCGGTGTAAGTTATGCTCTTATGGAAAAATGTCGGTATTCCTACAGGGTAGAGGGGGGAAATATGTTTTAAAGACCTGGGAGAAGCAGTTGTCGGCCTATGTCGATGTAATTTGAGGCAGGTAACTTACTTAGGACCTTTTCGATTAATGTTGGTACACCTGAGGGTAGTTGGGGGTTCTATATGGATTTTTGTCTCTGGGTATGACAGCTTCTGTGTAGGGAACTAAGTTAAGCCCTTTTGGATACTTGGTTTGAATGATTGAAGCAGAGATGATATAGAACGTGACGGAGATGTGTGTATAAAAGAAAAGAGACATTTTTGGCTTGGCTACCTTTTAGCCTCGGCTGATACATGACGTGACAGAGATCATGTGTAACTTTGTTCCCAGTGGTTTGGGGCGAAATTGCAACCACAGCTCTCCCACGCCTCAATGGGACTCCTTTAATGCAGCCTGTTATCACATTTGGTCACATATGTGATGTTGCCGGTCCTAAGCCCGGATAAATGCAGAGGGGGTGTGTTTGAGGTTTAGGTGTACATCTCAAGCACACGAATAGATAAATGCTGTATATGGTCGTGCTTTGTGGAGGGTGTGTCCATGGTGGTGGTCACCCTCTGAGGTTCTGATGGATCCCTGACACATGGGTGTGCCTGTGGTTATGGCCGCCCAGATGTATACAAATGTGCCAGAGGGTGTGCCCAATGTGGCGGTCACCCTCCATGGTTAAATGGAGCCTTACACATAGCGGTGGCTTTGGTGATGGTCCCCTACTATCCTTGGCTGGATATTATGCACGGAGGGTGCATATGTGGTGAAGGCCACCCTTCAGGGTTCAATAGGTGCCTTATGCATGGGTGTGGCTATGGTGCTGGCCTAAGTCCATGTATACAAGAAGTGTCAGATGTGTGGAGGCTGCATCTGTGGTTATGCACACCCTCCAAGGATGGCTGTCACACATACATGTGGTCTGTTTTCAGTGTGTCATAGGTTACCAATGGGTTTCTTTTTGTTACAGATGGTGCATATTTCTGTGTGACCACTGAAAACTGTGTTTGTGAACTTTGACATTGTAAGACTTTTGCAAATGTTACTTGGAAAATCGCATCATGAGGCCCAAGATTAAGAAGTGGCGAAGTCCTGCCACCCGGTCTCAAAAGGAAAAGATGGGCATAAGTAAGCGTTTGTCAAGAGCAAAGTGTTCTGAACCATCAGGCAGCGTGCCAGGTGCATCTGAGTCTGTACCACCGCAGGTGACAAACAAACCATCGCAGGTGACCACTCATGTTTCTGTGAAAATTTACTTTGTGAAATAGTAATTTGGGAAGTCTTGTTTGTGAACATTGTGTGTGTGAACATTGACTATGTGAATTTGTAAATTGGACATTCGTGTCAGGATACCAAAGGTTAATAAGTGGAAAAGTCTGGCCACCCGGTCACAAAAGGACAAAAAGCACCTCAATAAGTGTTCGTCAAGAGAAAATGTGTATCAGCAATCAGACAGTGTGTCCGGTAGATATGAGTCTGAAATATCTCTGGTGACAACACCTGTGCGGATTTCAACACCCATCCGATGAGAGCGACCTCCAACAATATTTCATGACAGCCAAGTGGCAGGGCCTTCCCATGCCCCTGATCCACCTGTTGTGAAAACAAGAGGAAGGCGAAAAACACGCTCGCGTGTAGCCTCTGATGCTGGACATTCACATACTCCTATACCTCCTGTTGCTGCGCCTTCTGACACAAGTATCTTAATCGAGTCAATCCTGTTGGATGACGATACAACCAAGGGTTTGCTGGGGCCCTTTTACGAAGAGTAAAATGCACCTGTGCTCATCCTCCAAGAGGAACAGGTGGCTCTTAAAAGGACGAGACCAAGAATGTATCATTCATGGCACTACCATGCTGCTCGTAGAGGTGGCCTAGTTGCTGTCGAGGCACACGACAGATGTGGTACCTGCTCACCTTCACCCTTCATTAAGGCATGGGTGCATGTAGACAGATGTGGTGCCTGTTCTCAATCGTAAAATATAGCCGACTTTGAGTGCAAGTCGCAAACAAGAGTGTGAGCTGACACACTTCGGAGGGCCGACTAAGATTCTTTTCCTCAATAAGGTGTAGTAAGAAGTGCTTCATTCTCACATAATGTCTTCTCCAAGGTACTACCAAAGGCATTCATTGCCTAAAAGATTTTCTTTGTAACGAGACACAAAGGAGTAACCTCGGCCGTTGTAGCACACTGGGAAATTATTTATACTATCTCCCTCATAGAATGTAGACAGATGTGGTTCCGGTCCTACACTTATACTTTTAAAAATAAAATTGTGAATTTAGAAGTGGTTCCTTTTCACATCATGTCTTCTCCTAGGTTGTTCCGGACAGTTTGTTCGTGGTTGTTCTATCCTTACACATTATCTTTTTTAATCAGACACAAAATGAGAGAACACTACCATTGCAGCCCCCTAGGATACCATTACACCGTATGTATATACTAATAACTCAACTCTTATAACAAAACAAATTTTCTCCATGTACCTGCCTTACCAAAGGATAGTGCACCCGCGGATTCTGTGGGCCGACACCTGGTGTGACTATTAATCAATGAAAAAATAGTGGTTTGGGTCAGTCGTCTGCTGGACATGGTGCTAGGAAGGGGGGATTGAAACTTCAGAAATGTAAGTTTTTAAAATACTTTTCAAATATTTTTTATAATTTGAAAATGTTTTGGATTTGTTTACGATTTTTGGAATATTTTAGTTTAAGGTCATTTGGGTAAATGTTAAGGTCACTAACATTCAACATGGGGGTCGTAGTCAGTAAATTAATGTGTTCGTAGATTTTTTTTTAATTTATTCGACTTTTTACTATTTTTCCCCATTTTTTTATTGTCAAGATTACTGGGGTAATGGTCAAGGATACTGGAATCCAAATGGTAGTAGAAGTCATTAAGGTAATTTGTTCCTTTAGTTTTTAGAATATAATTTAAATTTTTGCGATTTTGTCGATTCTTTTATGATTGAGGGGGCGAGAGTGCGGTGTAGGTTATGGTGAGCGGGAGTGGAGGGTGTTGTTATCTCTCTCTATATATATCAATCTTGTGTCCGTTTGTTCGGACGCATGTAACTTCCGAAAAAATCAACCGATTTTCCCTCGGTTTTTTATAAACCTTCCTTTCGCTCCCACGAGTGTTTGTATATCTTTATTTTTTATCTGTATTACCTGCAAAGGTGTTAAAATCTGCAAAAAGCTCATATTTACCATGCTTTCGCATCAGGAAGCGCCTTAGTCAACAATGCAATGTCAACAATGCAATGTCAACAATTTAAAGTCGCAACCTAGCAACATATATATCTATATAAAAACGACATATCTATACATATCAATATTTCGATACTAATATATGTCGATACTTATCGACATATATTACATGTCATATACAAATCTGTGAATATAACATTACACGAAAATGAAGCGGTAAATTATCCGCCAGAATTTCTAAATTCGCTTGCTGTTCCAGGATTGCCTCCACATAAATTAAAATTTAAAATAGGAGTGCCAGTCATTTTACTTCGTAACATCAATCCACCAAAAATTTGCAACGGCACACGCCCTGCAATAAAAAAAATTATGGGCAATAGTATAGAAGATACCATCTTGAAAGGTGCTTTCAAAGGAGAAGATGTGTTTCTTCCCAGAATTCCATTTATTCCATCATAAATTCCCTTTCACTTTAAAAGAACACAGTTTCCAGTCTGATTGGCATTTGCAATGACAATAAATAAAGCTCAAGGGCAGTCGTTGCAAATGTGCGGAATATATATAGAAACAGAATGTTTTTCTAACGGCCAATTGTATGTGTCGTGTTCTAGAGTAGGAAAACCACACAACTTATTCATACGCGCGGAAGATGGTAAAACTAAAAACATTGTATACAAACAAGTACTTCAATAACAAAGATTTTGAAAAAACATATACTTCTTTCAATTAATTTCACAGAAATGAAAAGAACCAAAATATTTCATGCCACAGCAATGCGTGGCAGGGTTAGCTAGTGTTATGTGATAATAGAATTTTTAGAGTTATTTTTATTTTAGGAATTTTTCAGTTTTAATTTTATCCAAGGCCAAGGCACGGGGTCGAGGTTAAATATGAAGATCACCTGCATCCAATATAGTGGCAGGGTGACATCACAACATGGCAACCGGTCAGTTACGGCGCTGGTCCCGGGTCCCATTATGCTAAAACATTCAAAATAAAAATTTGAAAAAAATTTATAGTTTTTATTTATGTAACTTTTTTTAAAATTTTGCAAGTTTTAAAACATGTTTTGGATTTTTGAATAATTTTCGATTTTTTGGGTTTAAGGTTATTCAATGTCATGGACATGGGGTCAAGGTCACAGGCATAAAGTCAATGTTGCCCGATCGAATATGGTGGTCTGTCTCATCAACGTAGTTTTTTCCTCGATTATAGAATAATGTTTTTAAAATGGTGGCTGTTTGAATATTTTACGTTTATTTGCAATATCAACAGTACTGTTGGCCCGATTTCAACCAAACTTTCTGTACTTAAGTAATTTTTACAAGCATCAAATTTAATAATAAAAAGCCTTTTTTACGCCATTTTCTAAGATAGCTCTACATGAAAATAAAGATGATATATTATATATCGGGGAACAATCACCAGATTCCTACTACATGTGGCACTTAAGTGATGCTATGGTAGGTCTTGTAAACTGACATGTTAAAGTAAATCAGACTAATATTTTCAAAATTGAGGCTTTATAAATAATTTAGAATACAATGCTATATCTACGAAAACATGTAATCAATTTCGACTTAACTTTGTATGCTGGCAGTAACTATAACAATAATCAAAATTTTCTACCCAGAGCCTGTTTTCTCCCTCATTTTGTAAAATAGTGCCACACGTATAAGTAAAGTCTTGTCATATCTCTGGAAACAAGCGACCAATTCCCTCCAAATTTGGCAATCAAGTAATGCTGTGGTAGTCTATATAAATTAAGAGTATATGTTTTAAGAAGGCCTCGCTTTTATTTTAAAAATAGCTGCCATAACAACGTTTTCGCATAGCATGCTTTATCTACGAAACAATGTAACCAATTTCCACCTTACTTTGTATCCAGACAGTATTAACATAAGCTTCAAATGAGCGAATACATAAACTTATTTGTCCCTCATTTTGGAAGAGAGGACCACATGAAAAATTAAGTGTTCATGTCCTACCTCTGGAAACTATTAACATACCGAAACCCACAAAATTCAGGTAACAAATTATAGATTTGTATTCTATCTAGATGTATATGACTTAAGGAGGTAGTCATATAGTTTCAAAGTCACCGCAATGTAAATATTTTACGTCAGTATGCCACATGTCCCAAACATTTCCAACAGAGTTAATATTTAACAGTATCTATGACAAGCATAGAACTTGCCAATAAATCTCTGTTTTGTTCTCCAGTAATGAAAATGCCACCACATGATAAAATTGAGCTGTTTTGTCATGTGTCCAAAACCAATCCATCGATTCCCACCGAAATTTTCACACTAGTAGTACTACAGTAGGCCATGTTTAATGTCGCTCTTGCTTTATTGACTGCACGGCTTGAATATATATAATTTAGTTATTTTATCATTTCTACTAATCAATTTCACAAATTTCAATTAAATTTGTATACTGAAAGTATCCGTTAGAAGCATCGAATATCCTTATAGAGATTATCTTTGCCGTCTTTCTGGAATAAAGTTCCAGGTGATAAAATGCATTTTTATACCATATCTCGAGAATCAATTATCTAGATCCCAACCAATTTTTTACAAAAGAAGTACTACAGTAGGCCTGTTAACTTACATAATTCAAGTTGGTCAGAATTTTTTCTCAAAATGGTGCAATATAAATTATTTAGATGAGTTAATCATATCTATTAAATAATTTGACATATTTTAGTATATATAAGAAGCATCCCATGTGAATATACTAAGTCTCTTTTATGATGTTTTGTACAAAAGCACTAAATGAGAAACTAAAGCTTTTATGCCATATCTCGGGAACAGGCCAGGCCATTTACACCATATTCTGCACACATGTAGTTTTACGGTAAACCGTGAAAACTTGCATGTTTTAAGTGACTTACACACTTGTTTATATATTTTTTTTAATGATGTCCCTGTAAATATTTGAAGTCGATAATCCTAGTCTAATGAAACTTTAGAATGAATACTATCGAAGTTGATGTTTCGAATCCTCCCTCCGTGATGTATTTCGTTGCACGCCAGCTTACGGCACGAGACATTCTGTGTTCCAGTCCCAGGTAAGGTAAATGTGCATTTATAATTGTCTCACTAGTATTGCATTTGTTTCTGGTTAAATTTCTAATGATATCGCTATCAACAAGACGTCAGGACTTATCTACAATATAAACTTTAAATAAATTCATCAAAATGATTTGCATATATGTAAAGGAATGTAGGCTCATTATTTATATTGATAACTTCTTGTATATGATTGTGATAATTGATGAGGGTGGTTGGGGATGGGGTGAGGTAAGCATTGTTAGGGGTGGTAAGAGAGGGGTTGAGGCCTTAGGGTAAACAGCGAGCCTCCCAAAACCTTTCAATGGATCGAAAAGTGTCTTTCGGAGGCTCGTTTTTTGGAAATGGTGAAATCAGTAGTTTTTGAAGGAAAAACCGAAAATTTCCAGGAAAAAAAAATTTTTAAGTGGAAAGGGGAAATTACGAGGGAAAAATGGAAAATTTGAGGGAAAAGAAAAGTTGTAAGATGGCGGTGGTCGGTTTGGGCTTCGATCCCGTGTCCCGTTGTGCCCGACTACCCCAACTCTTTCTACTTACATATATATGTATATATATAATTTATACATACATATTTGTATATACACTCAAATGCAAACATTTTGCTGCGCACTCTCATAAGCTTACGGTGTCCAAGAAGCTGGTCTAATAGTCAATACTTGAATGCGCGCTCACTCAGTATCAATTGACGTAAAAAAAAAGTTAACTATATTCCATTCACGGCTACTTACAACGTTTCTGAATTACTACTAAAGTTATGCTTCTAGAATATCCCTCTGCCACATGCAAGCAAAGCTTAACCAAGTATAGAAAATTACGCCAAAGGAACAACGCACGGCATCCACTCAGTGTAATAATATTTTGAATAAGAACTATTATTTTTCTCAACATTAACAAAACACTGATATTCTCACTGTGTTTATTCACATTAATTTTATATGAATTATTACAATTTATAGAATGTGAAAGTTAAATTTAATAGAAAATAAGGTACAAACTTAGGAAACAATCAAACACGTCATACATGGGGTGATTTTTCAAATGTTTCATTCAAAGAGAGAGAAAACCGTGAATAGACTGTGCATCGTGCTTTCATATTCAGCGATGTATGTCAAACATTAACTAAACAAACTTTTTTCTTGTCGTTGATGGTCAAATCTATAATGATCTCACACAACATTTTTTGGAAAGTATTTTTTTAACTATATAACTAGTGAAAGCATTTGCTGTTATAATCTTCTTTCCTGCTAAATGGAAAAGTGAATGTTTGTAAAATATATAGATATTGTTTAGTGTCCAGAATATTTACAGTTTACACAACACATTGCTGTCAAGAGCGATGGAAAGTATAAAAAAGTATATAGCTGCGTTTCTTACTCTTGAAAAATCATAAGGCAAAATTTAAATTGTACCACACAATTTTACCCAATCAGAAAGGAAAAGAAACAATGTACATGATAACGTATTATCTTAAAGGTCAAGAATATTTATTTATATACAGATACACATTCAGTAGGTTTGTAAACTCGTAGTCAATTATATTTTTTCCATTAGACAATATTATCAATTATTTCATGTATGTTGCATTTTTTTATATACAGTACATATGTCGGAAGAGTATGAGCGTGATTTTTTAATTTTAAGCAAAGCGTGTTCACGGATAAATATAGAAAAATACGGGGCCAAAAAAAAATTTTTTTGACGTAATAATAACATTTATTTCTGCGGCTGGAGAAGTATTTGGAAGATTTATGAATTTATAAACGTTCTACTGCATAATGCCCATACATTTTTTATATTAGCGAATAAAAATTGTTATATGGTATACGCAAAGAAAGACACAAAACAATTAAAAATGTTACTTCGANTGCATGTATGTTGCATTTTTTTATATACAGTACATATGTCGGAAGAGTATGAGCGTGATTTTTTAATTTTAAGCAGAGCGTGTTCACGGATAAATATAGAAAAATACGGGGCCAAAAAAAAATTTTTTTGACGTAATAATAACATTTATTTCTGCGGCTGGAGAAGTATTTGGAAGATTTATGAATTTATAAACTTTCTACTGCAGAATGCCCATAAATGTTTTATATTAGCGAATAAAAATTGTTATATGGTATACGCAAAGAAAGACACAAAACAATTAAAAATGTTACTTCGANTTTTATATTAGCGAATAAAAATTGTTATATGGTATACGCAAAGAAAGACACAAAACAATTAAAAATGTTACTTCGAGTGATAAAAAAATGGAATGATGTTGAAAAAAAGCTGTGTCATGACCAGACTTTAGGGTTAAAACGTCTGTCAAGTTCTTCTCGCCTGGAATAAACTGGTGAAATTTTTACGCGGCATCAGAAAATTACTGTGGGTAGCAAGAAATAAAAGTGAGGAGGATAAATCTCTGTAACCATGTTTTTTGTCGAACGTTGACGTAGAAAAATCGTCAAGATCTAGGGCTCATAGTATGCAGCTGAGAAAATTTCAGCAAACACTGCAGGGGATAAAGGGAGGAGGTCGCTATTTGTAGAAATGTGACGTGTTAGCACATGCGCGGTGGCAGCGCGATAACCGAACAGTGGAAGACTGTCTGGCCTCTATCGTGCGCGTATGTCTGGGATTGCATTGCCAGCCTCCTTCACCTCTCCTGACTGCGGACTTTTCACACTGTTTACGTTGTGTCTGAGTCCGCCTATCCGCCATGTCTCAAGGCCACGCCTGCCAGCCCACAAGGTCTGCAGCCTGACAGGCTGGCTGGCTGGCTGGTTCCAGCTCGCTGTCTGCGTCAGCTTTCCAGGCACGCCTTGACCTCGCACGTCTCCGCTACCTTGCTCACCATTAAAATAATGAAGAACGCACATCGAAATTACATGCATGTGCATAACCCCACGGATAACCAGCTGCTGGAAACGTTATAGTGTCACTAGTTAAGAGGAAAATACCTTTTTAGAGTCTGCGTGCATGTTTGTAAAATTAGAAGAATACCACTTTATAAAATACATTTATAGATATTCCTCATTAAGGTCACTTCCGGTACTGATAACTCTGAAGCGTAAGTTTAAAAGCTTTATGAAATTTTATTCTAAAGGTACCGGTATTAGCAAAAATAGAACAATTTTGCCAGTAGGCATAGGGAAAGTGCGTGGCTCATACATTAAACTGACCTAAACAATTAATATTTATAAAATTATCCACTTTCATTGACGACGTTTAAGGGGAAAGTGCATGCTTGCTGCATTGAACACGTTTATTTGGTTGGATGTTGGCATGTTAGGTCAAGAAGTGAATACGAAAAAAGTATTAATGAAAATTTCAGTTTTACGGAATAAATTACATTTTAATATTCATCGCAAAACCGAGCGCTACGAACTGAGTATTAAATATTGTATTTAAACATATTCTACGAAAAAAAATTAAGATAACACGTTATTTGCAGAACACTGTAAAAAATGTTTTTTAATTTTACAGCACATAATGTATGCGGTAGCAGTGTTTCCACCACCATCCATGTAATTTTACACCAACCATATTCGTGTATATTTACTGCTACGTCACACTAAAGATACCATTAAAACAAGTAAAATATTGAAGCCACGGTGTTTGTATTAATGCAAGCTGTTGTGTCAAATAACACGCAATACTAGAAATAAAACACATAAAAAAAATTTGTGTAATGTTGCACTATAACAGTTGTAACTTTCCAGTTGTTTTTTTTTTTTTTTTCCCCTAAAAGTTGTATACACAAATTACGAACTACATATTACAGCTTGGAAGCGTAAACTCTCATGCATTTCACCAACTAAAAATTTTCTAGCTTTGATATTATTCGAACTCGCCACCCTCAGAGGGGCAGCCACACGTCGGAACCACTAGACTACCAGCAACTAACTTTCGTAAGGAATAGTTACCTAAACTAATACGGAGTGGACGGTGTTATGGCGTACGTGAGTGAGTAAAGAGATTTGGGCGGCGCTTTACAACGAGATCTTGAGAGCTAATGAGGATGAAGCGAAGTGAGTATAGAGCAGAGCCAGAATGAAGGGGCGGAGAAAGCGGAGGATCCCGAGAAAACCCGCCGACCAGTGGCATCGTCCGGCACGATTCCCGCATGCGATAATCCGGGAGTGACCCGGCCGGGGATTGAACCCGGTTCGCCTTGGTTGGAGACGGCCAGGCTAACCGCTCAGCCACCGCGGACCCTATTGTATGAGAGCCAAGCGATAGATGCAAGACTTGATTGTGTTTTACATCATCTGGTAATAACTTTGAATGCTGTTCGTCGTTTTCAAAACATTTTTTATTCCCCGCTATGCTTATTTTCGCTGAAATATACAAGTTACAGAGGGTATGTCCTTGTTACCGTGGGATGACTGAGCTGTTCAAACCAATCACTTCGCATGGTCATTAACTAAAACAAGAAATTTTGGGCTGCTTACTCAAGCATGCGATGCTTCTGTTTATGTAAGTAAATTCATTTGATATTTGTTCATAATAATATTATTTTCACACAAATTGTTAATATGTATTACATATACGTATTAAGTTATTGTAAAAGTGCAGAATGAAACGTTAATTATTACAATGATAATAGTGTGTTAATACAAAGACAGTGCAGTAGTAAAATGCAAAGTGAAGAGGTTTAGTTATTTGTGTTGATGTATTTTTTACACATACTTTTAAATGTACAATATAACTTTGTAGTTAATAATTCTATACATTCGTCTGTTTTAAACAAAGATTTCAATGGGTTTTGTAGTGGTAAAATATTTGTGTAGAACTACGCATATTGAAGTTGTTAATAAAAATTACACATAAAAAATTTTCAAACTACAAAAGCATTGTATATGTAAATTTAAATTTTTTAACGGTGAAAACTACACGTAAATCTGCTCCTAACATTTAAAACTTTTTTTAATTTTATACAGGCGAACGAAACTAATTTCCTCTTTTCCTTTAATACACGATACATTTACTAAAGCAAAATAAATGTGGGAGTCCTCAAAATTCCGCTTATGAACCTAATGTGTAATCATGAAATATAATGTAGATGTCAGAAAAATTCCTTACAGTTTGGAAATGAAAGCACATGATTAAAAATCATTCCATAACACGTTCCCCAACAAAATAATTAACGCGTTGGGTATCCTTCAGCGCAATTCTTGGGTAGAAATGTTTAATGACTCGGTTGACTTATACAGGCAATTTTTCTTCTTTCGATTCCAGGGTGTTGTCATCCAGCCTGTCTCTAGTTTTCATATCGATACTGATACAGAATGCTTCTACCAATATAAACCAACGAATGTTACCAACAAGTGTTTAAAACGGTCGTTTAAGTGCAAGACCGTTAAGTGGCTTCATTCACTTGGGAATTCTCTTATGCTGTACAGCCACCCCACTTCAACACTGGTTCCTTTATTTAGCAGGCAACATGATGAATGTAAATATAGGCTGTTCAGGGTTATTTCCAACTTTTCTAAGGCTATGCTATTGTTCCACTTCTAGGATATTCCTCTGCCTCATGCAAACAATGGTTAACCAAGTATAGAAAATTGCACCAAAGGGAAAACGCACCGTATTCGTGCGCACTCAATGTAATATTGTTTTCCATATGAAATATTTCTTACTAGCCGTTACCAATACGACTTTTTTCTCCCTGTATTTATTCATATTAATTATAAAATAAATATAACAATGTATAGATAGTTTATAAGTTAAAAGTTTCAGTTTAAGTAAACACAAGGTGCATTTATGTTATCGCGTGTATACAATGCCTGTTATACGTGTCATATTTAGAAAAGAAGCAAACACGTCATACATAGGCTAATTTTTCAAGGGTTTGATTTAAAAAGTTGTATGAAACCGCGAATAGACTATAACTGATATGTCTGCAATGATATATTATATCTTCATGTTGTTATTGATTGTGGGAAATGGCGACAAAGTGAAAAATCTGTCTTGTGGTGAACAAAAAACATTTATTTAGGGGCCACAAANCTCCCTGTTTTTATTCATATTAATTATAAAATAAATATAACAATGTATAGATAGTTTATAAGTTAAAAGTTTCAGTTTAAGTAAACACAAGGTGCATTTATGTTATCGCGTGTATACAATGCCTGTTATACGTGTCATATTTAGGAAAGAAACAAACACGTCATACATAGGCTAATTTTTCAAGGGTTTGATTTAAAAAGTTGTATGAAACCGCGAATAGACTATAACTGATATGTCTGCAATGATATATTATATCTTCATGTTGTTATTGATTGTGGGAAATGGCGACAAAGTGAAAAATCTGTCTTGTGGTGAACAAAAAACATTTATTTAGGGGCCACAAAATTATAGTCTTTCTATAGACCTCAAGAAATATTTAGTGTTACCAACAACAATTTATGGTCATTTCAGTATATAGTGGCAACCCCAAAGTGTTTATCGTGGTCACCGATAAATTCAGTATATTGGTATGCAATAAAGTGTCCGTTTTTCACAGACAAAAATGCCCCGATACTGGCAGTANATTTATGGTCATTTCAGTATATAGTGGCAACCCCAAAGTGTTTATCGTGGGCACCGATAAATTCAGTATATTGGTATGCAATAAAGTGTCCGTTTTTCACAGACAAAAATGCCCCGATACTGGCAGTAATATTTAGTGGCTAGTTAGGCACATATAAGTGTTTTGAAGGTTGCGGAATTCGGTATGTTCAAATATTGTTTAATACAAATTAAATACCCAACATTTAATGGGGAATATGCATCCGAGCGTAGGGGTTGGAGGTTTGAGTTCTGCTGGCCGTCATTTTCGATGACGTAACGGCAACCGGTCGCTGAACCCTGCGCGCGTTTCTTGCTCAGTCATTCCGGGAAGGAGTCGGCCATTTGGGAGTTGGCGACCCTGACCTTGAACTGTAGTAAACTCGAAAAATCAAGAAAATCCAAAAAAGCTAAGAATGACTAAAAATCAAGGAAAACATTACATTACTGACACCGACCGTCATGATGGATTTGGATGATCTTGGCCTTAGCCCAATGCCATTTAAATAAAAATATTGAAAATAAATCTTTAAAAATTTTTTAAAAAGCTTTTCAAATATAGGAAAAAAATTAATTACTTACCTCGACCAGCATGTTAGATGTGGATAACCTCCACCCTGCTGACCTTAAACCAACAAACAATAAAAAAAAGTAAAATAATTAAATAGAGGAAAATGTTACGTTATTTATCCCGATCACTATGTAGCACGTTGGTGAACTNAATTTTAAAAAGCTTTTCAAATATAGGAAAAAAATTAATTACTTACCTCGACCAGCATGTTAGATGTGGATAACCTCCACCCTGCTGACCTTAAACCAACAAACAATAAAAAAAAAGTAAAATAATTAAATAGAGGAAAATGTTACGTTATTTATCCCGATCACTATGTAGCACGTTGGTGAACTTGATCTTAGTAACTGTAAATAAATAATTTAAAAAATTGCAAAAATTAAAAAAGATATCGAGGAAAATAACTGACCCCAACTGCCATGTTGAATGTAGCTTACCTTGTACTTGTAACCATGAACATGAAAAATCGAGAAATAATTGAGAAAAAATTTCATGGCCATCGCCGACTGCCATGTTGGGTGAGGGTGATCTTGTCCTTGACTTAGTGATCTTGATGTTGAAAAATCGAGAAACAGTAACAAAATTTTAAAAAACTAATAAAATCTAGGGAAAAATAACGTCGCCGACCCCGACTGCCATGTTGGATGTTAGTGAACTAGACCCAGTGACTCAAAAATCGTAAAATAAATGGTAAAAAATTGAAAAAATCTCTTACAAAACTAGGAAAAAATTACATTCCTGAACTCTTAAAACAGGTGGTATGTGGATGACCTTGACCTTGATCCCAGTACCCTTAAATTCTAGAATTAAAAAAATATCGAACATAATTTAGAAAAATGGAGGTAAAATTTATCATACCTGATGACGAATGCCATGTTGGATGTGCGTGAACTTGAAAGTTCGATGCTCGTAAACATGTCGGAGCACAGTTACTCCTGGCATGGCTATCAGTAAGTGACTTATTAGTTCGTTCGCATCGAAACTATTTGCCAATTAATCTGTGACGACATAGTCGATCAATCTACTGACCTTCCCTCCCTCCAAACAAATGACTGGCTTTTCGTAAAACACATCCCCTCTCCATTATCCAACACCCCCATCATACTACACGACTATCCGCCTCCTATACCATTTACTCGACATAGCTCGACCTCCTCACCATCCACTTGTACCACTAACTCACCACCCGACTCTCCAAACACACATCATATACTCGCCATAGCCTGAATTCCCTCACAATTTAGTCCCTACTCGCCATACCTTCGCCATTTACTCGCATAAACTCAACCTCCCTTACCATTTACTCGTAATAGCTAGGCCCACTCACTGTCAACCCTCGCCACCAACACACCAAATCAATCTCCGCCCTTTACTCAGATCCCCAAACCTTCCCACTTACTCACCGGCTCATTTGTCTCCTCCCTCTGACACGAAATAGATTCCTCCACTTAAGTTACTCACAAAAGTTCAACTGATTAGTCAGTTTCCCTCCCCCCAACGAATCAATTGACATACCTAAATTGATTGCTCGCTAGGATTTGACTACCCCTCCACCCCCCCCTCATAACTGTATGCCCCGAACCCTCTCATACTACAATTAATTCAGCCAAATCAAATTATTCACTATAGTTCGACCCCCTCCTCAACACTACTATATTTCATTTGTTACTTCATCGCCTATATCACCACTTCACGATCGTCCGTGATCATCTCTTGGTTACTTAGCATCGCGACCTCTTTAGGTAAAGAATGTACCCAAAGTCACACCTCGTCACCGTTATTTTCTGATGAGACAGATGAGACAATCTCCTGTCACCTAACATCAGTAGCAATCATTCTGGTAGGTTATATTATGTCCGATACTATTATCTGTCACGCTCGTAATTACACATATATTTTATAACCAAAGTGAAAATCTGTTGACATTTTAAGTACCTCCTCGAACCATGGAGCTACTGGAGAGTGGAAAACATAATGTAGCATTCATATAATGGCATGATTGCGAACGACGCATGTCATGAATTCGTCTTTAGTGTAACTATTGCTGACTCCATCTGGACGGCATATGTTGAGGGCGATACCTTTCGCATAACATTAGGGCAAGGCCTTTGAAAATTGGAATTTACGATGCTAGCATAAGCTAAATCAGCTCGATTACCTGACTACACTCTAAGCTTTTATAAGCACACTTGACCAATTTTTTCGTATCATTGTAGATAAAGACAATATCAAACAGACCAGCCATCCTTGCTGACCATTTGAACCGACCATACCAGCCGACCACACGAATAGACCATAACAGCTGGCTAAACGAACCAACCATACAAGCCAACCAAAGGAACCGACCATAACAGCCGACCATATATATCAACCATACCAGCCGAACATACGAACCACTGATACCAACCGATCATATGAAAATACCATACCAACCGACCGTATGAACCAACCATACCACCAGCCATACATAGCGACCATACAAGCCCGTCATACGAACCGACCATTCTTGGCAACTATACTATACAAGCATACAAGTGAACCATACAAGTCTTTCATAGCAAATTCCCATATTACCCCAACCAGGGAAACAACCCATCAAGAACAACTGAGTACACGAATGGGCAAGACCAATCGTACGAACCATCCATACATCTAAACATACGAACTAACCATACATTGAAATTTATTATTCGGCCATACCAGCTAGCCATACGAACCGACCATATAAACAATGCAAAACAACTATAGCAGCCACATAAACCACCTACACCGGCTAACCACACAAACCATACATACCAGCGAGCCATACGAACAAACCATACCAGCCAGACACAAGAACCAATCATCTATACGAGCCAAATGTACGAACCAACTATACCAACTGACAATAATAACAAATCATACAAGACAACAATACATACCAGCAACAGTAACCAACAATACATAACAACCGATAATACACTGAAGAGCCAAAAAAACTGGTATAGGTGTGCTTATGCAAATAACAGAGTTATGGAACCAATCAGAGTAACGCAATGCGGTCGGCAGCTAGATCGGTTACTACTGCTAAAATGGCAGGTCATCAAGATTTAAGTGAGCTTGAACGTGGTGTTATATTCGGCGCACGAGAGAAGGGACGTACCATCTCCGAAGTAGCGATAACATTAGGATGTTCGCGTACGACCATTTCACGAGTGTACCGTGAATATCGGGAATCCGATAGAACATCACATCTCATCTTCGACATCGCTGCGGCCGGAAAAAGGTCGTGAATGAACGGGACAAACGACGACTGACGAGAATCATCAAATGTGACAGATGTGCAACCCTTTCTCAAATTGGTGCAGATTGTATTTGTGGACTGCCCTGCAGAATTCATGGCGTGAATTGCCTCCTGCATACTTTCAGACATTAGTCGAGTCTATGCTACGTCGTCTTGCGGCACTTCTGTGAGCTCGAGGTGGTGAGCA